>WUAM01000203.1:1827731-1901605 GCA_024336885.1 Actenoides hombroni
CTGTGGCTGGCCAGATAAAGGACTCACTGTCTTCCAGTGGTGGTTGACGGTTGGGCGCGCTGGGGGTAGGGGGGGGGATGGTGTTGGAGTGTGTGGTAATTCTCAATATTTCAACTTTCTTATTTTTTCACTAAGTACTCTGGAACCTCCCAAGCAACTCCCATTTATTCCTCACAGTGGTTTATAAGCAGGTATGTTGTTACTCTTTTCACACTGCATTCCATTTTTCTGTATTCTTTCTCCTCTTCTTCTCAACCATCTTTTTTTTTTTAGTGCAATATTACCCTAGTGTGAATGCAACAAACTCCAAAATCCAAATAAAGGAGAACGAGAAAACAGGAGTGCTTGCTAAAAGCAAGTCCAAAACATTTGGCATAGTTCCTTCTATTGTCAGTCCTCTTGGACCTTCCCATCTTCACTCTTGCACGCATGATTAAAAATCAAAAATACAATGTGCTTTTTGCAAGGCTGATAATTTGCTGTAGGCAGTCAGAAGCAATAAAAGCATAAAACTAAAAACAAAAATACCCAAGAGAAGCACACATCAGACTTTTCTCAGTCTTGAACACAGAGAGAAATTAATATTCAGGTTCCCTCCAGCCACTTGGCTTTAATAAAAACTTATGAACTCATAAAAAAGGCTAGTACATTTCCGTACACAGCGTTTTGGACAGTAACTAACTTAAAAGACAGCTGACTTACATTTTTAGTAGTTTTACTTCCCTGGGGCGGCTTCTGCCTCAGTCTACCAGCCTTGGACAGAAAATGCATACAGAATGATATCACATATGGAAGAACAGAGCTGCTAACAGCACAAGTATCAGGTTTGAAATGTCTAAGTTCAATGGAACCATATGTCCCCACTGCGATTAGCAGTTCCTGGTGAAAAAGACTGAGCATCTGTGAAGAAGGTTGTAAGTTTTGAGTAATGGATATTAAAGTTCTCATGGAATTGTTCTTAACAGCAGGGAAATGGTCCTTAACCAGACTTAAATCCCTTCCCAGTGACTACTGTCTGACTGCAGACAGGATTTGGGATTTTCGTGCGTTCAACTCGATCTAATAACGATTAGAAAGATAAGTGTCTTCCAGTGTTGCTGGCAAGTTCTTGTCTGTAGTCTACTTTGGATACTTTACAATCAATGCTATTATATAGTCATATTTCTTTGCTTTAAATACCTTTCAAATGTAAGCACATTTCTTTAGGTGGGTCAAGTAGACTCATTCCACTGTCTCTTTGATTGCAAAAAATTATATAACAAAAAAAGAAAATAAAGCCTATTTCTCTGTTACTCCACTGCAGCACCATAGGGAGGGAAATCTGTGTCTGCTGTTAGCAGCAATGCTACTCGAGGAGCCTACTTACAGAAGCACTAGAAGTCATCGGTGTAGGTAGGTAACTTTTGTAATCAAATAGATGTCAGAAAAGAAAAATACTAAAACCTCAGGACTGGGAAACTAGGAGATAAGGACTCTTAGTCTCAGCTGGTTAATTTAAGCTTCGTCATATCTTATCTATGAAACAGGGTGGAGTGGTAATGTTTTCCATGCCTTCTACTTTAAAGCCTGCTCAGAGAGCATTTGTAAACTGCTTTCAGACCCTGAGAAGATTTGTTACATGTCATAATTATAATCTCCAATCCCACCTACTGTTTGAATCTCCTCTGCCCTTACAAAAGACTCTGGTTTATGCCACTTCCCATTCTGCCATAAATGTTTCTCCATACAAATCTTTCTTTTCTCCCCAGAGATGTGAAATAATTATATATGGCTAGGAAATGCTAGCATTTTGGCAGAAAAAGAACTTGACTGTTTACTATTGTGTGTCTGATCATTTAGGACAGCGACAACCAATTTGGTCGTCTACTGTCAAAGGTGAGCTTGAGTAACAGCATCCATTCAATTAGTAATTTTTATGCTGTTGTTCACATCTGCAGTCAAAATCATTTAGGTTTTGGTGCAATAGTGCTTGGTCTCATTTGGCTAACGTGAGACTGTGGTTATGGTGTAAAACAGAGCAGAGTGAATAATCCAACTGCTTTCCTGAACAGAGAGATTGCTTCACTTCTGAGAGAGATGCAAAGCAGCAGACTGTCCCCATTTGTGCTTCAGTTTATGGTACATTCCTCCTCCTTTGTGACTGTACTCATTGCAACAGCTCTAAATCCTGTATCGTTATTTTATTTCAAGGGTGGGCAAAGAAAATCAAACGAGTAAGAAACGGTGGAGGAAAGCGAACGGTACTCACAATTTCATTGTAAGTAGGGTCAGTGCTTTTTGGAGCTGTTCTTGTTTTCCTTCGACTGACCTCATAAGGATCCGGCAGAAGATAAAATTCAGCATGTGCACTTGGGGCAGAGCCATCTGGGAGGCGCTGAAAAACAAACCAGTCATAAATATGAATGCCCGTGTTCTAGGAATGAAAACAAATAAAAAGTACGAAATGAAATCTGGACTTTAAGCAGACACAGAAACATGTTAGCTTCTCAGCATCCTCTTGGCTAAACGGGAGTGCTAGTGCAGTAAACAACAGAAATTCTTAGAATTCAGCTTAATATTGAATCAAGAAAATAGAAATTAAATAATACAAGAATAAGGCAAAATTGCCTATCTTTACTGTTTTACATTCTGATGGAAAAACCTCTTAAGCTTCAATCTACTTTAACTCAGCTTAATCTGATATAATGTCTAGCCCTTTCATTTTCCTGAGCAATGCATAGAAACTGGATTCTAGCCAGTGTGCTCCTATTGATTTTAACCCCTAAGTAGCACTGCTGATGCTGGGGAGAGCTGATTGTTTCTAAGGGTGTTTCATAAAGCTTATTACGATGGAAGGGCCAGGAGCATTTCCTGCAGCAATCTGGGCAGAACAGGATTCTTACAATAACAGTATTTCCATCTCTCCCATCACACACATCTGCAAACTCTCTTTAACATTCCAGTTCAGATTACTGAATGATATTCCAGATACGGTAGCTACTCAAGATCAGAGGCAATCTATTAACCAGGCTTAGTCATAACCTAATGCTGGTGGGTGGAGAGTTTTTTGATAACTTCTGAGCAGCTGTAAGGTTATTCCTAAAGCAACATTACAGTTCCTCAGAAAACACACTAGTAGTATGAGAGGCTTTAAAAGAACATACAGGAAACACAGTCATGAAAAAGTATGGAACAGGTATCTTGCCAGCATATATCACTTAGTGCTTAGCTTATAACTAAGGAGCAACTTTTGTGTTAATAACAGAGGATACAATCAGAAAGCACAAAATGGGGCATATCACAACAACAGGAATTTTGATCAGCATTTTAGGCAACTAGTCTACCTGACAGCTCATAGGCAATCCAGTGACAGGATGCAAATGAAAACGCAGGCAGCTTAAAATATTTGGAACTGATGAACCCAGACTTTGTTACACAGGCAGTTGTGTTCGTATGTCCCATTGTAATTTTGCCTGGCTCAGAATGAAATTGTTTCTCAGATTTTGATTATTCACTGTATGTGTCTAGAAATCTGAGGCTTTCCACAGGCATTATCACAATATATCCTTGTGACAGGAGGAACTGCTGGTGCCCTACCAATAAATAACTCGTCTGTTGGGAAGAAAAACAGTGCTTGTGCATGTGAGCAACCAGTTCTAGCACAACAAATCTCTGGGGTTTTTTTGTTACCTGCAGTGATCCTCCAAAGCAAGTGATGTGGTCAAATGCAAAGCTTATTATTGCTGTCAACACTATACAGCACCAAAGGATGCACTACTCAAATTGCTACATATTGTTAGCACTATGTGAACTATTATTGCTAAGCTCCCCAAAGTACATCTGATTTAAAAAATACATAGGATTTAGATAGATGAGATTCCATGGGCAAAACAAGAATGCCGTTACATGGCAGTAAAACTTACTGGTCTTTTCCTAGGACCATATTGTTAATGCAGGATTTATAATTTACACTGACCATTTGAATGCCCATCTCTATTGAGCTGGGATTATACTAAAACTTCAATCAAGGATTACAAGTAACAGTAAATTGAACAGTCTCTTAAAAATCAGGAAGGAGAAAGATGTAGCCTTAAATACCAGTCCAAGCAATGAGGATCCTAACTGTAATCAAGCTCTTCCCTTCTCAGTGAATAGATAATCACCACTGTAACTTGAAAGTCAACAGATTCTGTTTCTGAGAAAAAAAAAGGAAACATGGCTTAAAAAAAAAAGGGGAGGGGGGACGGGGACGGAGGGGACGGATCTGGGTGTCAGTCTTTAAGATACTACCAGTTCAACTGCTGAGGCTCAACGCAACGATCTTCACTACCTTAAGCGTGAAAATACATTACAGGGAGAGTCCTGTGCAATGTCAGGCTTTGTATCTCATCCCAGCAGTGTATTGCCTGACCATGGACCATGTCAGAGAGAACTCTGAAAGCTGAGGTCAGCAGCAGCTGCAAAGGGCACTGGACTGAGAAGCCCAGATGGTAGGTAACAGCCTACAAAGGCAACACAGAGGATGCTGCATCTGTCTAGTTCTGCTCCCCTTTGAGCTGCCCAGACAGGACAGGGTGTAGTCACAAGTGCTGTGACCCTCTGCACGCCTCAAAACAACAAAGGCACAGATCACAGCAGCATTGTTTGCATTTGAAACAGGCTCAGTCTGACATTCACCTGCCAGGGAAAGAATCCAAGCTCATTGTCGTGTGATTGTTTAACAGGACTGGAGTATCCTGAAGCACATGAGATGCATCAAAAAAAGAAAAGTCAGATAAAATTGACACTGCACCTTGTACCCTGCTAGCAATGCTGGCACATTACCCAGCCTTCAGCCAACTAACCTTCCTCCATCAGCTGACTCCTCCCAAAATCTAAGGCACTTAGGCACTTAGATGAAAGATGGACAGAAAACTGCCTCCTCACTATGCCTTTGAATGTAGCTAAATACATGTTGAAACAAGTGAGTGGGAGGAGAAGGTCAAGAATGAAAATCAAAAAAAAGGCAATATTTCAGTTAATTCAGAGGAGAAAACTCAAGGCAGAGTAGTTGCTCTGGGATCTTTCAGAACTAATACAAAGCCACTTCTCATGAATAATAGTAATCAGAAGCCTATTAGAGGGAATTTAAACTACAGCCTCCTGAATTCCAACTAGAGATCTTAGTTCTGGTTCTTGGGTGTTGTTTTTCTTTTTCCCCTCTGCAGATAACATTTTCCCACTTCATCTTTACTTGCTGAGAAAAACCAAACAGGCCACTCCAAATTCCACAGTTGTCCCAGTTCTCCATCTGCAGGGGCACTGTTATGCCATCAAGCAATCAAAAAGCTTCAACTGAGCACTCTTTGAGCCAGATCACATCTTCAACTTCTCAACTGCCCTCCCCTGACTCCTGATATGACACAATACATCTAACGAGGGTCTCCAACTGTTAAAAAGGTTCTGACCCATACTAATCCTTTAAAACTACAGACTATTAGGTGTAAATCAGCTGTGGCTTTACAAGAGCAGAGTGTGGATAGCTCGTATGATGAGTATGTGCTGGCTTCTCTTTTGATTGGCACAATAGCTGTGTCTTTTCTTGTGAAGAGCTCGTTTCACCAGTTCTTAAGATTTGCAATGGCCATGAAAGGAGTTGTACTTTGCTAGACCCTCCCTAGCAGGGACAAGAAAGGATCTTGGCAGTTTGACAGTCATAGTGTGAAAATGAGAGTGGGATTAACATGGCAGAAATATCTTTTTAAATCTAAAGTAGGTGCAATATGAAGTAAACTGTTTTATTAGGACAACTGACATGGCAGGCAAAAATCCAACTTTCAGGCTAACTAGTCCTATCTCAGGCTTTCACATATGAGTTGAGCACTTGTTTCTTCAAAATCTTTCTAAAGATTTTGTCTTCTGTCATATTAGTGTCATGTTTTGTGAGCAAAAGCCCTGGATTATTCTTTCACTTCTAACTCAGACTGCCTTGGCACATTTATAACCTTAGGTTATAACCATGAAGAATATCTGACCTAAACGCCCATCTCATTTGCATCAAATAAACACAGAGTGAGGTTTCTAGCAGGCTTGTGAGTAATTCTGAAATCCAGAAATAAAACCTTCTGTTATCATTAATTGCTCAAAAATCACTGATTTCTGTCCATAGTCCAGGCTAGAAGGAAAAAAAATCAAAGGGTACCTTGGGAATGCCATTTTTCACTTTAACTACTCTGCAAAAACTTTATAGCTTGAATGCACTTGTGATCGAGCAAACAGAAAAAGAACCAAAGTTTTAGATTGAATTCTGTCTGTTTTAATTCTGCAGTCATTTCATTAACCCAAAATTTAAGGAATTTTTACTTCCTTTAAAAGAAGTTAATCCAATTTAAATTACTGTCTTAAATCTTCAATTGTGTATGCTTGCAAAGAAATTTAAGCTATAAAAATCTGAAAGGCTGAAAAGGTATAAAATCAAGTTCCCAGCAGAAATGTCATAGCTCTCTTGCTCTCCCTACGGACAAAAAACCCCTAGTGATTTTGATCTGCCAATAAAAAAATTCAGTTAAAGTTAGAAGCTGACACCCTGTGCATTCTTCAAATACAAATAAGCCAGGACTGAACAATTTTCTCAGAGAAGGACCTGCCTACTTGGCCTTGATAATGACTGGTGTTCTTAAGAAACTCAGTTACAACTGCCTGTATATATGTTTAAAGAAAGTGGTTTATTTTTGAAATGTTATTTTTAAGTCAGGCAGAATATGATGAAAATATTTATGAATGAGTGGGAGTGAAGGAGAGGAAATAATACTCTGGTTTTACTTCTTGCCACATCTGTAATTCAGCACTGAAAAACTAATACAGGCACGTATCTGTGTTCCATTTTCCATTCCAATACCAAAAAAGAATTGATATTTACTTACAGAAACCCATACAGATAGGTTATGGCCTGTGTAATTTAATTTAACATATACTAGCTGTAGCTGGGAAATAATGGATGAAATTCAATTAATTTTTCCACAAGCATTACATTATCCTAATAATTTTTCTCCCTTGATCTTTACTAACCACTCACAACTCTCCTTAAGAATGGATCCTTTGTTAGCACTACAAAAAGCTAAACTACTTCAAAGTTTGCCATACATTGAACTGTGCAATTTAGCAGCCAATATGTAGCTTGGGCCTTACTCATATGAATTTTAAGGAAAGTTTTATGATTTTTTTTTGATTTTTTTTTTTTTTAAACAAGCACTTTAGGACTAATTTATTGTAAAGTTTTTTAAAACTCATGCCTTCCTAAGTGACACTGAATTTTCTTTTTAGGTGACTATTGCCTCAAATGTAAATCATGTTATCAGTTCCTCTTAGCATTAGACATACAGATATTTTTTCCACCTTTTGTCCTAGAGTGAAACAGATTGATGGCTCCTGAACATTTGATAGCTCCAGCTGCTGTTCTCTTTTCCCCATTTTTCATTTTAAACCATCTTGACAAAAAAAAATGATCAAAGGAAATTTGTATTAACTAATGCCATCTTTCCTCCTCTATAAATAACTTCCTTTCTTCTCCCAAAATTAATTTCCTGTACATTTTCTAATCCAAGTTGCTTTCTTCCCCTTCTTCAATGTAAAAAAGAAATTCAGGCTTTAGAAAGGGTTCCATTTCAGCTACTACCCCCAGATTAAAAAAAAAATAAATTACTTTGTCCAGTAGCTCTAATTCTCAGTTTTCCTATTTTCTACCTTCATCTTGTGTTTTTCCCTTACATGCACTGAGAACTTCCACATAGTTAAGAAGGGAGCACAAAATGTACCTTCATCTTTAATACTGAGATATCCTTACATCTTGAAAAATCGTATCACCATAGCAAATGGTTGGAAAAAGCCTTCACAGCTACAAAGCAAAATGTTAATATATTAAGTGCACACATAAGGCAAGTCTGATTATTAGCTGGTAAAGGAGGATTAGAAAAAAGTCCAGAGAAGAAATCAGCCTTACACCCCTGCAACCTATATAAATTACTAGCTGCCTCTTGACTAAATTAAAACCAGTAATAAATGTGGAAAAGCCACCACTGCTGCTACACTGTCTGCCACTTTCTCTGAGTCTCTGTGTAACTTAGCAGAGAAAAGCTAAACCCTGTCTTTGTAAGCTACAGCTTAATTAACAAATACAGCCTCTGCCTTTGAAAAAGATAACATCCTCTGGGCTAATTCTAAATTTAAAGAGCTGAGAAAATAATCAGCACTGAAACAATGATATTACAGAGCAAGAGGTTCCTTCAAAACCAGATGAGTATGACACACAAACCTTCAGGACAAACAGGATTGCAGTGTGAATAGGTGGCTGTGTTGTTACCTCCTACATCCCAACATGGGACTGAAGCCCCATCCTTGTTTTTCCTTTGAGCTCTGCATATCCCAAAGCACTTAACACCTCTATTCTACCCTGCTACTAAACTTTCAGGTTTTGTGTCACAAAGTACTTTCAAATTACTTCAAAGAAAATTAAAAATAAAATCACATTTGCAGTAATTTAATAATAATTACTAAAGAAGATAATCCACTGCGTCGCTATGATGCACCCTGCACTGTCTGCTGTTGGCAAAAACAAACCAGCAAAGCAAGAGCCAAAAGTGATTGCACAATTAAGGTGGTTTTTTTTTCCAAAACAACTGGGTTTTTTTATACCTACAATTTGCAAAAAAATTTAACTGCTTCTCTGCAAGCTAAGTTTTATTTTATTATATTTTCTGATCCATCTTTTTTTTCTCCCCCTTCTCTGTAGGCAACTTCAGACTTCTTTCCCAATTCCAGGCACGTGCCCAGGTATGTATATAAAGTGAGAAGACACACTGTGACAGAGATCACTGACATGGAAGTCAATGGCAAAACAACAAAAAAAGAAATGAAGATTCCCACAATGTAATGCAGGGAAATAAAAAGATAAGTCATTTCAGAACAACATATATTTTGTCTCGGGGAAGTCCTGGAAAGCATGATTTTTAAGCAGGCATCTTCTACCTACCAGAAATCTGGTAGTGCCAGTGAAGCAAGCTTCCAGATGGCTTTGTCATTTACTATGATAAAAATGCCCAAGTGCTCTATCCCTGTTATTGATTTAAATCTCCAAATATAGGTTATGCACTTTGTGCAGACAAATACCCTCAAAATCCTCATCAACCTGCCTGTTCCTCATGCAGCTTGTCAGTACACCAAATGGGCAAAAATGCCTAGTGGGAGCTGTTAATTCAAGAAAAAACAGTGCTTTTGTCACTGTAGTTTATTCCAGCCCCTTCTCTCCCATGTGAAAAAAGGATTTTTGGCCAAAAAAAAAAAGAAAAAGTGCAGGTTTACTGGTTTGGTAGTAGAGTAGCAAGGACTTGTGCATCCTGTTAATAAAAGATGGTATCCTGCATTGCTAACAGAGAGAACTATGCTGGCAAAATAGGGTCTAGAGCTGTCTTGAGTCACAAAAATCTCTAAAGACTGTGAACCAACACACTCCAATGTCTCCTGGCTGTCTAATGCAAAAGTCTAACCCTCAGGCACCGAGATGGAAGGAAAGTGTCACAGCTAACACCCTGTGAAGAAACCCCTAGTTCTGGGCAAAATGTCAAGGTGGTGACCTATCCTGGTGCCTTATGTGAGGTAGGTGTGTAAGTACCTGACAAAGTCTAAGCAGATCTCTGCAATGCTGTCAAGGAGGGAGGTCAGAAAGAGATTCAGCTCATCATATTGTGCACACCTCCTGCCTTGGCTTGGTTAAATTGCCCACATGTTGGTTTCGATAGAGCTCTGGAACCAGAACTGAAAACGTACAGAATGATGAAGAAAGGAACTGAGATGTAGTTCTGATGGCCTGTTTAAAAAGTATAATTTACTGTCTTGATGATCCAGAAAGAATTGTATATTAAGATAGACACAATCCCAAATGAAATGGGGAAGAGTCTGTACAGCCATGTATCTGTAACTGTCAGGTAACACACGCTCTTGCCTTTTACTGACCATTGGCAGTATCAGACAAGAAGGGCTAGAATTTAGCTCCAGCAAGTAATGACACAGCTTTGTGTGCATTTAATATTGTTTCTGAATTAACAAGAAAAAAAAGATGTCTTAGAATGGCTTGTGTTCTTACCCAGCTCACTCAAACCTTAAGTGTAGCTCCTGAGCTCTGACACCTCTCTAATACTTCCCCAGTGCTCAGGACTGGCAGCATGTGGGTCTAAGAAAATTATGACGGCTACAAAAATATTTTAAAAGAAGGTGACTCTATAAATTAAATGTATTACATGTATGATTCCCAGTGAAAGAGTTGAGCAAGAATCACAGAGAAGTTTTTCCCAAAAGAGGTGACAAGATATGTTTGAGATTCCTGAACTACACGCTGTGTTAACCATCTTTAAGTCATTTTGTCTCTGGCTTTTTTGCACAGATGAAAGAAACCAAGGTTCAGTCATACTTTAAAATTATATTATCCTACAGATAAGCAATGTTGGTGCAGAGTGTAGAATGCAGAGAGCAGATTTCCTGACAAGTGTCTGAAGCTTTCATTCCAGAATTACCACCAAACCGGTAAGGAAGCTAAATTCCCGTGCTTTCAACCCTGTATTATTGTTGTTCCTGAAACATTGAATTTTCAGATGAATATTTAGTCACGGAGTCTATGACACTATCTGAGATAAGACCAATCCAGTTTGGACCCTTAGAAACATAAACCCCAGAATTTCTTCTCTTAAATAGCACACAGAGGAGAGCAAATACGACAAATCCCCATTTCACTTTTCTTTTAAAATCACTCAGGATTAACACCATTGCTGCCTGTTAGAAGGCATGAAATAAAATCAGCCTTTGAGAAAAGAAACACAAGCAAATGCTGTTGTTCTGTTTATATTTGTGACATACAGATCCTTTTCTCTCCTTGTCTAGGCAGAGATAGTAAGTGAATATAAAAACACATAAAGAAATAGCGACACTGTTATCTGTGTCTTCAGTCTACATTATTTTTCTTCTCAGTGTCTTATTTTGTTAAGAAGTCTGTATATGCCTGATTCAGACTAGTTTTTATTTCTCAGACTGCACAGAGATCTCTTCACTTTTCTTTAGATTATTCTACAGCTTGCTATCTCCATTTGTAAAACAACATTTCACGATATGATGCCTGCAATTACTGCTCCTTAAGTACTTCTACTTATTCTCTTGCTCAATGTCCTGTATCACTCCTCTTGAACCTTCCTGGTTTCTCCCTTAAATATTTGCACAATTGACTTGTCTCCTTGTTAGTCTGTTCTTAACTGAGTTAAGTTTTAGTAACAATAAATCACTCCTGAAGAATCAATCACTCCCAAGTAGCCCCACTGAGAACTGTTCTTTGAACTTGTACTCTACTTTTTAAAGAAGTCCTGAGAGAAATATTTTACTATCAAAGTCTTACAAAGATGAACTACTTTCTTTCTGCACCATGACACCAGGATCTGGCTTTTCTCACTGGCATCTTTCATAGCAACCTCATGTCTCACCATTTGCTTGTTTTATCTGCACAGAATAGAATCATTAAGGTTGGAAATGACCTTCAGGATCATCAAGTCCAACTGTCTACCAAGTATTATCAGGAACACTAAACCATGCCCTGCCACATCTAGACACTTTTTAAACACTTTCAGGGATGGTGATTCCAGCACCTCCCTGGGCAGCCTGTTTCAATGCCTCACCACTCTCTCAGTAAAGAAATTTTTCCTAATATTCAACCTAAACCTCCTCGGGTGCAACTGAAGCTCATTTCCTCTTGTCCTATCACTAGTCACTTGGGAGAAGAGACCAACGCCCACCTCACTGCAACATCCTTTCAGGTAGTTGTACAGAGTGATAAGGTCTCCTCACAGCCTCCTCTTCTCCAGACTAAACAAACCCAGGTTCTACAGACAGCCCTTATAAGACATTTTCTCCAGACCCTTCACCAGCTTCGTTGCCCTTCTCTGAACTTGCTCCAGCACCTCAATGTCTTTTTTTATAGTGTGGCACCCAGAACTGAACCCAGTGCTCGAGGTGCAGCCTCACCAGTGCCCAATACAGGGGCACAATCATTTCTCTACTGCTGGACACACTGTTTTTGATACAGGCCAGGATGTTGTTGGCCTTCTTGGCCATCTGGTCACACTGCTGGCTCACGTTCAGCTGGGTGTCCACCAGCACCCCCAGGTCCTTTTCTGCCAGGCACTTTCCAGCTGCTGCTCCCCAAGCCTGGAACATTGTCTGGGGTTGTTGTGACTGAAATGCAGGACCCAGCACTTGGCCTTGTTAAACCTCAGCCCATTGATCCAGCCTTTCCAGATCTCTCTGCAGAGCCATCCTACCCTTGAGCAGATGGACTCTCCTGCTCAATGTGGTGTCATCTGCAAACTTGCTGAGGGTGCACTCGATCCCCTCATCCAGATCATCAATAAAGATATTAAACAAGACTGGCCCTAAAACTGAGCCCTGGGAAACACCACTGGTGACCAGCTGCTCCATTTGCCACACCTCTCTGGGCTTGGCCAGCCAGCTTATAACCTGGGAAAAGTCCACCTGTTCAAGCCAACTTCACATTACTGTAACTTACAGATCTAGATCTCCTTGAGGAAATACTACTCATTTGTCCAAGCTGGCTGCAGGGTTCTGGAAATTACTTTTATTCTCTTGATCTTGGTCTGCCTCCACTATGTTTTATGCTTTCTTTATTTGCAACCAGTGACAAATGTAATTTACATTCACCTTCATCTCCCAGATCACTCATATTATTAAACAGAGCTCACTATTTGTTGTTGGTTTGTGGTTTTGTTTTTGTTTTTCCTTATTCAACACGTATTAGCTATGTAGGGAATTACTTATTTTAAAATTAGCAGTTGAAATTTAGAGCAGAGGCAGTACAGCAACTGTGACAGATTAAAGGGTTTAACAAGAAATAATAACACAACTTTCTGTACAGCATATTTGTCAGACACCTTTCATAACAAATATGTTGAAATACAGCAGTAATCCCTGTGCCACAAGAACAGATCTCATCTCTTCCTGATTTAAACTGCTGCTGAGTAGTAGTACTCTTTGTTTATAGGTGTTCAGATAATTTTCAGTCCAAAAAAGAACACAGTCTAAGCTAATTTCCATTCATTATTAAAGTAAAAACATTTTCTATGAATATAAAATTAAATCCAAATTCTTTGTAAGCTAGAGTTAGCAAAAGATCTTTCTTTCCATGGCTTTTAATTCTGGTTTTTTTTTTCTGTGCCAGTCTAGGGAGAACTCCATCTGAATGTGTTACCTCCCCCCATCAGCTAAGCTGCTGATTTCATTCTGTCACCGATACATTCCGAGTAACTTTTGTTCAGCTTAAAGAGATTCTTTCAACTTGTCATCCATCCCTGGATGAGTAACTAGGCTTGGCCTACCTTTGCAACTTCTTCCCAATCCCGGTTGGCTTATCCATGGCTGCAGTGAAGCAAGCAGGATACATTCATAATATTCTGAAAGGTTAACATGGCTTTTTATTTAATTGGTAGGCATTGCATTGCTGGCAGGTAATGTATTTTCCATTTAAATCTATATAATGATATTCATAAAGTGTTAAAGTTAGCGGGCCCATGAGAGGAACGATGAGGACCAAATAAGACTGAACAAAAATCCCCACTCCTTACCCACCTTGAGCTAGTGACAAGACCCAGCAAAGGCACCACAGCACCTACCTGGACTGTACATAGGTAACTTCCTTTCAGTCCTGCACCTATAGGTTTAGAACTAGATTTTATCCCAAGCTTGGCCCTCACTTTTCTTCTCAGAGCACTTAAGCCATCACATCTCACAAAAGTTTTTGGAAGCAATTTGTACTTGGATGGTGTAGGACACAAAATGGAAAGAGGCTGGATGTCTGTGTAAGCCTAAAGCTGATTACTAATTCGTCACCCACGTATCAGCGATCCCAGAATCATTAATCACCAAGAGTGGTACATGACAGCTTCAGAACTTTTATAAAAGGAAAGCTGGAAGTAGTTTTGGAAAGTACTGTAGGAGTTTATTTTTCTTCCAGCAAATTTTCCCCCTGTAAAATTGGTTCTGAATCCATCACCCACACATGCTGTCCCGAATTCTAGTAACATTTTACATTTATTGGCATGAGGTTCAGGATAAGTTGGCTTTGTTTCTCCCCCCTGCTGTCCCTGAGGAGTTATTCTGTCCACAAGAAGTAATGGGCAAAAAATGTTTAACAGGGAGGATTGAAAGTTTAGCTGCTTATCTAGAAAAACAGGGCATGCCTGAAGTCATGGTAATGAGGTCGGCAGACAAAGCAGACTTCTTCCTGAGCTAACGCTGAACCGCTCGCTGTTCCTTTCTGGTTCTCAGTGAGTCAGGAGAAAAAAAAATATATTAGCCAGCCTTTTCTGAACTTCAGAAATGGCTTTTCTTTTGCCTCTGGTGTCTTTTGGAATGGATGAGCAAGCCCAGCAGTGCAGCAGTAGATAGCCTGGCTGTTTCTGCTTGTGCAGTGCTAAGCTAGCCCATAGTCTGCTCTGTATAGGTGTGGTATGGTCTTGATGTCCCCCGTTCTCTGTGTTGGTTAACACTGAGATGAATGGAACTGGACTTGAGCATTGCAAGTTCAAAACCTAAAAGTCTTTCAATTTTCATAAATCCACCTCCTCCATAGATCTAGGAGCCCAAGTTTTCAAAGTAAACTCAGGCTTTCTTCCTAGCACTCCCCCTGTGCTCCTATTCCTGCCTGCTGTCTTTTTACTGGGTATTGTGCTGCCACAGCTAGACAGTTTTTGTTCTCAGCTAACAAGTCCTTTCACATCCCAATACAAATTTCCCCCGAGGCTCCTCTATCTTCCTCCTAAAACCACTTAGTGTACTTTGCCAGGTACCATGCTACTGTGTGTGTAGAAGAAGCTCTTCTGCTGCCACATCCTCCGTGACTCCAGAGGTAAATTCTTCTGGTCTCTCCATACAGCCTCTCTGGTTTTCATCAATATACAAAGGCTTCCTTCTAGCTCAGCTTCACTTTATTAAGGCAATATTGCCTGTACTGCCTATGCATGAAGTGCCCAGTGTTGCACTGTCTGCATTTGAGTGAAGCAAATAATGCCTAAAGAGGCTGACTTAAAATGATGTAATATACATGTTTGGAAAATTGCATTTTATTACAATCATAGCTTTTGTGGCTTTGAAAATTGGATTTAGAGATTTTTCCTCAACAGTTACGGTGATGTGATTCAGAGAATCACAGAATGTTAAGGGTTGGAAGGGACTTCAAAATATCATCTAGTCCAACCCCCCCTGCCAGAGCAGGGCCACCTAGAGCAGGTCACATAGGAACATGTCCAGGAGGGTTTGGAATGTCTCCAGAGGAGGAGATAATCATAAGCAGAAGCAGTGGGTCTGATGTCTCAGTATCTCAGAATTCACTTAAAAGTATGAATTGATGAGGAAAATCTTGAGACTGAAACATTTTTCGTATCTCATAAATACCTATTTAACAGAACTCATCTTCATTGTGCACACTAAGTCTTAAACCACAGACAAACATTTGCAAGCAGTCTTAACACCTCTCTGTTCAAACAGTTTGTTCGGCCACATTGCTGGTCTAGATGCAAGGCTGTTCTCAGTGAAAAAAACAGAGCTTGTGCTTTACAGGAAGTTAGAGTAGATTAATGGTCCTTCCCAGTCACAAAATCTATATGGCCATTCTCTGCTGTTGGTCTTTGAAGAACTTTTGATTGAGTTTTTTTCAAGAAGGACAGGCTTTTGTAACATACAACTGAAACGATGATGAGAGGGCATGGCAGAGGACATTCTGAAGCAGATCTAGGGATGACTGGCTTGCACATCTGCAGCAAATTTGGCATATGTGGATGCACCAGATCAAAAGTGCCTGCACAGTGAAGTCCAAACATACACCCACATCAGATGATCTTCTGGCAGGGCTCCACCAGACCAATGTTCTCCTAGCTTCTATAGCAGCTTTTTGTCTACGACATCCCATGCGAATGGGGTCAAAGCCATCAAAAAAACCCTGCAAAGCTACAGCATTGCACTATTTAAACTTCATCCTTTAAAAAAAAACCTATGTGACACTTGACAACAGCTATAAACAACACCACCTCCTTAGGGATTCTCTTGTGCGTTGTATATTAATAAAGGATTTGCACAGCAGAAGCTAGATCTCCTATTAAAACCCCTAGAAGTAAATCCACACAACTAGTAAATAAAATTTATTTACATGCATCAAAAGTCCCTATCCCAATTCCTGTCAGTTCTGTGAAGCTGCATTTGGAATTAATTTGGAGCACTACAATTATTTTCACATCTGAACACATCATAAAACCTCTATAAAGAGATAAATTAAATGAGGAAGAGCAGCACAAAAATTATTTACTATAAATTATGAAATAAAACAAGATAGCAAAGTAATCTCTGCACAGATGAACCACTAAAATATAATTAGTGAGACTCTGCAAAAGACTGAATATACCTGAAATAGCTTTAACATGTCTTGAATAAGATATGATCTTGGCATACTTCTAAAATCCCTGTTCAGCTCAATGGAAAAAAAAAAAGGAAAGGAAAAAGAAAAGAGAGTATGTCAGAGAGATTGATCTATATGACTGGAAAGCTGAGAAGATTATTAATAGGATAAAGAATGTTTCTGTTATACTAGTCTGAAGGCAGTCCAGCACCACGGTACCCTAAAGCACTACTGTTTCTCGTTTCTGATCAGATGATGATGGATGGCTGGCCAGATGGAAGGAAGGAATCGGAAGCCCAGGATTTAAAAACATGCTTGCCCAAGTTAGGCTGCTAAAACAACCACCTTATTTTCAAGACATGAATCATTGCTCATCCGACTGAACTGGACTTCTCTGCAAACTCACTGAAATGGATGTAAGTCACCTATGTTCACAAGCTAGACAATAACTTAGAGTTGTATTGTCCCTTTCCAGAATGAACTGAACCCTGGATTTTGTGTTTGCTATACACAGCTATAGCCATGATGTTATTTATTTTCATTTAATTAAATTGCTGGAACTTTCTAACTTAACACAGCTAGGAGCCTCTTAAATCACTTAAATATACCCCTCCCACCAACTAAAACTTAACCAGAAGTTTCTCGAAGTCACTTAGCTTTAAAAAGCACAACAGAAAAAATAAAGAGGTTCTTATACTATATCCCAAAGATAAGGTTCATGTAAATTGGACCTGTCAGCAGGGGCTGATCTTACCTGTCAAGGTGGGTCTTATACTATATCCTGAAGGTAAGGTTCCTATAAGTTGGGCCTGCTGATCTCACCTATCAAGGTGGTGCACAGGAAACAAAGACAAGTCTCCCAGGACAGAGGCTTATTGGATGTTACAGACCAAAATGAACATGCTTGAATTGCAAATCAGAAGCCAGAGTGGCCAGCAGAGAACAGTTGGAGGTACGTAAGCCTCACGTGTCTCATACAACTAATTACACATTGAACCTCATTTTGTTACTGGCTGGTGGTCACATAAGCTCCTCAGTTTGGCCCCATTTAGGGAAAAGGCTGCAATCCAGTTTGGGTTGGAAGTGGCATCGGTATATGCAATGAGAACCTGCAACAGTCAGTAAACATTTTCATCTCCTAGCTAAGCAAAGATAGTGACGGATCTCTTTGTTGCAGCCATTACTTGAGACTTGAGCATTCAGGAACTCGAGAGCACTCGGCCAAATTGATTATGAAACAGCAGACACATGGCTTCAGCTGAGAGATCACCCGTGGCACCAGCTAGATCTCTCAAGATACCTCCCATCAGCCAATTTCACCTGTCTAACGCTGCATGTGCTCTGCCAGCTTCCCCCTCTCATTGCCTGGCTCCGAGAACATGCAGCATTTACCACTTAGGCTTGTTACAGAGAGTGAGTTACAAAGCTGAGCATCACCCCACCAAATGACATTGGTGCTTAAAATACACCGCTCTTCCCTCTGCCGAGCTCTTCCCTGTCCATGGACCAGTCATGCCAGACTTGAAAGAAATGTATGGATAATCAATCGATAACGCCAGGCTGACACGCTACAGAAAGTCATGCCGCTGCACGATGCCTTATGTCTGATGGGTATCAAAATGTGTCATTTCAAAGGGCCAAAACAGCCATCAAAAGTGGCTTTTGACACAGCAGCCTGGAAAGGACCAGCCACTAAGAAAACCCAGTTTCTATATCTGTCCTATACCTGGAACCATATTGAGTGAGCTCAAAGGAAGAAAGCGAGTGGTAAATGATGACAGAATGGCAATGTCATTATTTTGAGTTACAATTAGTTGTCCCAGAAAGGATTGATGTTTTCACAGTACTCAGCAAGTGCACAGACTTAGGAGTTATAGATGATGATAAAAATACTCACAATGTTCCGCATGTGTTTCAACATTATCGTCAGGCGGGTGCTCTCGTAGGATATGACTAATTGTACTCCAGGCTTATGATCAGTCGACTGAGGACCTAAAAAAGGCCAGGTAGTTTGATTTTATTTTAGTTAACAGCTCAGGGGAAGTACATCTGTGAAATACCACAGTACACGTGAACTAATATACAAAAAGAACCCGTTGCCTGCTGCAATCAGGGATGAAATTAGAAAACACGGGTAAGGAGCGCGATGGAAGAAAGTGTTCTGACACGCAGTGCTCATTTTCTTTCCTGTTTAAACATTGACAGTGAGATGTTTTGTTTTCTAATTGTCATCAGTCTGAATTTCAGTGGGAAGTTTATGCTTGAGTAACAAATAATTGTGGTGGGGGGGAGGAGGTCTGACAATCACTTGATGATGCTAGTCAGTATTGTTGCAATTCTGTCTGCTTAAAAACACCGTTGTTTGGTTGTTTTGTGTTTTGTTTGGGGTTTCTTTCCATTCCCAGCAGAAAGAAAAAAAAAAAGAAAAGAAAAAAAAGAGCAAGTTTCCAGACCAGTTCCAAAACAACCATTACAAAAACATCTATATCAATGCCATATAAATTCTCCTCTCCTCATTCTGTATTTTTCCCTGTTCCAGGCTGATTTTCATGCAACCCATTGCTTTCATAGATTTTTCTGCTAAGATGCATTTACAGAGTTTGATTCTGTTCCCACTGAAAAAAAACAAACGTTTTTCAGTTTCCAAGCAAGAAGAATCAGTCTCATAATATGGAAGAAATGACTTAGCATATCCTGTTCCTTCTTGCTGCTGGAGGCATTGAGCCAGATGTCTTCACTGCCAAAATGGTGTGTCCTTGAATTTGGGTAAGTAATGTGGCTTACCTGCCCCAGGGAGACAGTGGAGAAAGTACAGATGGGTTTTACCACACCAGGTAATAGTGAACACAAAAACTTCTCCTCAACAACCATCTGATCATCTTATTTTGCAGTGTTAAGCCTGCGCAGGGTGGACTAAAGTTCTCTTCATGCTACTTGGTCTGAGACCCAGGGTTCTCCCCATGTGGTCATCATTGAAGGCTGTCCAGATGCTGCCTTCCATCAACTAGACTAGTTTTACTTTGGCAAACAGGACTTCATTTAATTAGACCAAAGTTCTATTACAACCAGTATTATGTATTTACTACACTTGGAAAAATAAGAACTCAATCCTGCTAACAGTGACCTCTCATGAGCTGGGCTCTGCGTTGTTTGCCTCACTGTGAAAGAAGTGGCTGACCTTGAGACCTCAGAAAAGTCCTGCCCCCCTGCATGCACATTGGGGATCTGCCACTGACACACCAGCCTTAAACCCTCTGCAGGGTGAGATAATGACAGGAAACAAAACAACAGTGTCCTAATTGATTCTTTAAGTAGAAGCATATCTTTTAAGAAGCAGAAGGAATGAGGAAGGATGCTGAGAACGAAAGAATTACCACCACAGACGAAGGTTACGCACTAGCAAGAAGAGGCTCTTTAGAGAGCATCAGGACTGTGCATCCTCAGTGGCAGGCAGGATTCCCATGTCCTCCGTTCAGCCCCAGCAGACACCAGTGCACTCTCTGTCACACCCCTGCTCTCTCTTTTCCACAGGTGTGCCACAGCCCTTAGAGCCAGGGTAAAGAGCAAGAAATCACACACCCTCTCCTCAGCCTTTTCTCTGCTGTTCAGCAGAGGAGGCAGCAGAGGGGAAGTTACCATGAATAAGCCACGTTGGCTGTATTTTTCTGAAGAAACCAAATGTGTAACCCACTGGAGTGAACAGAGGCTAAAATAACCACTAAGCAGACAGAATTACAATAGTGGTGTGTACTCTTGACAGCCAGAAAGCCAGTGCAATTTCCATTTATCTTAAGGAAAGGAATACAAGTGAATTAAAAATAACACAATGTGTAGATACAACTGCCATACTATAATTTTTCCTGGCAGTCTAGATATCAACACTTCTGAGTTTCTCATGTCTGGACTGGAATTTTAGAATATGAATCCATTTCCAGTTTCTTCCCTTTAGAGACTACAGAAATACATTTTTAATCTCATCCTAATTAGAGAAGGGCCTGAAACAGACTCCTGAAGAATTGAAAACTTATGAAGAAATTACTAAGCTGGGACTTAGAAGACCAAGGCGCGGCCCTTGATTTGTTATTCTCCTTTATCACCTTTGACAAATCATTTAGGCAGACCATAGCTTATTTAATTTCTTGTTATATGCAAATAAGGACAGGGAGAGACAGGGTATGAAAACTCCACCAACCAGTCAATGCTGACTTTTTCCGAGGGCAACAAAAAGCCCACAAAAATGGGTTCTTCCACCCACCTTGCAAAACCACTCGATTTTTTTTTTAAGTTGTGGGGCCTTTTTCCTTCAAGTCTCAATAGGGAAGGTAGAATCCTAGAGCATCAAAGACAGTATAACACAAGGGGAGTTGTATTTTCACAGAAGGGCACCGTTCAGCTGTGGGGCTCTGTTAATTCTGTGAATTGCAGTGTGTCAATCCAGAGCGATTCAACAAGAGTAACAAATTTCAGAGGCTAAATCACATCACTAGAATTCAGCTGAACACTGGGCCTTTTCTCTCCCAGCAGCATTACCAGGGCTTTTTTCTGCACTACTTGAGTTTTATAGTGTGAGGGCTTATACAGAGTCAAAGAATTCCTCTGTGGGAGTTGGCATTTTCATTTATAAAACAACAAATGTAAAAAAGTTTCTAAGCAAGCTGAAAAGAATCAAAAACATGGGAGGGGAACATGCATTTCTAACTGAGTATGTAAAATGAAGTCTGAAACAGACACTATGGGCAGGGATATTATTGAAATATTTGCTCCTCCTATGTAATAAATTGGGCACTCATGGGAAAAAAAATAAAATTAAAAGGAAGGTAAAGAAAAACATAACTGTGCAGGGAATCTGATAAACACAGAAGAAACTTCTGTTGCTTATATTTCATAATAAAAGACAGTTAGCTGTCAGCTACACGCAGCTGTTATATTTTAGTTTTTCCCACATTCTGTGCTAAATCATAGTCTCTTTGAAGTCTAGGTGATTTTAGCTCCAAATGATAATAAAATACACACACAGTAATTACTTCCAGTCTATCCAGCTTGGGCAGATGGACTTGAGCTGAGCCCCTGCATTTTTAGGAACTGTCACGCTCTACTTGCACTCCATTATAGGCAAAGACCAAATGTTAGTCTGTTGTAGGTACAGGACAGAGTTCCACTGACTTCAGCTGAAGCAAGATTTCCCTCCTAGGGATTGATTCTTTGCTCAAGGGTGTCAGTGCAAAAGCTGTCAAATACCAAACGAGGACCCTGGAGTGCTCGTAGTGTTCTTCTACATAACTTGTGCCTGTGTGTCTCAGCCCTCTGCAGTGGAAGTCAGTCAACATTCCCTACTGCAGAAAAACTCAAACACTGTGACAGTTTATAGCCTCTTTTATCAAAGGAACAGAACCACTAGGAAACTGCACATCCTTTCTTCTTTTTGAATGACAAAATTAAGGCAATTCGTGTTCAAATTTCTACCGGTGTAATGATTTTCAGACCCTGCTGTTCTTTTCTTTCTCTAGCATGCTGGAGCACGACGAGCTCTATATTCTATCATTTGTGCAATGTTCTCGTTAGCAGCATTTCAAAACTAGTTCTGCATTTATCTTATGAATGCTTACAAATATCTGAAGGGTGGGTGTGAAGAAAGGGCCAGTCTCTTTTCAGTGGTGATCTGTGATAGGATGGGAGGTAATGGTAGCAAGGTGACACACAGGAAGTTCCACCTCAACGTGAGGAAAAACTTCTTCACTGTGAGAGTGACAGAGCCTGGAACAGGCTGTCCAAAGAAGTTGTGGAGTCTCCTTCTCTGGAGACGTTCCAAACCCACCTGGATCTGTTCCTGTGTGGCCTGTCCTGGGTGATCCTGCTCTGGCAGGGGGCTTGGACTCTATGATCTCCAGAGGTCTCTTCCAACCCCTACCATTCTGTGACTGAGCTTTGCACAATGCCCGAGAAACACAGACAAGTGAGGAAGATGTTACACAGAAAACTGGCAAAATCAATAAGGAGTCCAATCTAGTAACACTGCATTTCACCAGTGGGCTGCAAAACAATGGGAGAGCTCTGATTAAAGAAGGGTTACAGCATTACCATTAAGGAGTTAAGTGCTTTTCTGTATTCTAGACCCTTGGATTTCTCTTAAACCTTTCTTCTTGGTGACAGCCTGTTCTGACATCTGGCATCAAAGGGTACTGGGACCAGTCTGGTTTTTCAGGGCAAGGGTTGAACTCCCCAAGCCAACCATCTGCCTGGTTTAGCTACAGTACAGGTTTGTGAGCCTCTAAAGCACCCAACTTCAGACAGCAAATACATTAACTGACTGTCTCCCTGGCTTGATCCCACAAGCCAGCAAGAGGTGCTTACAGCCAGCAAAGCAGCCTAAAATGCAACTGAAGTAGGAATGCAACTTGTGGTAAAACCTTTGCAGCAAGAATGAGCAACTACAGCAGATTGAAACGCTACATAACGTGGGCAAAATAGCCCACTATCCTCAGGGACTGCTGATGACTGTTCTATGTGATTCTGCATGGAGAGGCTCACCGTATGATAGCCTTTTGGTAAGCTTGGATCTTCTTTTAGGAAGGACACAGTGCCAATTTCTCTGCTGCACTAAATGGAACAGAAGCCCACTGAAATGCATGGAGCACTAACGACAGAACTGGGCCTCGGTTGTACACTGTTATAACCAAAAGCAAAGACTTCATCACTTCATCATGTTTGCAAACAGGCTGAATTACTAATATTTTTTTAGCCAAAAATAAACTAAGAGAAGAAAAATGAACAAGATTGATGTAACAATGTTTTTGATAAATTTCCTTTCTTCTTCCTTTTCAAGTGTCTTTATAAAAGGCTGTCTGTGAAACCATTCCTGAAATCTGCTCTCAGTCCCTTGTAGTGAGCTTGGTATAATGAAATGCTGACAATATTCAGTATAATTCAGAATTCACCCCACTGGGAGTACTGAATCAGTATTCATGTCAAAGTAAATTTAGCACTGATTTTTAATCTCTTCATTGCTAGTAGCACAGTACAAATTCATAAATTTTAATTTTTATTTTACTTTAGTAAGTGTAATTACCTACAACATTTATAAATTAAAGCAGTGGAAGAGAAAGAGGCTGCCTTGATCAAGATTCATAACCTGCTTCTATTGGGCATTCATTTTATTTTATATTGATCCTAAGAGTCAGATGATTTGCTTGTGTAAAGGCTGAAAGAGAAACTGGATTCATGGAAAGCTATCACCCATATTAAACCAGAGTTATTCTTCAAAGCAGGCAAAAATTAAGGCCCTTATAAGCTCATAAAGCAATGAAAGATTGAGGGGGGTGGTGGGGAAGGATGTATTATTTCCATGGAAATTGTCTCTCCCCAGCAGGCTCACTGAATTTAATTCCTGCCCCAGACTGACATTGCTACAGGGCTTACCTTCAAATCAAGAGTGTTTCAGGCCACCCTCAGCAAAAAAAGGACCTCCAGGGCCATTGTGCCCTTCCCAGCAACTCCTTGTTTGCTACCTGGCAGCTTGGCACGATTAGCCACCTCCTGCCTTAGCTGGACTTGTGTCTTCTCCTTCTCAGAGGACAGCTGATAATAGGGTGCAGAATGCCATGCAGCAAAGACCTAAGTGAGCTAGCTAAGGTATGGCAGCAGCCTAACTCCAGCAATGACAGGTGAAGCATAGACTAACATATATCAAAATAATTTTTCAGGTGGGTAATTAGCACGTGCATGGCTGGTCTTCCTCTAAGAGCTGAGCTACTTCATTTACAGCTAAGCTCACCTACTTCCACAGTTCACTGCAACTGACTGTCAACCGGGTGCATTCCCTTCCTGGCTGACCAGAAGAGATGCCATACACAGACCAACTCAGCCCATTCTTCTTCTCTCTTTTTCCAGGATCTAAACTCACTGGGTCCTGATTTGGACCTTGTGTGCTACTGGTATTCTATCAATAACTGACAGCGATCAATTTTCTAGGCCAAAAGGAGGGAAATTTTGTAGGTGTTTTGTTTGGGCTTTTTTCCTCCTGTGTTAAACAAAGATTTTGTCCTGAGTCTGGAAACAAAGTGTCCAAGCTTTAAAAGGCAGAGTACCTAAGCAGGAAAAAAATAATCCCTCTGTAAGCACACTGCTTGAGGCCAGAGACACATTAGTCTATCCCGACCGAGGTGTGATCTTCACCTCCACCCACTGTATCACTATAACCAGCAGATTGGGTTACCTGCCACATAGCTTTCATCAAACATCCACTAAACACACACTTTTACCTCTGCTGCTTTGTTCCCTTCTCTGATTTTTATGTCATTGACAATAAAAATAAAGGGCTTACCCTTCAGACTATATTGGCTTGGGCTGTAGGAATCGTGAGGCTGTAATTTATTTACCAACTTTGTTACAGACTCAGTTCATGCTTCTGCATAAGAGGTTTACATCCAAATTCCCAGTAAATAATTAGGCACCTAAATATTAGTGAAATGCCAAAATCCTTCTAAAGAGCTGGGACTTCAACTCCCTCATGCCTCAGCTCACTCTCCCACGGCTGCATCTCTGGTTAAGGAATCGACAGCGAGAAGCAGCCCACGGACCCAGACTACATGTTGCATTTGAAGTCCAGTTTGGATTTTCTGTGACAAGATTTAGCCCTGTCTGTTCCTGACACCTAGGACACCGTTGCGTTAGCTCCTCGTTTCTTTGTAAAAGTTAGAGCAACCATTAGTAATTTCCAATAGTCATAATGGATTTAATATGATAATGGCATGTCCTAATCAAATAAACTCTACACAGGGGGAATCTTCCAAAGGCTGAGAAGCCAGAATGGGATTTATTTTGTTCTGATGGATTAAAAAAAAATGGTGCCAGCAAAAGAGATAATGCAGCCCCTGTCTGCAAAGAGATTAAATTAACTTAATGGCCATGCAAACTAAATATGCAGAGATACTTGCACTGCTTTCTGAAATGTGGATAACTAATAATCTTGGAAACTATCCTATCACTCGGAGCACAAAACAACCAGCTGAATTGTTGTGGTGGAGGCTTCCTTATGAAATTTTATTTTGCCTAAAAAAATGCCTATGGAAGATTATTTTCAGTGCAGAAGTAGTGTAGTAGAAGACAATAAACATCCACCGTCTACATTTTATGGTTGTTAATGCTGTAATGCTCGAGATTAGATTAAACGAGGTACTGGACAGAAGAGGGAAATGGGTTAAGTATTTAGACAGGCTAAAGGAACAGTGCAGAATCTCATTTAGTAAGAAGTGAATTACCAGTATCATTAATAATGTACGCCCAGGCATTAACATAATGTTCTGTTATTTACCTGTGCCACTCATCACGAAAATTACTTTAGAAGCATATCCCTAATTTCCTTCCCTTGTCCAAGCACACAATGTGCTTTGTCATGACTCAGATCTTTTCCTCCAGATCGTTTTTTGTAAAACAAGAAACTTTGAGTTTGCATATAGGTATGTTTACTCAAAAAGCAATGAAGCAAGGCTGAGGAGAGTCTGTCAAAGTGAAAGAAAACTACAGGTCACATTACTAACGCGTTTTTCAGAGACCTTGAAAAATCAGGACTTATTTGTTAGTATCTTTATAAATTAAAAACCAAAATGAACCGACAACCAACCAAACAAAAAAAAAACCCCAAACACTTAAACACTTCAGGCTCACCTTTGCATTATTATATTTTATGTTATTAAAGCAATCCTTCTCAGAAAACAAGATCAGTAATCCACATACCTAGGGTCACAGATGATGAATCTTCTGCCAAGGTATCTTTGTGCCAATTCAGGAAGAACCCGAGTACAAGCTCATTCTGAAAGAAAAGAAAATATTTTAGGAAATATCATATGTTGTGCTCTGTTCCTTAAGTTACTCCCCTCTGAGCAGATTGCTGGTAGACTTCTAATGAGTATATTAGAAATTAAAGTGGAGCCTTTCCCCTCTGATCATGGGCAAGGATCCTAAGGAAGGATTGCTACTGGGAAGACAATGGTGCCCCTTACCACTGGCTCAGGGACGCTGCATCGGTGCCTACCTGGCCCCTTTCTATTGACACATTTCCAGGCAGCAATGTGCCACATGGGCCACAGATTTGCATTCTTGCTTGATCTCCAGTGTCTCTAGATATGTATTAGCAGCTGCAACTACTTTTACAGAGCAGCCCATCTGTGAAACAAATGCAGTAGAACATCTTTACTGTGTATTGTGTACTCGGCATGAAATTTGCCCTTGGCACAGGAATGACCCCAAACATCTGACCTAATGTGTGCTTCCCCGAGGCTTAGATACTGTGCATACATCCCTCACATGGCAGCTTAATGGACACTCACACCGAAGAGCTCCGTACTGATTTAACTCATACCAGAAACCAATGGGGAGTGAAAGGGATGATCGTGTTCTGTTATCCTGTTTAAAAGAGTAATCCCCCTTATGTACTGCACTGTAACTTTTATTTTTACATACTGACCTGCACTGCTCTCATGAACGTATACAACAGGTAGTTACATTCAGCTGTAGAGAATTAAAACAATAAACCAAAGCCCCAGATTTGAGTATTGTGCAAGGCAATAAACATGTGAATTCTGAAATGGACTCTTTATGATTCTAAATGAAAGGTGGACAGTAATTGCATTTTATTAGCTTTTTCATAAAGCTGTATTTCAGAATGGCCATTCTTTAAGATGGTTAGAATTGCTACATTCATACCAATGTTACTTGGACTGACACTGTAATAAATGGGTAGAACAAGAGACTTTTCAGATTCCGGCATTAAAATGTCACCATTGTTTTCTCCAGGCCACGGAAAAGAATGTCTCTCTTATCAGCAATATGTACTTCATGTAGCATTTGTCTTGTTTCAATTTGACAAGATGTAGCAAGATGTGCAAGGGAAAAAGAAAAGGAAGAGTTTCGTGGCGAACGAACCTCTTGATGAGTTAACGTGGTTACAGCAGTCAGAGGAACAAGACGTGTATGTTCAGCACAGAGATAAGATTTAGCTATCTGGATTTATTTTAGTACATGCCTTTTGTTTTTCATTCTACCGTTTGGAGTTTTTCCTCCCACACTGGTATTTTCTTTAAAAGGAAAAGAAAAAAAAAGAAAGAAAGGAAAAAAAAAGATAAACAGAATTGTTTTCCTTGACAAATCCTTAAGGTATTAGCTGTGGACTGCAAATATACCTGTCTCTTCTGAGCATGACTAATTATTCTCTCTCATTGTGAAGACAGCTTACAGGGGAAAGCCCACACACCTGCTTCAGCTTCCAGTACCTTTAAACAGCTGAGTTATTCCCTTCGGGACTTCCATCTGTTCTTTCAGCACAAGTCCCAAGTGCACGAAATCTCAAGGGTTGAAAGAATTTATTTTTGTCAGTTCAGCCTTTATCTGACAGCATGAAAATAAGCAGAGAAACTTAAGTAGCCCTTCGAGTTCAAAGATCTTGGAAAAGCAGGCAAGAGGTGGAAGGAAGGATACACTGACTTGAAAGAGAAATAAGAAATTCTACACTGAGCAGCCTGGTGTTCTGCTTCCTCTCCACTTACTCTTTCAGCAATAAATGGAGATATATGAACAGCGAGGTTTGCAAACGGGAGGTGCAAAAATTGTTTCAGATTATAGTTCCAAATCCTCATTTCTGAAGGGGACAACACTGAAGAAAAGTGACATCTGGCTTAAGTACAGAAGTGGAGCTCGTGGAGATCACACATCAGGCATGAACATGACAGGTATGTGGCTGGTGCCACAGCACTGATTTCAAACCTTTCCATGTGTCCACTGGACTCAACAGGTATTGAAGCACGTGGGGAAGCAGCAAAGCTCATGTTGTCAAATGGAATGCAAAAATATAATGGAACAGGTCATGTTGCAGAGGCACACGTAGCAGTCTACCCAGGGCAAAGTGCCTCAAAAGCAATGGGGAAGATCTCCTGCACATTTGTGCCAATAAGCATCTTGCACACTGTTACTCACAAGACAGCAATTTTTCCCTGAACTATGTTGATCTGCCTGCTGCAGGAATCCACTGTTTAGACAGCTACCAGCAAAGCATTTAAGTACCTCCTTAAATTCACCCTTTGTCAGCAGACCACTAAAGAACACGCTGAACTTTTAGGTGATACCCAAATCAATGGGACTTCAATCAACTGGACCCCAGCTAATGGGACTGAAGCGTTTCCTTTGCGTTAGTCATGCATCTAATGACACTGCTATGCAGGAACAGGCATATCAGGCTAGAACTAATGCATGGCCTTCTTTTTCAGCCATTAAACTCAAAGGGGAAAAATTCCACCTTCACTTACACTAGGTTACAACTGAAATAAGCAATTTCAGTGGCGTCAGGGGAGCTGGCACAGTCCTGCATCACTGTAGCATGGTAGGATTTGTCTACTCCTTTCCATCACAGATTAACTAGGAAAGCACTCTGCTGTCAGTGAAACATAGCCAGATTTCAAGCCAGATTTAATTTAGTTAGAAAGAAAAGCAGCCTCCTCTCTGCTTTCAGCTTTCTTTTCAGCTGTGTCAGAGTAGATTTGGGGTCAGAGAACACCCATGCACCTGTTATAATTTAACAGGACAGAGAATCAGCAGGAAAGAAAGAAACCAGGAAACAAAAATGACCTTGCTGCAGCTATTATAACTTCAGGAAAGGACAGCGGAAAAGAGAGGACTTTGAACCCTCCCCATTTTGGCTCTGCTGGATACCTTGCAGTGGGAGAATGGGAATGGTGGGAGTTGAAGGGACCCACCACACCTCGTGTGCGCTTTGTACCGCCGCGTTCTCTACCTCCAAACGGGTGCTGCGGGAGCTATTTTCTCATCTCTGCAAATCCCAAGTAGTGCCAGTGAATAAAATACAAATGAAATATGGAAAGCTCTTATCAAACTTGATTACTTTTATAGTGGAAAACATTAGTCACTCTAGAACAATTCTGTGGTCCTGGTTTTTCCACTGTATGCTTGAAACTGAGTGCATGTAATTTACAATCATTTCCATTTACATCCTCTTTAAAGCCTTGTTACACAGCCTATAAGTCACTGTAAAGCTGTTTATAGAACCTATCAAGAGCCTATACAGTGCCACCATTTGCTTACCTGCTTGCACTAGGCTTATCTCTGCCCCAAAAGTCCTCAGTTAATTTGGATAATTGGAACATTTTTCTACAGTCAAAACCCAACACACCTCATTTCTTTTCACTGATTAGTTTACCCGCCCTTACTACAATGCTTGCCAAGCCCCCAGGGATAAGCAAACCCCCTCAAAAATCAAAGCCCACAACTTGCACACAAACCCAATCGATGTAAAAGATGTGGGACAAATAACATGTTTAGTTTAGGCTACGTGGCTTTGCAAAATCAGTAAGTGCATCTAGTGTCTGAGCTGTGTTATCAATAACAACATGCACAAATGAAATGCCACTTCTTTTAAATGAGATGGGCAGATTGTCCATAGGATGTTACTTGCTGGCTGATGCACACCGTTGCTATGTAAGACATTACTTTAGATTCAGGTTTCAGATGTTTTAGATTCATTTTTTTCACTCTAATGAGCAAGCCAGGTGCAAGTTTTCAAGATAAGCTTGAAGACATTCAGCTTTGTGAACGCTGCTGTTTGACACCAGGGCCAAGAGCAAATTAATGGAGCCTTACCTTGCTTTCGTGTCCCCAGGGAGCGTACCCACCTCCTACAATCCAGCAGTAAAACCACAAGCCACTAGGGCAGCCCTAATTTATCAGGTATGTTATAAGATTGGGGCTGCAATCTCCATTCAGCCCATCACTCAGCTGGAGTTAAGAGTGAAACAGAGAACAATGTAGAAGTAGTCAGCAGCAGCTGCCTTTTGTCACAGATTTGATTTATATTTTGATAATGTATAATTTTTGTCCTCCTCCACATTACCAACCTTCAATTTATTGTTTCTTGGTGCTTCACCTCTTACTGGTGGCACCACTTGGTTATTTTGCCATTTAAAGAAGCAACACTCCAGGAGTCTAAACATTGCTGATCATGTCGCCTTGCTGATCTAGAAGACCAAGGGATCTCAACACTTGCAGCTGATAAACCAGTCAGCAATGGTTCAACTGGCACAAAACTAAATATTCTTAGGGTGTGGGTCACATATATTGCCACTGGCTTGGGAGCAGTGGGATGGAACTAAAAATGGTGCTGAAACCTGGTGCATAGACTTTTGCATTTCAGTGACACGTAATGAATACAGCTTTTTGTTCATGTAGACAGTCTGGTGGTGTAGTTATTTATAACTGAGTGTTAACCTGAATTTAGGAAAAGCACTCCTATTCTAGGCAACTCTTCAGCAAATGTCTAAGAGGACGTCAAGGAATGAGGTTTATGCTCAAAGTAAACCACAGACTTCAAGTGTCTTTGAATGGGGACAGGCATGAGGACGTTTAAGAACTTAAACTGGCCCGACAGCAAATCTCTCCATCAGCTGGTATTTCTGCATTTATTGGAGCTGATACTACAATTCAGAGATAAAGGTGGCTTGAAACTTCTACTCTTTAAAGAAAGGTTTAAAGAAACCTTTAATTCCATTTGAGCTTCAGTGCAAATGAGAAAGCAGCTATTTTCCACCTCTCCTCCTCCATTCAAACCATTTAGCAGAACAGGTCAGTAACACTCTGACCTACTCTTAGTTATAACACAATTTTCATAATCAGACCTTAGTCTGGACTAAAAAGCATGTACTTAAGGCATGACTAAGGAAGGAATTTGGATATAATCCAATTCTCTATTTATTTCTAGGATTTTTAATTACTTAATTGGGAGAACCAAGGGTGTAGTCAGTTCTGTGTGGATTGGGCTAAACTTTTCAAGAGCTGAAAATGGTGTCCAGTCAATCAGGCTAATGGGTTTACAGGCATAGCAAGGGTATTTTATAACAAGATAAAAGCTCTACTTCATCTCAGACAATACTCAGCATACCATAGTAGCTACAATACAGCCACGCTACCCTACAGGTACAGCTCAGCAGACAGAAACGACTGTGTCAAGAAAGTAAAGGGAACCCTTTTCTACAGGCATCTGCTCTTACAAGATTTCTTCACAATTTCCTGAATTAATTATTTATTCCTACATAGCTTTACTATTTCATAGGAATGACAATTTGGTAATGCTTGTGAACAGGCAACTCACTACATTGTTTCAGTCAGGTTCCCTACCAATTTCAGAAAAAGGATGACTTTGATTGCAAGGTTGTCCAAGGCACAAAGAGAGACAAAACAGCTGTATTTATTTGTATCAAGAAAGCTTCCTAGCTTGGCTTTCTGCTCAAAGTAAGACCAGGACAACACCATGACACTTTTAAAAGAGTCACACCAAAGGGGGAAAAAACAAAAAATCTTCAGATGGGAATAGAAAGGAAATTACCCACTGGTATCCTTGTTCTAAGAGGGTCAGAATACATCAGTATTTTCTAAATTTCTCACATCTCCCAGCAGAAGCAGCATATTGAAGTAAAAATAATGATTCCATGTTTACAGAGTATCAATAACTTCAAAGGTTATCATCTAGAAAGGCAGGTTAGCTGCATTGTGGCAAGCAAGAAGATTTTCTGCATGTAGTAGCACTTTACAGATGGAAACAATCTCCTCATGACATCATTCATTATCGTGCCCTCCAAGTGCAGCACACCAGGAGCTGTGCAGCCCTCTCAGGCACAACATTGATTTCATAGAATCAAAGAATGGTTTAGGTTGGAAAAAAACCTTTCAGATCATGGAGTCCAACCATTAACTTAATACTGCCAAGTCCACCACTAAACCACGTCCCTAAGCACCGCATCTACACATCTTTTAAACACCACCAGGGATGGTAACTCAACCATCTCCTCATTGCTCAGCACTATAGGCTGTACCAGACTGGAATGGTTTTCTCAACTGCACAGTCCAGCATGTCTGAATAGCCCTGCTGGCCTGCTTCTGAGCCACGCCAGCACGTGTCCCCAAGCAGATTATGTCCACAGTTCCCTCTGAATACCCTGTTTGTGGTTGTGTCCCAGCAGCAAGGTTTTGGAACTTACCCAGCTCCAGGGGTGCGTGCTGCAGGGCCAAAAAGGGAGGAGGAAAGGCATTAGGAAGCCCACCCCAAGGCAGCATGCTCTGGCTGATTACTAGCCCATTCACAGACCACAGAGCAGGAGGGAGACGAGAGCTTCTGTATGTGATTGGGAAGTGTTTATATTACTGTCCCCGGGCTTTAAGCAGTCTTATTTTTCAACCATAGATTAGGCTTCTACACAGCAGTGCTTGGCCCAAATTGAAAATCCATGTACCTTAGAGCAGCCCAGAGCAGAGCAGAAGATAGGGAGCTCTTCATTTCTAGGTCACTGGCGTATATCAGTTTTTCCTCAGCTGTGACCAAAAGGCACTAATGCAAAATAAACCCATGACCCTACTATGAGTGACAGAAATTGCACAACAATTAACCCCAACTTGTGCAGTTTATTTGGCAAGGTCAGTTCAAGGGAGTCAAACAACCAGGTCAGCTGTCCATGCCAAATTAAATGTAACTCTGTGAGACAGATATTATCCATCCCTTCAGAAATCTTCTCAATTTCAACTCGGGGCACAGAATTTATATTCATATTAATAATAAAATTCCTGTTTGCTTTGCATATGGACAATTTGCTATTTTATCTCCATCACACAGTCACAGCTGGGAAAGTTACATATTTAGGCAGCAAGCTTTTTTCTCCTCCTTCAAAACGTTTGAAATTTTGGATAAAAAAACCATTTGGCCATACCCTCTTTTGGCATCCTGGACCATCTGTGCTATTAAACCACAGCAGCCCCGGTTTGTGCTATGGCCCCGAGGCCACGGGACTTGACACCGCTCACCTGGCAGAGGCCCAAGCTGTGCTAGAGATTGTGGCAGCACTGAAAACAGCAAGGGCAACACATGAGCTCATGCCTTAGCTCCCTTGAACTTACCAGCCTCTACGTAAGCCTAGGATCTAATATAAACCACTGTTTTTTTTTCCTGCCCATCTGGCAGCTTTCCTGACAACGGCTGGTCTCTGGAAGATGCTCCTTCCTCTCAGACCCTGGTGTCATTACCAATAATTGACCATTCAGCTTCCGAAGCGACGCAGCGTAACGACTGAACACCCTCCTGGGGTGCACGGGGACTGTTAGCTGCTCTTGGCCCTGGTTTTTACACTGCTGAGGTGCATAAGGCTTTGTCCTTGGCCAGACAATGAAGTCAGTGTCTGTTACCATTTCAATCTTCTGTTTTGAAACGGGAGAACACCAAATCTCAGAAAATAGTAATGAATAAGAAATGAGAAAACACCCATGTTAATGAACACGATGTATCATTCTGATAATATTGAAATACCCTGGTTTTGTTCTTAATGCCTGCAAAACAGTTTCTTCTACACGTTAACGAAATTTTGAAATGAAGGGTTTTCCTGGTCTGAAAGAATGGAGCTTTTCATTTAAGAACTGTCAAAACCAGACTTTTCAATATTTCAGAACTCAGTCCTTTTTTTAGACATTACATTCGTCAGAACCTGCTCCTTACTGTCAAAAATTCAGTGAATCACTACATTTGGATGGCAGCAAAAGGAGAGAAGGTTTTTGGAAAAATGCCCTGCCAGGTCTAATAAACTATTTTTCAGTCATTCTTGGTTTTAAGTTCTGATGAATGCTACAACATCTTAATCTGAAAAAAGATCCATGAGAAGATGTGTCATTCATGGGGGTTTTGTTTGTTTGTTTGTTTTCAAATGAGGCCATGGAAAGCTTCCTGAATCTTTTCATATAATGCTATTAAAAGTCATATGAAAGTAAAATAAATACTGTGCTCACATTGGCCAGTTTCATGGGTCCACTTAATAGCTGCTTCAGGTAGAGATTCAAATCCTTCACTCTTTTATGTTCAAGATTTGTAAAAGGTAAATGCCACAAGTGGGGAAACCTGAAAAAGAAGAACATTTAAGTATAACTCCTGTACTGTATTAGCTGAAAATATTTCCTGCTCTACTTAACAGAAGAAAGTAAACACTTTCTAAGAGGTTTTGAAGGTAGGGGAAGGGATGGTACAGCATCCAGCAGATTGTTTATCAGCTGACTCTGGTTCTTCTAACAATTTGCTGATATTCTGTTTCATACTGTACCCTTTTTCTCTATCTAAATTATCCATTTCAAATAAAATAAAATAATAATTTTAAAAACCCCAAACCAAACCCCCAACAAACTAAAAGGCACTTATTTGCATTCTATGGTATCGAAATACCTCTAAAAATTATCCCTTTATGATCCCAGGAAAACACTACCCTCCTCATTTCTGGCACTGTGCACAGCTCAACAGATCTCTGATCTCAGAGATCTGCCCAGGGCTCATGGTCTCCAAACCCTTACCATAGAACACTGAATACCAAAAAGCCTTACAGCAACGATGTGACCTTTTCAGTATATTTATCACTGCTTGCTTTTTTACCTCATCTATTCAGAGTAAGTTTTTCAGAGCAGGTCCCTGATCCCACATGTAATTTCGGGCTCTATTATAATAAAAGTAATATATGGAAACAAACGATCATCACAGTAACAAAATCAATCCCAACAAAAGCCATAATAATAATAATAGTAATGTCCTTGCTGAATTTTTAGTAAGATGAATTTCATTAGAGTTTAGTAAACCCACATATACCTAGAATGCTTTCCAAATGCTTTGGTGATTGAAAATGTCAAAACCCCACATCTTTCTTTTACTTGATTCATCTTTGCATTTTAGAGGCAGCACTCATTAGATTGGTCAAAAGGTGAGATTTTTAGCAGTACACATAATCAATTTATATTAACCTTGCCCTGACAAGGACTATTTCTCTCTCAGGTTGAACGAGCATTAGGAAAGCTATCTGTGCTAAATTGCCTGCAATGGCTTTTGTGATATGGATTGCTAATACTGGAATTCATAACTAATATTACATTTTATGTCCTCTAATCTATGGGATGTAGAAAGGTAGAAGTTTTGATCTGGTTGAATTTCACGTTACACCACCACTGTAAAAAGCTAACCACGTCTTGCTTACAAACTTCCTTCTGGCACAATCTTTATCCACTCGTCCTCAAGAGATATCTGAAGGCTTCAGACGAATTACTTAAGGAGCCATCGAGCAGTGCAAGACACTGAAAAGAGGCACTTGGCCAGCCTTTTGAAAGGCAGCTGTGAGATGCTGTGAGCAAGAATGCAGCACTGGTATAACTTAGTCTGCCATGAAACCAGCAAGGGGCCAGGATGATAGCAGCATCTTATATGTATGTATGACTTTTTGGTTATTTTTGCCTATAGCACTGAAAGATCAGGGAGCAGTCAGGACCCCTACAAATGAGTAAATAGTAAGGGGTGATGCTCGCCTCAGAGAATTACAGTGGTAGGACACATAATGAACTGGGGGAAGTGATATGACCCAGGATCATGACATATATGAGTTGCTGAGATAAAAATAGGGCCCAGGTCATTTGGCACACATAGCCTGTGAATGTTCTGGGTTCCTTCAGAGCACAAAAAGGACTTCTTTTGAGAGATGGAAGCGAGGATCTGCTTGGAAGCCACTTATAATTAATTAGACTGTATAACACAAAGAGAGAACTCTGGCTGTAAAATGTAGACCCTCAGAAGAGGCATCCCAAGCACAGTGGCCAAACAGAGGACAGAGAAACTGCTGATTGACAGCACCAATAACTCTGCTGCAATGAAGGACAATATGAACCTTGTGGCAGTACTGAACACTTCTATAAAAGGCCTTCCTGCTTTAGCTGAATTGCCCTATGGCTGGAACTGACTTTGCCCTTGTGAACACGCTTGGGTTAGAAAAGGTTAATTTCCCAAGCTGCTTTTGAGCTTTGCATCTACCTTAAGCAGACCAGAAAAAAACCCCAAACAACTTGAGCCCCACACAGACACCCTGGGTAGCAGATTCCATTTCCTACTCACTAGCTTGAAGAACATTCTGTGTATGAAACATGACGCACAAAAGTTTTGTTGGGTGAAAAGAATTTTGGCCTTTAAAAACAATAATTAAACATAATTAATACTGTCTGAAACCAAGTAAGAGGTAAAGTGGCAGAGGGCAAGGGCTTGCTTGGGACGGCTGTGCTTTGACTTACAAATATGGGCAGAATGTTTTCATGTCAATAGCAAAATCTCAGACGCCAAGAACTCTGAGCTTTTACCATTAGTTTCTTGTGCTACAGCCAGCAGTTAGCACTTGTATGAAGCAGACTCATACTGCATTATTTCCTCCTAATGAGACATGAATATATACAATTTCATGAATCAATACAAAGCAGTAACCAAGTCCTTTCTCTTAGCAGTTCCAATTAGTCTAGTCATATTAGATGTTTTACTTTTAAATCATAAATTTTCAAGCTGATTTTGTGGTTACATTATGGAACAAGGTTTTTTTTCTTCCTTGGAAGCATCTGGCATTGGCCAGAGCTGGAGTTCTGTAACACACAGATAGACTAATGGTCTGATAAAGCATGGCAATTTCAGTGATAACTTTCTATAAGGAAATAATCAGGCTTTTTATTATTAGACCCAAATCTGGAATACATGAAAAGCCTCATACTGATGAAGTTTTGTTAGAAAATCAAAACTTCAGCATTAAAGGACATATATACAAAGAAACACCATAAAATGAATTGCTTTGACACTGTTTGGGGGAAAGATCATACAGTGACAGGTTACTGCTGGGACTGAATTATAGCAATAAAGCTCTGGAGCTCTTATACACAGCCCCAGTATAGCCAGATTAATCCTCTGTGAGTTCTGGAACTCTCTTTTGCAGTAAAAATGTTGTGAGGGATTTTATTAAAGGTAGATTTATCTGAAAAAAACGGCTAATACTATTTTTGAAATTCACTACAGGGTTTCTGGGGTCTATGCATTTCTAAAAAGAAATATATTTTCCTTCAAAGGGTTATGCTCACCACAGGAAAAGAATCATAAATAGGTACTTGTTAAACATTTTATTTTACAATCTAATAGCCTAAAAATATCTCCAAATCAAAACCATGACTCAAGCACTTTGAGTGTTTAGTGAAATTCTGATTCTCCCCAACTGCTGCAAACCAGTTCATGTGAACCAGTCATAAAGAGTCAAACTGGAGTCAATTAAAATCCCACCAGGTAGAAGAAAGTTTCCCTAGAATTAACAAACCTGAAGCCATTTAACTAAATGCCTCTCACAAACTTGGGGGAATATCAAATTTACATCTGAAATTCATGGACTTTGGGTTTTTTTAAGTCAAACCTATGTTCGTGGCTATTTATTTCAGTCAAACCTCAAACACCTTTCTGTATTTCAAGCCTATCACTTGAATCTCATCTCGGTTCAAGGAAACTGCTTGTCTTTTTGGCCAGTTTTATGCTTTATTGCAGACCAAGCTTGAAGAGGTGCTCCTATCAGGTGAATCAGCATGGCTGTTCAAGAGAGGACTCCTCTGGTCTCAAAGGTGTATGCAGTATAATGAATAGGATATTTGTAGAATATGTAACTCCACTTGTATTACCAAAGCCATGCACAACCATCACATAAGGCAAAGTGGTTTTACATAAGACAGAAATAAACCGTGGGACTCACTGTCCCAGGAAACTGTGAAGAAATGACACTCAGATTTATGAAAAGCAGGAACAGACATGCACATGGATAAAAAGTAATAGTCAGAATGATTGCAACCGACGATAACGTATTTTTCAAGAGATATTAAACTGAATGATGTGAGGCACAGAGTATTGGGTTTTGGGGCTAGGACTGTATATAGGATTATAGCATATTTCTCAGCTGGGGAATACGTGCATCTTTTTGTAAAAAGATTTGATCACGCCTGCCAGCGTCAGAGACTGACTTGTTTCTGTTCTGACCCTGTGTGGACATTCCTACGTTGCTTTAATATATGGATTTTGCTATGAGTTTTCATCAGCATCATGTGGAAAATAAAACCTGTTAACACTCTTAATGTGCCTTTAATGAAGTCAACACCACTTACCTTTTGATTTCAGGAATAGCTGCCAGACCCAAGCTGTTGCCCCCCTTCTCCCACGAAAAAAGGAACAATAAAATAGATAAAAGTTAAGACTGTCACAATGCTCTATGATTCAGTTTCTTCCTGGCCTGAATAAAAGGCTCGATAGAATATGTCGCATTGCCTTTGTGTTTCTAAAAATATGCCTGCCATTCATTTTCTCACATTTTTATCTGTGCACAGAGCGAGCCATTTAACAACAGAATAACAGTCACTAATATGCTGCCTTACTCGGGGAGGGCATGCGATGGAAACTGCTTCTGGAGCTGGCTGTGAAGTTTTGAGAACTGGTCGAATGTTTTTTCCACAAAAGTGACCACATTGCAGGTTTGCACCACCTGGACTAGATAGAGCTGGAAAAGGGAGAGGCAGAAAAGAAAAAATGATCAGAGAGGCACATGACAAAAAAAAATGTGTAAGAGAAAATATGGGGTGATTTGAACAAAGAAAAACCTTTGTTTAATATAGTGCCAAGTGCCAGTGAATTCTATTTGTAATTTATAGCCTTTGCTGCACAGAAAGAGAAACTTGCTGGACAGCATACAACTCGAACACTGAAAGATCACTGCAGTGCGTGAAAACAGATAATGCACCATTAAAGCATCATATAACAGCCTCCAATTTCTATTAGGCTTCCTAATTTTGTGCCATGCTTTCCTTCTGGATGCTTTAATTAGCTCTTGATTTATTTTTCATTATAGGACATGAACTGTTCTCCTTAATGGCTCCCTGCTAATAGCTGTCTGCCTGGTGTTCTTTCTCTCGAGTAGCTCATTGCTTATGGCACCGCTGATCATCCTGTGATCCTTTCAACGTGGCACCAGCACAGCTTCTGTAAAGGAGGAGGGAGAGTACCTATGCTCACAGAAGAGTCGTTAAAGATCAAGGCAAATGAGGGCAAGCAAAGAAGATAATACATACAGAGTCAGGCTTTTTGTTGAATCCCAAAATGGTGGCTCTTGCGATTGACTTCTTTGCGTGCAGCATCATCCATTCTTGGGGGACGGTCTCTGGAGGTGGGGGCTTTGCAGAGCCTGTCACTGACATCTGTGCAAGCGTGTGGATCAAGTTATTGAGTTTAACAGGGAAGCACTCCAAACTTTCCTTTATTTTCCTGAAGAACAAACACAAGAGGCACTATTGATGCATTTGTTTCGTCTCCATTTCTTGATCCTTGGTTTCATGGATGTGAGAACCAAAAAAAGTCAAACCCTAAACCCTAGCTCATGCAAACACGTACCCACACACACACCAGTCACTGCCATTTGCAACTGTACAGCACATCCAGCCTCTGAACCCCACTGCTTGAAGAAAGTGCTCTTGCCATAGCCTGTCTCATGACTTACCTTGGGGTAGTTATTCTTCATGAGCTAGATACCATCAGCATCCTTGGACAGAACATTTCCATGTGCATTTTAAGGAGGGTATAACAACATGTTCTCTCTTCAACAGACAGGGGAGAGTGCCCTAGCACTTTCTTTTTGGCTATACCAACCTCACTTGGACTAATGTGTTTGCACAAGGCTCTTGTGTCTGCTTCGTGATTCAGCTGTCCATGATGTGCTGCTAAATCCTCTACCCCATTCTTAAAAGCTCCATCCCTGTAGAGATTCTTAAGATTTTATTTTTTTTTTAAAAGATCAATTTCCTCCCCTTATCTCTCTCCATCTTATCCCTGTTCAAGGGGAGCCAGAACACACTTTTAATTTCCCAGAGTTTTAAGATCCTTCATCGGAAAAGACAAAATAGATTAAAAAACCCCTAGATATACATGTAGATATGTACTGAAAATGTGTTTTAACATCAAAGTGAACTCGACTCGAGAAATAACACTGCAAGATAATCACTGGTCTTTGAAGAGTAAGATGCAGTACTCATTAGAAAACACTTGCCCTCTTGAATTCAATTGCTGGTTAAGATCTATTTAACTTGTGATGCTAATTTTTTTTCTATTTCCCTGTTTACTTCTACAGCTCTCTGAAGATATTCTAGATAGGTTCTGATGTTATAGAACAACAATCCATTAGTTTCAGGCCATATGGCAGCAAACCTCAACAAATCATCAGGGGTTTTCTTTGTGGTCTGGTTTTTTTTTTTCTCTTCCACTTCAGGACTATATCTGATTAGCTTACAAGGGCTGACAGTACCCTTAACCACCTTCATCAGCCCCTGTTCAAGGCTGAGCACATGCTTCATCTGACATTTTAAATTAAATTCTTATTCATGGATTTCTGTGAGTGGTTTAGATTACATACTAAAATCAATTGAAACCAACTCCGTTCATTGCATTAGACTAAGACTAATAATTTTCATGGTTTCAGACATTCTGGCTAAAGTCTGTAGCTCCACAGTTGCAAACACACCAAAAAGAACATTCTACCTGCAGATAGCTCCCTGCCTTGCCTCCCACTCTTCCCCCCCTCCAATTGCAAGTTCATTCCAAATCCTGTGTGAATTTATTACACACCAATTAGGCAGACTAAACTAAGGAAAGATGTATATGTTTTTCTTAATGTAATATACAGAAAGGTATGTCTGAACTGATTCATTCAATTATCTTAATTATTAATTACATTCTTCAGATACAGACTATTTAGTGAATGACACAAATTAACACCCAAATGGAAAACAAGAAAACAAATCTAATTTCAAAATATTAGTACAGAATCAATTCAGGGCTGATTAATTAGGCTGCATCTGCAGTGAACTTTTGCTTTTTAAATCCTGTGTACTTAATTTAATGTGTAGTTTAAACACTTCCTAAATCACTAAGACATGAATTAGGTTACAGAATCTGTAACTGGGCCATATTATAGTAAAGCAGTTAGGGAATCAGCAGTATCACTAGGAGGAATATTAACTTTGTAGCTAAAACCTGTGCATTTTAATTCACATAAAGCAGGCCTCTGCTTATAAACTAGTATTAATTTGGACATCATCACTATGCACAACAGCTGATACCAGAATCCCACTATTTAAGCAATTCAGTATTTTAATGGCTTGTTCTTTCCATGAGTCCATTAAGCTCCTAAAATGCTTTTAACACCCAGATTGCTAATCACATACTTTAAACCTAAACAGAGGCTTTTGTTGTCATTGTTGCAGATTTTCCCTGTGAGTTATTTTAAATCACTCCATTTAAAATAAAATAAAAACGTAAGTATATGTTGTTTTCTCCCTCGATATTCTGTTTTCTCTGTATGCAGTCCTCTCTGTTAGAGCAGAAAACATAAAGCAATCCTTATGGCACGTTACTAACAAAGAAGTGAAAAGGCCTCTTTGCTCTTCTGATGACATCTCAGAGCACGTCTTCACAACAAGGTACAACCACTCTGTTTATGGTTCTCTGCATTTTCAAGGGCAATTTGGCTTAAGGAAACCCTTTTTTTCCACAGCCTCCCAAAAGCTAGATCCTATGGAGCAGTGGGGTACATCAAATTTTGCCCTTCTTTTTGTTTCAGCGTGGATTAGTTCACTGACCCAGTTTATCACACTGTGCTATCTGTTTTCCCTTTCTGCTAGCATTTTTATAGTTCATCCAAAGGATCAGTGGTGGTACTTTCTCCTTTGAACTCTCTGAGATCCCCATACACCTTCTCTTCTCTACAGCCACGTTAAGTTTAGACATAGGCAAAGGAATTGGTAAGGTCATGGGTGTTTGTTGCTGAGATCCTCTTGCTCCCTAGGCCATTACTATCTTTGTCTGTGCCTAAAGCTGTCTCTGCCTTCAAAAAGATGACAAAAAGTTTCTTAGTTATTTCTGGGGCCTGGTAGCTCAAGCTGCATAGAGAATTAGTGACTAATGGTCTATAGATGGGGAAACTGAACTGACCTATAGGAAGGGCATCAAAAGCACAGGTAAACCAGAAGAAAAACAAGAAACTGCCATTAACTAGAATAACACTAATTGTGAATCACAATATTGCTAACACAGATTTCAGGCAGAAAAAACCCTTTTTTTTTTTTCCACATGACAATACCCATGTACCATGCAGATTGGTGTCTGACCTGCTTCTCAGAAAAGCGAGTTAAATACCTGGGATTATTGAAAAGTAATGACTCTTTGCTCTCCACCTGCTGAACTGACTTGGAATTTCAGATCTGACTCACAGTCTTTCTACAGAATTGTCAAATTATGGCATCAGGTGAAAGTGATGGTTGGCTTCCTGTGCAAACAGAGATGGATTAAAAGATTGGCTAATGTTTTCAACAGAGATAGCTGGTGCCTTGATCATTAGGAACTACTTCCTAAAAATCAAGTGTTCTTCTTATGGGACAGGCATTCTGAGGCTTGGTGCTGAGATCTTTTGGCCACACCAGTCTTTCTCCATAGCCTTTTAAGAGCACATGCACTCACTATTACTGGCTAGTTATCCAGATCTTAGCCTTGGTATATATAATAATATATATTCACCCCAAATGTCAGAACAATTTTCTTTATCATTCTTGATGGCATCCTGCTTTCCATTTCCATCTAGGCTTAAAAATAATTCAGGGCATAACAAGAAAATCTATTTTCATAGGATTATCAGATGTTAATGAACAGGCTGTTTCGTTTATATCCAACTTTTCCATCCACAAATTTACCAGGCTCCATTTCAAAACAAGTTGGGTAGTATGCCCCCAACAACTCTTAACAGGCTTTTCCAGAATATTACTGCTGTCAGAGACAGACCTTTTCTAACTTTCAGCAACATTTAATGACAGACAGTTGATATTCTTTTTGTGTACAGCAGTGATAACCCTTCAGTTTAATACCTTATTTCCCACTGTGATAATATATGGACAATAATCACATTCTCTTTACTCCTGATTTAGCTAGGCTTTAAAATTTTTACTTTCAGACTATCTACAATCCCATGGGCTGAGCACATCAGGTACTCTCCTGAAGAGCATCTTCCAGTCTAGTTTGCATCCTAGTACTCCTATGTGCCTCTCCCAGGACAGACATTTCTCTCCCCTGAGCTGGTGGTACGTGGGGTTTGTAGCAACTGTATGAATGCCTCAAACAACATAAATTCAAGGAGGAAGTGTGCCTTCTGTTCCTTTGAAGCACATTACCACTATCTTTACAAACTACTTGAATTCTGCTGAAAGTTTAGTACTGGCATTTTGTCTATGCCTTTTCAGAAGTCACCAGTTTTCACTGGTGTTTTCCAGCTCTCTGAGAGATGAGTTCTTGCAATATCTGCAGCCACCTGACAGACAGGGATTGTTGATCACTTTGAGATTAGTGTCGTGTTTTGAAAGGAGTTGCTGTGGATTGTCCAGTTTTGTGTCTGCTGGCATTTGTGATTTGGAGTGGATATAATTTACCTGGGCAATGACGGGTAGGTAACAAATGGTTCTGTTAAATAAGTGAAGACAGCAGCTGACCCAAGCAGCACCCCTTCAATCAGGCTGCTGAAGATATGCAACAGTACTTTGCTGGTGATTGTCAGATCCACCACAGATCTCTTATTCACGGGTTTCTACGAGTGGGTTAGATCAACTGAAATCAACTCCATTCGTTGCATTAGGCTAGCTTTAATCCCTTAAAAATAATTTTAAATATACCTCCCTTTAGAGGCACATGAAAAATGTCAGGCAGCGTGTCACACCACGCTGACATTTGAAGCCATCTGCAGATAACCAAAGAGAAAATTTATCTCAAGAGGTAAGATGGGTTTCCAGTTTCTGGTAAAACTTGTCAGGGGCAGGGGAAAGGAGGGAGAAACGATGGAATGGAGTCTCATACCGAGTTCAGGGCAGATGCTGGAGAGACAACAACGTTTCAGTTGGCACTAGGTGCACAGAACTGACAAGAAAACACAGCAACTCATTGTTTAACTCTCAATGGGTGCATTGTTTATCCACGATCTGAGGGTGCGACCTTCCAGAAGGCTGCAAGCTGCGAGGCTTAACGCTGCCGCTCACCAGCTCGTAACAGTGAACTGAGCCAGTGTGAGAAGAATACAGTACACAAGTCAGACCACAGACTGTAGAACATGTCTCAACTCAAGAATGAGAGCAAAGGAATTTGGCAGAACACAGAACGCTTCACACTCCTGAACGGGGTCAGTACGTTACAGTCCCAACTCCAGCAACCTTACCCTGTCGGCTAAAAAGGTGATGGCAAAGGTCTTGCTGGGGATATTTGTGACATCATTCATCATTCCATGATGTTTTTAAACAGCAGTAGAGGCAATGTCAGTACCATTGCTCAAACCAAACTCCAGCAATTGCTAAAAGCAACCTATTTCTACAGAAATACTGTTCTCCTATTTCCACTAGCAGAAGATTGGGGTTTCCAGCCAATACATCATATGATTGACTCTGGAAGATTACAATAACTACCTTGTACTTAGAACAAGAAATAAGTTTCTGTTGGCAGTGTCTGACATTCTAATGACCATACTCCTTGTCTAGAAAAGAGCTTTTTAAAAACAAGCATTTTGGGAAATAATTATAGAAAAAAAAGACCTATGAATTGTGAAGGATTTGAGAGCTACTGGAAGTTATGCTAATACTCAGAACTTTAAATTTCCTTGGCTTTCTAAGGACAGCTTGAAAAATAGATACAGGAATAAGCTACAGAGTGCCATGAGAAGCATGTAACTAGATTTTTTTTTCTCACCTGGACATTTTGTATAACAAAGAAGTATGAAAGAATTTCTCCGAAGGATAGGAATAAAGATGATGGTGGTAAAGCAAAGCTTACAAAAATCTCAACATTCATGGGAGCAGGTTGGAAAATGCTTAGGCAGAGAGGTAAGATCTGCATGGATCTGGGTAACAGGACATCCCAAAGTCTTTCTTTTGAAAAGCCCCTGGATACACTTTTCAGAAGTTAAAATACTACTAAACATGAAGCCCGATGTTCTGCCCATGTTTAAACATGTAGAAATGTTAGTTAATACACGTGCTGAATTAACATAAATTATGTTCAAGCATGAACAGAAATCAGAATAAAGAAAAAAAGAAAAGCTCCAAGAGAAATGACATCCACGGAAATTCATGAGGTAATGACAAGAGATTCTCTGCTTGCAAATGAGCATGTACAATACAAACATACCCTGAGTATTAAAAAACCCCAAAATACACACTCTAGCAACATCTCACTTTTCTATGTGATGCTATGGTCTCTATGGACAAAACTAAATCAACACGTGAGCATTCAGAAGGAAATGGGAACAATAGCTCTGGAGGTCACTAAACCTTTTAGCAGAAATTTTAGCAGAAAACTTTAGCAGAAATTTTAGCAGAAAATACAATTTCAAACGAGAACACAGCCAACAGCACTGTACAGCTTTGCACCATGATGGTAGTTCTGTTGGTAAGCAGGACTTGAGTGAGATTTCTGTTCTGAAGGCCTTCATTTCCTTAACACCAACCCTACCAAGAAATCTAATGGGAAAAAGGACATGCTGGCCTCTGAGTCCCACCTATAGTGCCTCTGGGCTGAACAGGATTTCCTAACCCTAATATGAACCTCTCACCAGGCAACGAAACTATTTGAAAGAATCAAGACTTTTACAATTTAATTAGGAATTCTGTATTTCCTATTTGAAGTGGAAATATAAGTCTGTAATTTGGGAATATGTAAAATTTTAAAGGAAAAGATAAGGTAGGAGTTGGCAGTAAAATGCAAAGCTGCAATTAAATTTTAAAACAAAACAATCTTGCTAAGGGGCAAGAAAGCAAACATGTAAAAAACCCCCCAAGTGTTAAAGGAGAAGGAACTCGGTGCTCTGCTGTGAGTGAAGTAATGAAACAATAGTTTTGTTTGAGAAGTTCCTCTCTTTCTCTTCAAAGAAGGGTCTTCCTTAAACTCTCTAGGTCTCTGTTCCAGCCTTCTCTGAACCTGCCAACTCGGTTTCCAATTCTAATACACGAAAAGGAGACATATAAATAACACAGTTCAAATTGCCCAAAATCTTCACATGAACCTCTGTAATAGTAATGAGACTGGCTGAGCTGCTCCATTTCAAGCTTTCATCTCATTTATTCACTGCACTATACTGAGGAGTAAGGGGATTGCTGTTGCCTCAAGATGCTTTGCACTCTAAAGAGAACTACGTTGCTTTACGGGAGTGTCCTTTATGTCTCTGAGTTTGAAAGAAGCCCTTCACTCAGAGTCCAGGGCTGTGAACTTGGCATGTGCCCTGCATTTGCACCAGAGGAGGAGGTGAGAAGAGTCTGGCTTGCTTTGCATGTATACGTGGTGTCCAGGGTGTGTGAATTTGTAGACTGCCTTTGGGAAATGATGGTGCTGCACAGGACAGGGTCTGACAGGGAGATTTTTTCTCATACTGTGCCTAGAATGGGAAAGTCAGTTTGCAAATCCAGTCTCCACTGGCTCCATCTAGAGCATCATCACATAAACAGCTGGAATTATATGTAATGCAGAGGTCTGACATGATAGATCAGGACTGAGGTCTTCAGATTGTTATTATACAGGTCATCTGCAGCTCCTCATCAATAATCCCATTATTATCAGAAACAAGTGAAAGGTTGTATTACCCTAACACAAATCAAGCTTTAAACATACCTACATTCACACATAATGATTTTCTGTTAAGTGCTTAAAAGGAAGAGTCAGTATCATTTTGCAGAAGGAGAAACTATGGCTGACAGAGGGCAAGTAACTTGCCTGAGGCAACACAGAAGGTAAAAAAAAAAATCAGAAAAGGGACTAAAATGTAGGAATTCCAGGTTCTCACTCAGTCCATTAACAAGCAGAACATTTTTATGCAGTCGAAATCCTGTAGCACGATATATCTGCTGCATTTGTAAGCAGACAGGAAAGCTGAGTAGCTACACAGGCCAGGATGGTTCCACCATGAAAAGTGACAGACACTGAATGAGTGACTTATGACACACACACACACAACTGTTTCTTCCAGAAATCTGAGACTGGTTGTAATATGCATAAGGAATGGACTTCGATTACAACCTCTTGTAACAAGAACTAAAAATGTTTTGGTTGTTTTGGGGGTTTGTTTTGTTTTGTTTTTAATTTGACAGCTTTGTTTCATGCCTGAAGGAGATAAGGTTTCTGGGTTATATTCTGGTTTTACCTTGTGAAGTAGCTTGTAGCCTGGAGGTCTGAGTCCTGAGGACGGAGGTTATCGTACACATACTTCAGATCCTGAATGCTGTTTAGCTCAGGCAATCCTGCATGCAGCATCTCAAAGTAAAGAAATATCATCAGTCCACTGTTCTATTGAAAAGAAATGTAAATGAAAAGGGGCTAGCTGAGAAAAGAGGTTTTGCACCGATCTCATGTCTTGTAAAACACAAAGTTTTGCTGATCTGAAAGGTGCTTCTGATGCCAGAGCAATACCTGCAGTACAGAAGTGAGTATCTTGCATTGTAAACCTTCACAGTGAGGTACCAGAAAGGCATGGGTCAAAATCACCAATCCATTTTAGTTAGTTATTTTTCCTTTGGATATTATAGCATTAATGTATGCATTGCTAAGCTTCTTTCCTAGCCTTCTAATGGTGATAAAGAGAAGGTGACCAAATTCAGCCACCTGAACAGTAGTAGCCACATCTCTGTTATGGTCACAGTGATGCTTTAATGCTAATCCAATTTAGCACAACATCACCTTCTCATTCGTAACTACTGATTCCACCAGCACTGCTCTGGACTCCTCTTGCAACAGGGTCATAGATTCAAAGGGATTATAGGTTCAACTCCCTTTACAGTCAATGGAGGAGAAAAGCCCCTTCAGATGTTGATTCATAGCAGAAGCCCTGACTTGGGCACTGAGAACTGCCCTCTGGAGATGGTGTCATTCTGTACTGATGAGAGCTGGAGCTGTTCTAGTTAGCTGGCCAAGTTAGGTTCAAAAAACAACTACTGTAAATATCCCCCTTGCAAAGTAAAAACATGAGTAGGGTAGACAACTGAGTGTGTCCAATTGCCCATACATCTCTCTTCAGGCATTTTAAAATGTCAACAACAAAATAATTTTTACTCATGTCAAAATCTACTGATTTTTCTCAACAATCACAGTAAATGGAGGGTGATGCTTTGTGTGTACTGGAGGAAAAAAAAAAAAAAAATCACTCCACATTGCTCAGAAGGAATTCTATATGAATTTGCAGCCACTGCTGTGCATTCTTCATTGATACTTATGTCTAGCTCAGACAGAAAGACCCATTGAGCTTTGCAAGTAACAGCAAAAATAAAAACAATAAAAAGACAGAAAGAAGCACTGCTTTTATTTTAAGGTTTGTTTGAGAGATGAATAGAACAAGGGGAAAAGAGATGAGTGTGTGTATGTGTTTATTTGCTTTATTCCTTCAAACCTTTTCAACATTTTTAAGTCAAGTTTCAATATTTTGTATATTTTCTTACGGGCATTAAGAGGAAAATCTTGCTTCAAATCAGACCCGACCTACACTACCATTAGACAGTTAGGCTGCTAACAGAGCTCTGGCTAGCAAGGAACAGAGATGCAGAGAGCTCAATGAGGAGAATTTGAGTTGAAAGTAGGGACAATAACAACATTCAGCACTTAAGGACACACAGTGCCATTTCTCTGTATGCCTTCAACCCATTTATAAAAGATGACAAGTCCTGTCCCCTTTTAAAAAAAAAACCAAACAACTAAAACCAAAAAACACCAACAACTCCAAGAGCTGTTGCATAGTCAAATTAAGCTATTGCCCTGCATTAGAAAACAGAAAATGAGATATGAACATAGTGTGATCCACAGTGCAACTCAAAACCAGGATTTTTTTAGGTTGTCTGCATTGTAGAAGGTGCAAAACCATTTGGTAAAGCAAAAAAAAACCCCACAAGTCTTTAGCTGTACTTTTCGTACATTAGAGCTCCAAAATGGATTGTTTCCTGATCCTCTTTTCCCAACTGTGTTTCTGAGTTTAGGGTGAAATGACTTGTATGGGGACAGAGGATTCTTAAGTCTTAGATATGCTTTCTTAGGTACTGTCTCCTGTTTCATACTATTAGGCAAGTGGATCAATTACTTGCTGTCCAGGGTCACCTAAGCCCCTTTTAATAATATTCTACCTAAAAAAAAAAATCTTTATAACAGTAATGGATTTTGCATTTCTTTAAACTATGCAAAAGGTGTTTGTCCTGTAATCATCCTCTTTATAACAGTTCACATCAGATCTTTAAGGAGAGCAGAGCTGATGACCCACAGGCATTTACACAGCTGAACTCTGCCCACAGACTCTTGGGTCTCCCACAGATGCTTCTGCTTTTGCAAATGATGGAAACTTCATGGATTATTTCTTACTCCCAGTAGCAAATGTTAGTACAGCTCTAGAAACATGCTGCTCATCTCCAAGAAAAAGCATCAACTCTCAAACTGGGCCACACGTCACAAATTGTTCATAATCATGGTTTGCCAGAAACCACTAATAGTTACAGACCATGCAGGTCACAGTTTACTACTTCTGTGAAGTACTGTACTTTTTGGAAATAGCCTTATTGTTTAGATTGATTTTTTTTTTTTGCCATGTTTTATAAATAGCATCTCAGAAAACAGAATGTGGGAGGGGAAGGAAAGGTTACTGGTGCAGATTTCCAGGCAGCATAAGAAATCTTAGGCTGTCATTGATACAAATAAGCAGGGGCAAGCGTAACTTGCCCCTTCATGATAGCATCTGATATTCTTCATGGGAACTAATTCAAAGTGGAACTTCTTCACAGTCTATTTACTTTCTAGAAATGACCCAGGCAACTAAACCATTTTGATACTTACAGTTTCTGACCAATGCCCCATTCCAAGAGCAGAACCAGCCTCACCCTTCCAAACATCCCTGGCAAAAAAAAAGTGAATTTCCTTTGATCTGAAGTGCTGATCGATGCGGTGTGAGTGTGCTGCCAGTTATTTTTCAATTATGAAATGCAACACAATTGACTGAACTGCAGCCCACTGATAAAATATATCTGTAAGCTGGCTTTTAGCTGCTCAGCAATATTACCTCTCCTTAAAGACCAGCAGAAACAGAAGAAAATGCAGCATGTCCTGATTAGAGACAAACCCAAGCTGTATCCATGCAGAGGTAGCTAGGTATTTCAGAGCTCCTACTGGGAACATTTTCCTAACACACTCTCTCTATTATCCAAGAGTAATCTTACATCATTATCTCTGCTACTGCAGAAAAAGGGACTGCACTGGGGACAAGGAGGTGGGCAGAAGATGTAGCTATATTTGCAGCATGCAGGTCTAGGCAACCTGTTAGGAAATGCAGGGATTACTGCTGTGGATGAGAGGGCAGGGGTGCTCCTGAGTCTTCCAGAGGCTCTTTAACTTAAGAGAGTATCTCCTACAACTGCACTCTGAGCTGCTTTCAGTGCAAAATTCTGCTTTATGATGGGAATGCAGTTTTGCTGCACCTTTGTGACTAGTTAGAAGAAGGGTTAAGAGATGTGGGGCAATCCTCCTTGTTCCATGTGGGGAAATCACTCCCTGTATCATGGCGTGAGAATCCACAGACAAGACAGATGAAACAAAATGAGGAAATTCTTGCTATTTCTCTCCTCCCTGTTGCAGACGTTGGAGACAACACAGCATTTACAGAGCAACTTCTTGACTGCACCCCAACCTCAGCAGGGGTTCTGTTTACAAGGTTTTGCACAAGATCCTAGACTTACGTGTTGGATTAATATCTTAGCCAAACAACTTAACAAATATTAGTTAATCTAATATTCTTATTCTATCTGCAAAGGGGAAAATCATTAACCTTTCACCCAGAAGAAAACAGAGGCATAAAGCAGTTACAGAATCTGCCACAGCACATGAATTGGTAGGAATATTTAAGGGATAAAATCTCCTAGAGGTTTAAAAATCCTACGCAAAAGGATTCTTAAACCTGTGCCAATATGGACAGTGCTCTTTTTTGTAGGATGGCAAGCACAGGAAAAAGGAAATGTAGAAATGTGAAAATAATATATCCTAATGGCATCATTGTTAGCTACAGTGCTGCTCATTATAGTCACATCACCCACTCTGTGAAATATTTCAATTTACTTCTTGCTTTAACTATGAACAGGATTGGTAAATGGTTTCCTCAAGGCCTAGAAAAAGGGCTGAATGAAATGCCTGAACATGAAATTTGTACCCAGCTTCTCTTGCAGTTTTCTGCTAGTTTGTAAAAAAGAATGCATTAAAAAAAAAAAAAAAAGAAAAAAAAAGAGAAAAAAAAAAAAAAGAAAAAAAAACCAAAAACTTTTCTTTTTTTCGAACCACCATACTGAACTGGGGTGGTTTTTTGCACAGGAGGTGCCAGCACTAACATTTCCCCCAATGAAGCTGATACCTCTTTAAATGACAGTGCTAGTGAAGGCAGCAAAGCAGTGGTAAAAGGGAAGAGAACACCAGAGGAAACTGATTTTTGGTTTCATCCTCAAGCATCTTACCATCTCCAGCAGATTCAAGAGTAACTGGCTGTGTTTCCTGACTATATTATAAGCTTGACAACAAAGCTCCACAAACTCTTGAAAACGTTGAGGGTTTTTTCCACCTTCTGTGATGAAATACTCCATCTCTGATGTGAAGATGAAGGGAGCTCGGTCCCTGGAAAAAGAACAATTACATGAGAAATTTCACCAAAAATAGCAAATCATGCAAGACAGTTAATATTTGTAACTCATTATTCACATTTGTTTTTCCCAGCATTACCTCCCTCATTATTTCATCTCTCCCTTCCTCAGCTCTATTGCTCTGCCTGGTGTCACCGACTAATTGGGGTAGAGACAGGTTTCACAGCAAGAGCTTCCTAGGGACAAATCCAACAACTGATCGAGTTTGGAGCTTACGTGTTTTCTTCTGGCTCTTACTTGCTTTACTGTTTAAGCTCTCAACGCTGTAATTTCTTGACTCCAGCCTGAAAGTCGATCTGGAAACAAGATCTCTCCTGGTATTGAAATATTTAAAAGTTGTTCTCAGAGAGGATGGGATATAAATATCAACTCCCTACTAGGCAAGACCTACACCTCCACAATCCAAACCCAACAAAAATACACAACATATGATGCTATCAAACACCATTCTGAAGGGATGTTTCTGACCCAAGTTACAACAGGATAAACCAAAATACATTTTCTTGCTTTCTGTACAGTTACTCTGCATTCACCCTAGAGTAAATGAGATGCAGAATCTGACAGAATATCTTGCCTTTTCTTCTTATCACTAGCATAGTTTGTGGCTATGGTGTGATACTGCAGAAGAAAAAACAGGTTAGCCAGGCTTCTACTGACAATCCTATCATTTAATAGTTTCAGAAAGGCCTCATATACTGCATCCTCACACAGACAAACCTACTGCAGTGATTTACTCATCACAACTGGGTATACAGAGGAATGTAAATGGATTAGAGAGCTGTATTTCAATGAAATATATACTGCATAGTAACCTTTAATTCAAAATGAACTTGAATAAAGTAAATATTCTTGGGAAGCTTGAATGCAGAAAACAGTCTGAGGTTGTTTCATACTAAAACATCAAATGTGGGCTGAATTTGAACCCCCTCTACTTGCTGATTCATTCATAAGACAGAGAAGTTTTCCTAGTCCTTCTCATTTTTTCCCATAAAAATGCCTGCCTTGTATTATCATTGAAAGAAAATCAAGTTGTTATGAGATTCTAGGCTGCACCTGGGAGTCTCAGTCACGAGAAACGTTCAGGTGGCTTTCCCATTCTTATGTTTGGAAAATATTCCTGGTTTACATAGAAACTAATTTTGAAACCAGACCTCCCACTGGTGTTATATATTACTCCATTTCAGCTAGGTAGTACTAGGAATGATGAAGGGCCACAATAGTAATTCTCTCCTTCCACATTTATCTGTATTATGCAAGATTTGAGGTCATAGTGGGACAGTTACATTACAGTATGACCATTACAGAGTTATTGTGTAGTTTTGTGCTGTAGCTCTCAGAGAATTACAAATCTATGTCTATTATTGATTTCAGAGAGCAAGATTTGCCCTGAACTCACTCTTTCATCTTTTAGCTTATCTTTTGGTCAGCAGTGGTATTTAAAATAGGCATTAAGTATTAAGTAAATTGATATAATTAGGGTCATAGAAGTCAATTTGTTGAAGACAACTTAAAAAAAAAAAAAAAAAAATTAAAAAAAAAAGAAATATTGAGCCAGGAATGTCTAAAACCCAAATCTGTTTCTCATCTGCATTTACATTTTGGGGCTAAAATATTCCAAGTCAAAACTATTACAAAAACATTCCTAGTCAAAAAAAAAATAAAAAAATCCCATATAATGGATTTTGTTCAAAATTCATATTTGATTTCTGATGACCAACTGCATAAAATGATGTCCAACTCTGAAAACATGGCCACTTCTGAGCTAGTTCAAGTCTCCACATTAAGCTACTTGAGCTGAAAACAGATACTGCGATCAGAAATTATTTTACTGGAAGAAATACGGTGGTTAACATTGTTGGGTTGGGCTGTGGGCCAACTTCCACATAATGCAATGACTACAATGTTAGTCAATTCTCTTACTGTTGTTGTTAAAGGATCCACTTGAATATATAATATGATATTTTAATATTTGTATTATTTATAAATGAATTTTACTTGTAGGGTGATTTTAAGCAGTTTTACGAGGTTCTTAAATTTCTCAACACCTGTACAGACTGTCTTCTAGTGTGGTAGGCCTATCCTCCCTTGTCAACCTGCAGAATGTAGAAAACTTCCTTTCCCTTGCTTTGCTGAAGGTCTTGTGTGAGATCAGAGTCTCTCCCACCAGGCAAGTCCTGCAACCAGGCAGATGCTGAAGCTCCATTCTTGTATGAGTCTAAGGAAGTCGGCCACTCATAAAGCGAATGCTTTGCAATTGAAATGAAAAAGAACACGTAAACCCAACTTAGGCTAGGAGACAAGACCCACTAGAAGGAACAAGGCAGTCATTTCTCATGATAATATTAAAAAGTGAAGTTTCAGTGGGAGGAGGCACTTACTGAAGAGTACATAAAGGATTCTGAAAAACCAATTGACAGGGATGAGTGTCTGTGCATAGATGCAAAATGTTCCTTGCTGCTTTCACAAACTCCTTGATAATATACAAACACAGAAGGGCATAGCCTAAAAATTACACCAGTAAAATTACAAACAGCCAAGAGAAGTCACCAGCCATCATGCATGGGAAAATTCACCTCAGCAAACAACAGAGGCTGTTTTAGCCTACATAAGAAATAAAAAAAAAAAAAAGCAATGCATGCCCTGGAGTTGCACAAGCATTCTAATTTATCACACACATGCAAATGAACCTCATGCTGGTGCACAGCCTGTATTTCTATATTTAAATCAGTACATCTCTAACTGACAGCCTTCTTTATGGCACATAGCCAAGATCATATTACATGATGGCATTACTTCAGAAGATATGCAATTCATCCAAAGGCCTGGTAATAATAACTATGAAATATATCACTTATTTGGACATAAATCTATTACACAGCTTGCTCACATGATGTTATCTAAAAGATACCATCATGTAATACTTCTCACCCCAAAACATACCCTCAAGATCCCAGCTAAGCCCTATAAGACTTTACATCCATAGGAAGTTCAAAGACCAATGACTGTGTTACAGCCAATGGGACAAGAGCCCCTTGGCCTGAAGTCTCTATTACAACTTGCTGCCTCCACCAAATTAATCAAAAGGCTGGCCTAATTTTAACAAAACTGATAGGATGAAGTATTTTCAAATAAAAGCCTTTTAGCACATCTCTGTAGAAGACCAAACTCTTGGGGTTTTTTCTTTATGCTGTGCTAAAGAAATACAGAATAAAAGCATTCTTAAATGACCTCTACTGTATAATGGTAATGTCAGGTATGAACATTTCTAGAAAAAAAAAAGCTTCATTGAAAGAAATGGTGCGGCTTGTGATGTTGAGATGACCAAACTCATACAGGCAATAAGCCTTCCAAAATCACTAAAACTGTCCTATCACACCTTCCTCACTCTTTTTTTTCCCTTTTTTTTTTCCTTTTCCTTTCTTCCCTGCCTCCAACACCCTAGATGAGATAAGGAGCCCTTTAGTTTTATAAAAGACATATATATTATAATAATACTTATATATATTACATATATTACAATACTTCTATATATTTGGGTATTTTAAAGACATACTTTACTATAGCTGTGACAAAAGAGTTGACTCAAGTTATTCAGTGAGAAGCAAGGCCAGATTTATGGTGGTTTCATTTTATTATTTTTTTTCCTGTGTACTGCTTTTAGAAAAATCAAGATTTTCATGGGAACGTGTTTTGTGGTTCCTCTGGAGATTACGAATGTTTGGATGATATGTCATGAGAGGGAGGAAAGAAAGGAAACCTCAAGCAACTGAAGAGATCATCATGCAAAAACAAACTTGATCTGGGGAGACGGGAATATCAACTAGGGCTTCACTGTAGGCTAGAAATATGCTGCATTCATAAAAGACCAGTAAGATCATCAGGATTTGTTATGAAACTCTAGATGTAAACTGATTTACTAAGTTTGTAAGGTCAACAGTGTTTTTAGTTTTTCCTACTACCAATGTCATGGCACAGAAGAAATGTACATTTAAGAATGATACATTGACTTCCTTTTAGATTACACAGAAAAACTATATAAACCAACCCTCAACAAACGACCTTTACTCTGATCCAAACTAAACTTCCTAATAGTGTAGTTATGGAAAAGTTCAAGTCACATACAGTAATACAATGAGATCAAAACAGTTGCAGTCCAAGCTGTCAGATGGACACAGGACAAAGTGCGTGAGAAACCACACAGAACTGTTTGCAATTTGAAAACCATCTGCTCAGCAGCATACACCCCCATATATTCCCTGACTGCTTTAAAACCATTTTGGCTGAGTCAAGAGTGACTGATAGTAGTCAGCATGATGACGTGGAATTTTGATGTATCCAGTAAAATAGGAAAAGCTTTTAGAGAGTGTTTGAACGCTGACAGATATCTTCTGCTTTGCAGCAAAACCCAAAAGCCTATTGAAGAACACACACAAAATAAATGAACATGGGTGCTTATTTCTCTAAACCAAGTGAAAATATCTAATCATAGTAATCATGTATATTTGTAGACACGGAAGAAAATGTAAGTGTATTCCTTTCACATATTAAAGAATGAGACAGTGAACAACAGCACAACAGAATTTGTCTCCAGCGAGCACATGGAGAGTCATTAAAAAATATGTCTGGAAAGGGGCCTACGAGAGATACTCCATCTTTCTGCTTACCAGGAAAACTGCAATCATAAAACTGCTTCTGAGATGCTTATTTAGCCTATTCTCAAAGAAGTTCAGTTATAGAGTTCTTCTCCAACCTCACTATTAAACTTCTGTTCCAGTTTCTCCCTTCACAGTTTTTCCTTCGTGCTTAATCTAACTTTGCTGTGCTTTCATCCTATTAATTCTTTTTCTTTCCTAAAGGAACACGAAGATCCTGTCTTCTTTACAGCAGCCTCTAATGTAATTTCTCTGGATTCCTCATGCACAGCTTTCTAAAAGTAAAATGTTGAAAATATTCCAGCTGAAGTTTTACCACTGTCACGTGAAGCAAAAGGATTACTTCCCATTTCATGCTTTCCAATTCAATATTCTACCGTCAACTCGTATTAAATTGGTCTGTAGTACAACTCTAAGATCCCTATCACTACTAATCCCAACTTTCATCACAGTCACAAACTCTTACAATAGGCCTCTACTTAATGAACAAAGATATTCTCTATCCCATCGTACTAGTTAGTGAAGAAAATATTGAAAGATGTCAGTCCCATCACAAACCTTATGGTATGCATTTGCTGTACCCTTCCATCTTGACACTGGAATACAGGTAGCTACTTTCCACAAATGGTTGTTAAGAAGTTGTAAATGGTTTTGTCTAGGCAGGGCCTTATCTGGGAAAGTTACAGGAGCTCTCCTAAGGCTACATTAACTTACATCAAGTTATATGACATTTATTCTTTCGCCTCTATTTCACAAAACTCTCCTGGAAAAAATAAGCACTCAAGAACGGTGAATGCTGCATGAAAACTCTACAGTTCCCACTTCTCTTCCCTGTTATAGGAGATGACTCAGCAAGCATATAATCCAAATGATGTAAATATATTTAAAGTGATCTCATAACAGAGTGGCTGTTCTGAGCTTTGTATAAAACATAAATGCTATCCTTGCTGGACTTGATGGCAGTTTTCCCATTGACTTCAACGACAGTTGCTACCACTTGCATTTTCATTGGCTTGTATTGCAAATCTATGTTTAGATTTGTTTAGAAAACTTTTCTGGTTTCTATTTGTTGTAGTATAGAAACTTTTCTAACAGTTCCACAGATATGTGTCTGCTCCTGAAAAGTGTAAACAGCCTCTTGCTGAGACTTTATTTCTCATATCACCCAGACCTGACATATATCCATTCACATTTAAATAAAAAGTCTAAATTTCAACTGCCAAGTAATTACCATGCTATAAGAAGGAACAGAAAAAAGAAGTGAATTAGCAAATTTGAAACAGCTTTCAAAAAACCCCAGAATTTATCCTGAAGGATTTACTCTCAACTGTATTTTTAATAGCTTTTATTTCCAGTAACAGACAGATGGAGAGTTGTTTGCCCAAACAGGGAACTCATGACTAACCTTCAAGGTAAAAAGGACATATGCAGGAAGAGGAGGTAAGGACTGGCTACAAAGGAGAAATACACAAACTCTGCCTGGCTATGTAGAAATGGTGTTAGAAAAGACAAAGCACAACTAGACTTAAAACCAGCGGTGGACACGAAGTGCAGCAAGAGTTCTACTGATACATCATTAGTAAAGGACTCAAAAAAGAAAATGTGGACCTGCTGCCAGTTGGTGCCTTAATGACTAGGCTGAGGTACTCATTGCTTTTTTTGCCTCAGCGTTCACTGACAAGGCCCCCCAAGTGGTGGGCAGCAAGCTAAACATGAGCCAGTGACGGGTCAAATATGAGCCCTGGGAATGATGAAGGCTAACAGCATCCTGGGCTGAATTCGTGGGACACCAGCCAGTAGATGCCTTTCACTTAGCACTTGTTTGTCCATACCCTGCCAAAACAAGAAAGATGTTGCTAAACTAGAGTAAGTTCAGCAGAGGGTCACCAAGATGTTTGGGGGCTAGAGCACTTGCCTATGAGAAGAGGCTGAGGAAGGTGAGCTTGTTTACCCAGGAGATGAGAAGGTTTTCAGGAGAGCAAAAAGCAATCTCCTAAAGGAGGTTATGAAACAGATGGTTCCAGACAAGAATAAGAGAGCAAATTGTAATTGCTGAGGTTCTGACTGACCATAAAAAAAGAACCCCTTCTCTATGAGGATAATTAAATATTCAAACAGGTTGCCTGGAGAGGTTATCCTGGAAGTTTTTTAAGATTCAATTGGACATAGCCCTGGGTAAACTGTTCTGAATTAAGTGTTGACCTTATCCCGTTAATAATTACACAGAGAGATTACTGAATGCCCTGAATATACTTGGCTTAGGTAAACTACATGGTCTGGACATACCAAATATGTATCTAATATTTCTGACCTACATTCTTCAATAAAATAAGCAGGACTCAGGTCTAAAATGGTTTTAACCCTTTTGGTTTCTTCCTATATCTGTTGCTGGTTGAGATATCTACTGCATAAAATGTTTTCCAACTAGAAGTTTGAAATCTCATTTCTGGTTACTGATTTTACCCACATTATCTCTGTATTAACTTCTACATTTAGAGGCAGAAACATCAAATGAGAAAGAATCTCCTGAATTCCTTAGGTAACTGAGGACCATCCTTAAACCACTGTGGTCTTATTTATTCATTAAGTTAGTTATTCTCATATGTATATCAACTTTGCTATTATCATTACTTTTCACTTTCAGAATCTTAATGTCAGCTTTCCAGTAAAATCACTGTGTTACACACCCACTATTTTAATCAGTAGTAAAAGAAATATTTCACACATTGGACTGGCCGAATTCTGAAAGATTTATCAGTTTCTGTCAGTAATTGAATTGGTTACATTGAGATTTAATCATGCTTAATGGATATGGTAGAAAACAAGCTATAATCCTTGCCTAAGCTAAGGGCTCTGATTCATCATTCTGTTAACATCTCGTTTCCCCATGTCAGCTGAGCCACAGCAACTATTTATTTGTGGCCCTCTGCCTGTGCAAAGTGCAAGGGAACGTGACTTAACTAAAATCCCTTTCCCTGTGAGCCAAATGAAGTTAGTTTGTAAATCATGGAGATTTGATCACGCCTGGTCCCATAGGATTACTATGGCTAAATGGCAGTATAGTTAACAGAAACGTTGATGGCTGAGGTTAGATGTGGTTACAGTTCTTAGTGCAGACCTCGTATTTGCAGGGTGTATTACCACAGGGACTCATCTAGAACCTTACCTTGTGACAAGATAATTGGCAAGGCTCGTGATGGGAAAGCAGAGGCTAGTTTGAGGCATCTCTCCATGGTTTTCACTGTGGCTGCATTGCCCCCATCTCTGCTGAAATCACCAGTTATTCTGCAGTCTGACCACAGAATTTATTCACTTTATGTCACAGAAGTTCAACTATTTCGTATGGCCAGCTGGTTGTGTATTTTGGAAGAATCCAAAGAAGCCCCTCTCTGAAAGAATATGTACTCTGCTTTAAGAACATACATGTCTTCCCCAGTTTCAACTATCACCCTGTTGTAAACACGTGCATCTTATATTGACTGGTTAAATAGCACTACTGTGTCCAGCTCAGGCACCTTCTGACCTGAGTTAGGATCCTCTATTCAGATAGACACACATAAAACAGCCTGCACTCAAAGTCACCAGAAGACTGCATAACAATGTTAAGGTGGATTTACATCCTTGATACACTTCACGTTCAGTACCTATATTTGAAAGTATAGCATTCCCAATGTCTTATCCATCAAATTTTCCAGGGTTGTTAGGTATTTATTACTAACTCTATAGATGAAAGACTTGAGAGTTGATTCATAAGGAGATTGAAGCAATTCCTCTTGCTAATACAGATTGATGGACAACTGCTTTTTGTGTTCTGGGGGATCCTTCAGAAGTGAAAAAAATATTTTAAAACTCAGACCTAAAAGTTGCCTTAAGATACTTAAGATTGCCCATACTATCAAATATTCACCTAACAGGTCTTTTCAGTATGAGATGGCTATCTGGAAAACACAGTAATAGATAATTACAGGAGATTGTGTATATCACCAAGCTAAACAGAGAAGTAAACCAGTGATGAAGAAATAGGATTGCAGTGAAATTCCTTAAGGCAGGCAGTGAAATCCTAAAGGACTTAAATATATCAGTATGTTTTCCAGTTAAGGATGAAGGAAAAAGACACAGTGTATAGAACAAGCAGGAAAAGATACCAAAACCAAGTAACAAAGATTAATTTAAAACTGCTTGATGTGTACCGGACTGTGTGTGAAAACAGCTCCCACTGAACATGAAAAGGTATGTCTAGAAAGCTGTTGGAGAAAGAGATGATACAAGAAATGTTACTGATGGGAGCAGGAAAGAGAAAATATATGTCTCTGTAAACAGTTACACTTTGAAAAGGATAACAAATAAAATTGTATTATCAAAATGTACAGTGAACGTGTTGTCATTTTCTCCTTTTATTTCTGCTTTATTGTTATAGTTTCTGTCTCTATAGTCATATTCTACAAAAAAAATCACAGGGTGACTAATAGAAAGAGGAGGAGGGAAGGGGAGAGAGCAGGAAGAAATCTCTGAAGCAGGAAGTTGATAGGGAGTCACTTAAATAACTCATGTGCAGTAAATCTCCCAAAGCAGAGGAAATTCCATTGGTGGCTCTGAAGGCATCAAACAGGTTCTCTAACCAGAATCACTGTTAACAAGAATGCATAATAACTCCTTCAAGAAAGAGGCTGTTCTTGAAGATAGGAAAGAAGCTGATGCCACGCCTGAACTGACTGAAAAGCCAAGAAGGATCCTGAGAGTTGTGGCAGATGAGAACTGGGTTTCAGGGAACTCAATTCAGCAGAAGGCAGTGGCATTTGGATGAACAAAAGTGAACAGGGTCAAATCCATACAGACACTCTATGGGAAAAACAGTGCCTCCCTTAACTGTCTGGGTACTTTGAGAAGGATAAGAAAAAAATTAAGGATACAAAACAGATGGTGAACATAACTTACTCTGATTTCAAAAAGCTTTAGTTGAATGCCCTCCACAAGAAGCTATAATTGAAAATAAGAAGACAATGGTAAAGGGCAAACTACCATCCAGGTGCAGTAAGTAGAGAAAGCAACAAAACAACATCAATAAATACCTGCTCTTCGAGGCAAAGAAAACAGAAGTGCATCTGAAATTCACCTGCAACTTGTGCTGCTCACATGTTGTGCTTTTGGTGTATAATTTGCAGCAGTTAGAGACACTTGACTTTCAGAAGTCAGGGACTTCTTAACCTCATAAATTCAAGCCCCTTAAGGCTTTGTCACCTTGGATGTGACATTGTTTCACCTTTAGGTCTTTAGGCATATTTTACCTTTCAGTCTTTATGAAGAGAATTATCTTTAAGTATCTGTATGATCTTATTAAGATCACTGGGGCTACTAATTTCTTCAGTCATGAAATTAAATCTTAACAGGATTTCAGTCAGATTTTTGGAGGATGGCATACAGGAAGTGCAGAAAGCAGATAGTGCCAAAAACTAGAGGAGTTACCAGTTCACATACTTCAACAACTCCAGACCAATTGTCAGAAAAACAAATTTCAACTGCAGAAAATGAATTCATAAATAAACATAATGAAAATTCCTAATGAAATCTTTCAACAGGTAATACAGGTTAGTCCGTTTTCATGGGCAGATTTGGAAAATGGACAATGATTATACTTTTAACTTTCTACTTTCAAGATTTAGATTCTTCCTTTAATGAGTACCCTAAATAAAACTTTTTAAAAGTAAAAAGAAAAAAGTAAAATGTGAACGTCTCAAATTACTATCTTCCTTCTTCCCCACTTTTTCCTATTTTTAGGAAAAAAAGATAGAACACATGGAGATACCGTGTATTCAAAGAATGCAGATACAATTTATTTTTCTCAATCTGTATGACAACTTTTCTGTTTTAGAAAAAGGAAAATAATGCTTTTTTTTTCAAATAAACACTTCCAGTGAGACAGTAACCCTCATTTTAGATTATTAACACTAAAAATGAAATGTGTTACTTCTAAAATAAAAAGAAACACTTCTAGTTTTCTACATGCTCAGCCTTTAACCACTTTTCAGTATAGACAAACACTGACAGGAAGAAATTGTGGGAAATATAATTTTCCCATATTTTTGAAACTTCCTTCAGAAAACTGGAATTTCCCAATGGAATAGTTAGGCTGCCTCTAGTAATTAACTCTGTAGAAGGAAACCTGCTTAGCAGATTTAACTTCTGGGGAAACCATGCCACAATGCGGGATTAGTTTGGCAAAGAGACAAGAGGGTCTTTGTGATTCAGATCAGGGAAAAGAAAGGCCAAGGAGCGTTGCAAATAATCAGGATGACTGGATATTAAAAAAACCAGAATGGACATGTACGTTATTAAATGGTGACTTTACAGTGTGCCATGAGCTGCACTGCCCCATGTCTTGTCAATGGGTTTCAAACTACACATCATTGATTGAAAAAATATAGACCATAGTGCTGGAAGTGACTGGTAGTGGAGAGGATGAGACTGCTGATGTTAGGATTAGTTCAGTTAGCACAGGATTTAAATAAATCTCTTATTGCTTAATTCTCCAGAGAAGAAATGTTCAAAAGGAACTGGTCAGAACTGAAAAGAAAAAAAAATCAAAAGCCAAGAAAGCATGGCAAATACAACCATGAGCCAGACACCTTCTTCTGCACCATTTAATAATTGACCTAGTCCTGTATCATTACCTGAATAATATTATACCTATTTAGGTTGGAGTGGGTCTAAGATGATTGCCACAGAACACTCAGTAGATAAAGAATAGCATGGTTATACAAAATTAAATGAGAAATGTTTCTTCAGACAGTTTGAAGTGCACCTGCAGAATTCACTGCTTATGGGGAATGTAGGTCAAATGTGGTGGCTGGATTAGAAAATGAGAGGAGGAGGAGTATTTTATTGCCACTAATGAAATGTGTCATCCAGTATGATTTAAAAAAAAAAAAAAAAAAAAGATAATGAAATCTCATGGTTCAGTAGGAAAGTTCCCTATGGGACTTAGGGAATAATTCTTCTGCCAAGCTCTGCTATTATGCTATTGGTTCGATACTTCACGTCTCCCTCCAACACTTCTGAAACATTAGTTCTTAGATCCAAATAAAGACAAGTTATTAGTACTATTTAATATACTTGCTGCACAGTGAAGAAGGTATATGAAACTGGAACAGACAGAAAGTTCCAGATTCTTCTTCCCTCTGAAATCAGTAAGAGCTGAGCTACTGATTTGTGCCTTGGACTCAAAACTGAGCAGATTTGCTGGACGTCACTTGAAGATGAGGGCAGGAATTAGAAAAGTTAACTAATCCCTTATTGGGGTGTTATGCAATCATGATGCAAAAGTGAGCATGACTGCATGAATCATACCAGCTTCAAAGGGTTCTCTGAAGATTCATATTGGATTTGATAGAAAAAACTGCAGCCCAGGCATGACAGTGTGGATTCTCAAAGCTGCCATCTTCCCCTTTCACTTTACTTACATCAGAAGATATGCTCCATAAGCAGAATACTGCAGAGGACCTAGCCTCCTAAAGCTTTACGAGGAACAGGAGTTTGGTTATGGCAAAAAGCACTCCCCAAGAGCAGAAAATGGACAGCTGTGGCAAGCAGCTTCCTAAAATCTGAAAGGAATGACCATTTAAAACAGTTCAGAGAGGAACTCCTTTTCTAGAAGCCTTCATTCAATTGCATGGATTTCATTAAAAAAAAAATAAAAATCCAAAAGTTTGTGTGATATGTGTAAAGACTAAAAGGTCAGTTGTATGTGTAGGGATTTGTATCAGATACTTTTCATTCTTTAAAGCCACCTAGAGAACTTCACAAGTATATGTCTAACATTATTGTATAAAACCCAGCATTAGTCATTCTAAAGATCTGAAAGCATTGTGCTGCTGTTTTATCAGTATTATTTCAGGAGTATGATATTGTTGGGGGTGCAAAGAACTCAAATAAAAATTTAGTAAGAACTCAAACAAAAATCTAATATAAAGTGGTGTTAAAGAAACCACAGGCTAAACCTATTTTAGGATATGCCTTGTGGGAATGAGTAGATAAAAATAGCACTGTGGGTTTCAAATTTTGAGAGAGCCTGAGATTTACAGGATGTAGAAATACAGTATCTCTGTGTTTCAGTGTTACAAACAATGTGTTGTATCTCATGATGGTGCATACAGCTCATGAGAACTACAGTCATTAATATTGTATTCTCTCAGCTGCATTTTGATATGAGGAAGACAGTTGTTAGCCCATGATGTCCACAACCTGCTGTTAAGTGTCAGTCCTAGTTTGACTAAGGAATCATGAAGGCACTCCATGAACTGATCTGCTGAAACATATTATTTTATTCTGTAGTTTAACAGCAACATACTGCATGGAGAAATAGGAAAAAAATGGTTGCTGTTTATGGAAGTGACTATATTTTACATCATTTTAATAGACTTAATAAGAAAGTGTATATGACTGAGTTGGAAAACAGTAGAATTAACATCTATTTTTATCATTGCTGTTAATTGATTTCTGTTTATATTTGGTTATGGGGGCGTGGGGGGGGATGTGTCCCCCCCATATTTGCTTCATCCTGTTACTCAGTCAAACTAGGTAATTCTTTGCTCATGTAAAATTACTGCTCAGGGAAACTCCAGTTAGGCTCCCAGAGGAGGTTTGCTGGAGTGAGGGATGCAGCACTTGACTCAGAGTGCACAGGAGTGGTTTGGGTTTTTTTTAACTCTGTTCTGCTTTATTCTTTCCACAGCAAATCAGTAGGATTAAGGGAGCATATCTTCAATGATTGATGATAATTCTGAGCACTGCAACTAAATCTTTTGACTGCCTGCCTTAGAAGTACTTATTATCCCTATCAGCTTCCCTCATATCAATACTCCCATGCTGTTATTTCTGCCTAACGCACTGAGATAGGTTAGAACTGTCAAAGGCCAGCTTACCAAAAAAATAAAAAAGAAAAAAAAGGAACAATTAGCTCAAACTTAATCCTGGTACTAGTTTCAGAAATTATTAGGAAATATGGAGGAAGGACATCTCCTTCCCCCCCTCCCCCCTCACTGAGCAGTATTAGGGATAATTTATCTATTCTCTACTCTGCTATAACAGCTTCCTTGTGTTTTGCACACACTAGCATTATCCTATCCTTATTCCAGCTCAATTAATTCCTCCATGCCATGCTTACATTTGGAACTAGAATACACGATCACACTATTTTACTTATCGTTATCATGGGATAGTTACATCACAGAGAAAAGCATGTATCTACAAAACAGACCCTGAGCTCAATGTGGTTAGATGTAAACATAAAAAGAATTTAAAAGCTTACAATTTTAGACACAAATGCATAATGAATTATTCTCCATGTCTATTTGGAAAATTTGGTTTCTTCTCTGAATATGGAAAGTGGTCAGTTAGATACATCTACAGTTTTGGATGCATTATGGGAGCACTCCTCTGTTAGAAAATGGACATCATTCTTTTACTGTAGCCCAGTCTGGTCACTACTGAACAGCATCCTTCAAATCTCTGACCAAAAGAGGATTTAGGTTTTTTTGGTTTGTTGTTTGGTTTTGGGACTTTTTTTAGACTGAAAGGAGATCTCCAACATCTCCTTTAAATTCCTGTTCCAATCATTCTTATATTTTTCAGAGGTTTTGTAAACAAGAAAAAAAGATATTGTTGTGGAAAATTCAGAAAGAAAATAAAAGCATGATCTCATTTGTATCTTTTCCAAGGTAGCTGATAAGGTTGTGAAATTTCAGAACATTGCTTTAAAGTTTATTATGTGCATTACTATAGGTACTAACCTTCTTATGCTTCCAAATGTCTGTGCGTGACCTAAAAATCTTCCAAAATCTACGTGGAACATGTGTCCAGCATTAGTCAGCATTATGTTGTCACTGTGTCGGTCACAGACTCCCAGAATGAAGGTAACAACACACCAGCCAGCACATGAATAGAAGAAATTCCTTATTGCCTAGTTGGTGAAACAAAAGCACTTACTGGAAATGTACAGATGAATTTCTGACACTAACAAGAAAATCAAACATTGTAGCTCTAGAAATGCTATGCACGTTACTAACATTTTAACAGACAGATGTTTGTAGGAATGGTACTCAAGTAACACACAGGTTTCAAAGTTACAATGCAGGATCACTCTTCTACTCCAAAACATAAGGAATAGCTTTAGTCTCTTCTTCTTTTTTCTTTTTTTTAATTTCAGTCCTACCTACTACAGTTTAAAAACAGAAAATGCAGTTCTTATTCAGAAGCCTTAATATCCTATGAATCTAAACCACAATGTACTTAATTTATATAACCCCCCAAACAATTCTAATCCATGATCTTGATGTTTTTGGATAAAACCTGTATTAGCCAAGCTAAATCATTACTTAGGCATTCAGGATTTCTCTGTAGATGCAGAATGACACATGCAATGGCTGATATGGATGACAGCACTGTGGAAGACTTAGGCCACACACAGCACAAGACTTGGCTGAAATGTATGTCTTCACTACTACTTACTCAGTTTGATGACACTGGATAAAACACCTAAGCTTTCTGTGATTGTGTTCACCCAACTGTAAAATAAGGATATGAAGGCTTATTCTACATTGGGTTTTTGTGCACCTTAGATATAGCATTGTATGAGTAAACAAAATTAAGGAGTAAAAAACCAGGTTCATTCACTAGTGAGTGCAAAGTCAATGCACAATAACAATTTTAATCATGTCCTATGCAATCATATCTGACTGCATTTTATATGACTAAAAAATTGAAAGAAAATGGGTAGAAATTGGTTTAAGAGTATTGCACGTTAATGGTACGTTTTACAAACTGCAGTAGCAGCAAGAAATAAGGTTTTCAGTCAATAGCTAACAGTATTTCACTTTTCAGTTGAAATATTGGCTGCACTTCTACCATAACATGATAAACAAACAAATTTGTAAAAAACAGAACTCTATACAGATTGTTTCTGTTTAATTGAATCAAGATGATATTCTAGGAATTCAAGTGTTCTCACTGAAAATGTGGCTGAACAAATGCCTATGGAATAACTACAAAATCACTAAAGTTTATCAAAAATTTGTGTTATACATCTACTATCAAAACACTTCCAGAGTGGCAAACACTCAAAGCTCCTCTTTACATTTGTTAGTTACTAATCTACTGTGGGCACAGACTAGGGTTTCTAAAAACTGTCCCAGCAACAAAAACACTAAAAGTTTTTTCATGGGCCTCAGAACATACTCAGCCAACAAAGAATTAATAGAAAGAGTTCCTTAGGAACCCTCTCCTTCTATGAATAAATTACCCAAATTTTTTGGCTCCTGCATAATGACTAGCTTCACAAAGGCAGATGCATTACATGGAATCCCACAATGTGATATGAAAAGCATGATCTTTTTTATTATACAACTAGGTAATTTTAACAGAGCATGTTTCTAAAACTGTGGGTATTTCTAAGTACAGGAAAGTCACTGAGACTTTGCATGTTTTGTATTAAATAAAGTATATAGAGAGCTGACCTAAAAAATAAAGTGTTTTTGAGCTCAATACTTATTTTCTACTTCAGCTTCTCTTCGCTCTATTACTACATTTCAAAACTTCCCTATGACACATTTTTCTAGAAAATGTATTACAAGGCACCTACTCCGGAGCAGTATCTCTTCATATAGAGGAGCATTTCAGTAAATTCCCTGGCTTCTACGTGTGTGACTTGTTTGTTTTCTGTCCAAGTCATTTGTTTTTGCTGCTTACTTCCATTTGGTTTCTTTTTTTCCCACAGTAAAACATGAAATGTATAATAAGCTTCATTATAATGTTACCTCTTGGTAACTTGATTCCAGAGGATGGTGATGATGGAACCATTTTTTAATTGTGTTTTCTTTCAGTGGTCCTATCAGTCCAGACTCCCTGTGGATCTTCGCTAGTGTGGTAGCATCTGGCACCATCTGTACCAATCCTAATCACACAGAAAAGAATCTGCATGAAAAATCTTCAACTGTACAAAGATATGAAGACCATCAGTGCATGTTGCCTGTTGTTGGATCATTCAATGCAGAAAAAAAAATAAATTACATATTTAAAGGTTATAAAACAATGAATACAATATAGATCAGGACTATTTTTCTCTTTGGAAACAAAAAGCAAAGGACACTTAGTAAAAAGTAGTAGTTCTGCAAATGAGAAGTAAAACCATCAACAACAATATTGTGGACATAACTGTCTTAAGGTACCAACAACTTCTAATGAGATTCAAAGTGGGAAGAAGACAAAGAAAACCAACAAAAAATCTATAAAAAATAGGATCAGATATTTACTGTGAAATACAAAGTTATTTAATAAGTGTCTATTGTCTAGAAAGCTACACAAATTTTTCTGCAGTATGTGATGCTGATCACAGCTGGGAGAAAGGTTACTAGATAGTGCAGAAATTAGTCTGATCCAATATGACATAAACTGGGACTTTGAAGTGCAGAGAGAAGCCAAGCATTTTGCAAAGCTTCACTTGGATCCTCTATCTCCACCACATGCACTTAATTCCTTTGTTGGAACTGAGACCTGGCTTTGCCAGCCTTCAGTCCCTGTCCCCACGTGTGATCCCCTGGCACGTCATCCTCCAATTCTGCATTATAGGAAGGGCTTCCTCTAACAATTTCACTTGGTGACAGGCTCCTCTACCATACCGTGCCTAGAAAGTGGCATTCTACCAGTGTTTTATCTGCTTTTCACATTTCTGTGCAAAGTGATTTCTGTGTTCCCACAACTATGACATTATCATTGCCTATCTCCACTGTGTTGAAAAGGTGGCCCACGGAGCAAGTCGTCAGCCTAGGATTTGGAAGACTTGGGTACACAAGTCTACTTAAGCACATGTCCTGTATGAGCACAGCCATATCACTTAGTCCTTTTATCCTTAATTATTAACTGTAAATCAATTATAACAACACCTCTGTAGCTCATAGGGAAAGATGTTGTGTGGAAAATCTGTCTAGAAACAGGTTTTCTGCTGCTACAGTGCTGAAAGGAAGAGACTGTCAGGCAGAGAATATTATTTGCAGATGATTTGTATCTTTCTCAGTAAAAATCAAATTAAGTGTTAGTATATAAGAGAGGCTATAAGGGTACAGAGGCTATATATTCAGAAATAATATTCCTATATTATCTACCTTTGGAGAAGAAGACTTCAAGCTTTGACTTCCATCTCTACAAAGAAGGGAGGAGTCTTTTTCAGGTCACCTTTACTGCCCACCATGTGCATGAACTCATCTATACACTCTCCTAGCTCCTCCAGATCATTCATCCTTTCTCACTTTCTCTTGGTGGCTCAGAAAGCAGCGAATTTTTGTAATTATTTTAAATGTATTTATTTTAATAGTTTTTGTACAGCAGGTAATCTGGATACATCAGTCTTCTATTTGTGCACGGATTATTTTCAGTAAAAGATTTGGAGAGTCAGTGAAAAATAGTAAGCTTATTGCTGTCAGTAAATTTCTTTAGCAAGCAATTGGTATCCCTGCTACAGCTCTGCTATAACAACCATAAAAGAAAGAAATAAAGCTTTCAGATGATTCAGACCTGCCCTCAGCAGAATAAATTGCAAGAGTAGCATCTCAAAATCAAGACTGCAAAGCTGTCATCACCTGTCTACAGGTACTTTCTGTAGCCACGTGCATCTAGGATCACTGTGAAGGATCACACTGGATTGAAACTTTAGTAGCTATGTCCAATTTTCTCCAAAGCCCTCTCTTTCTGATGCATGAAGTTACTTCAAGCAAGCTGATGGCGTTGAGGCTTTTGGAAAATTCTAGACTAAGTCGCTACAAAATTCAATGAGTTTGGTTGTACTTCTTCTGGAGAGGCTGAATGAATAAATGAAATGAAAATTCAGGAGTAGGCAACTATACAGTTCAGGGCTTGAGTAAATGAAATTCTAGGCAGCTTTTTTCTTTAAGGGGGATAAATAAGATATAAATAAGACATCTGTGAAAACAGAAGTCAAAGGGAGAATTTTTGTATACTGCTGTTCACACAAAATATGAATAACGTAATACAGTTCACTTTTATAATCTAAAACTGACCTTGGCCTTTTCCTGTAGATAAACACCTATAAATGACCATCTGCATATCCAGTCCCTCTTGGAGCCAAATGCTGTCCATCACTCGAATAATTTGCAGAACCAGCATATCTTGACGTAGATCATCACCTGTCTGTGAAAATTGCAGGTTCCTCCTTCAGTACCAGACAGAAATAACTTCCTACTTCACTTGAACATTTCCCCCCACCAAAATAACTATGTTCATTTTACAGTAAATCCCTCTTGTTTTTCTTGAAAGTTGCTACTTATCCTTCTGTGTCGGGAAGAGGACAGAGTAGATGGCACACAGAGGAAGGAACAGTTTTGGCAGCCACCGAGATGGTAACAAACGTTCTCTGATTAAATGCAGCCTTCCTGCTTATCATTCCTATGTAATTATTAGAGTTTGAAAACTTAATCCAGAAGTAGGATCCTAATTTAGTTACATTTTAAAATCTACCTAACTTTAGATCCCTTTTCTGAAATGACAGAGTTTGTCTAATGTTAAGCTTCACAACTTGATAACTGCAGCAGGCTGAAGGGGAATTTTATCACAAATTTATATTTTATCCATGATTCACATTCGGTTTCAAACAGTGATGGAGTGTTGACTGCTCTCCCCATGGAGTCAGTCAAACAATTATCTTAGTGCAATGGAGCTTTAATTATAGCCACGAGAAGTAATGAAGAGATTATTTTCAACCATGGCTGAATAAATGGTCTGTGAAAACAAAAGCCCGGCCTTTTTTTGCTTCCCCCTCCCCAACCCATCTAAAACATATGTGACTTTTATTGGTATTTTTAAGTGCTTTATTCTTTTCTTACGTTCTTTTTATGTAAGCATTCCTATCTACAGACATTTACTGCCATGAAATGAGTACTTAAGGAGACAAAGTCATCTTTTAAAAAAAAAATAAAACCAAATCTATTTTTCTTTAATTTAAAGGTAATCTTGACTCCAATTTATTCTTAGTACATAAACCTGTGAAAAACCTTATTGTCTGCAATTTCCATCCCTCATGTATACAGTCAGTAGACAATTTAGGATGATACCACTGCTCATCATTTTGTGTACTCGTTAGCCATCATGAATAAACAATGGAACTACAGTGGAAGTAAGACACTAACACAATGGTTTGCTGACAGAAAAAGGTGATGTCACTATAACACTTCTAGAGCAATTGGAGGGTTGCTTTTTTGTTGAATATTACTGGGCAGGGAAAATACTGTCTAGGTAGAACCAGCACAAAAATGCCCCATGAGCAGGCATTTGCTCAATCTGCTCACGTAAGTAGGAACCTGTCTATTTAACATTGATTCTCAGATGAAATAGTATAAAAACCAGATTTTTAAATGTTCAGAAAAATGTGCTGGACTCCCCCTAACATGCCTGGAAAGCATAATTCTATTCCTGAGAAACACAGCTGCTCTAAAGGTCAATTTAATTCGAGATAGCCTAGAAATCTCTTTTTTTTTTTTCCCTTTTATTTTCTTTTCTTTTTTTCCTTCCTTTTTTTTTTTTTTTTTAATTTATCCTTATCAATTTTTTAGACTTCTGGGTTGGAAAATGATACTGCAAAAGATTTAGGAGTAATGTCTTTGGCAACGCTGACCATTTTGCATCCATCAGGCATTTTATGAACTTCAGTGTTGTATAAAAACAGTATGCACTGTTACGGAAGACTTTTGCTCTTTAAAGAGAAGTAATTTCAAAATGCATGTATTGTCTTTCCTGGATGAACACAGCACTGTTCTGAAGCCTGAAGCTTTTCTAGGTGACAACTGAAAATAAACCTGAGTCTATTTTCAGTTAGTTTCTCCAAGTAACTGCAACGAGACAGAGCTCCTCTGCTGTGACCTCCAGCTCCCTCTTCCTCAGCTCATTCCCCCACCCAGGCTGACAGAGACAGAATGAGTTCTGTGTATCAAATGCAGTCTCTAAAACTCCAGTATTTTGATTTGTTAGAGACATATGGACAAAACTAATGGATTCAGTCATTCTGAATTATCTCTTCTCTGAGACTTGCCCTCTGACTTCAACGTGGTAAATAAACTAGGTTTAAAATATAAACTTCATATTTTAGCCTAGTTGTCTCTACTAAGAAAAAAAGATTAAAATAAATGCATTAAGTCATTTGATTCTCTACTAATCAAAAAGTTGATACTTCAGTGCATTGCCTCAGCATATTCCATTAAAAGTTCTAATGTCAAAAATAATAGGGAAAAGTGAACAGCAGGGCCAAACCAAATATTCTCAGGCTCGAGGTTTAAAGCATACATTAAGTGAATTTCAAATCAACAATTTCCATACAAAATGAAATGAGAATTAGAGGAAGAACATACCTTGAAAATAACATTGATGTTTCCACTTGGAGAATTTGCATTGATGAAGGAGATTTTTAATGGAAAAGCACTGGATGTAAAATATGAGCATGACTTCGGGGGGGGGGGGGGAAGATGAGAGAGAGAAACAGTGTCACATATACAAAACAGGCTAATATAATACCTCCAAAAAAAGTACCATCTTTAAGTACTGCTCAGTAGCACTGATAAAAACAAATAGTCCTTGATAATACTGACTGTTTAATTGGGTCAGGAAAATGACATTCTTTTTCTCAGACAATTTGTTTCACTCAATAATCACATTATACGAATGGATAACGTTTTCCGTACTAATTGTTTTTCATTTTTACCCAGGCTTATTAATGATAAACTTTGGCTGGGACTGAGCGGACAAAGTACATCAGACTGATCTAATGAGAATCTGTAAAGCATTTAAAAGCCTTTAGTCCTATTGTTTTCTGAAAAACATTTGCCCAATCATACAACCGTTACGGAAGCAAAGAACCTGCTAATTTCTGTGGTGATCTCGCCCTGGCTGAGGATACAGGAAACACTGAAAATCATAATCTCTGTGGAATTTATCTTAATTAAACATACACTCTGACTTCTCATGCCCTACAGCTCCTTCTACCTGAAGACCTCAAAGGGCTTCAAAAAACATTAACGAGCCAAGCAACTGCAAATCTTGTGTTAGTTTGGGTGGTGTAACAATCATAATAAATAAAAGAAAGGGGGGGGGGGGGAATGGAGCGGGCG
>WUAM01000203.1:1901705-1975639 GCA_024336885.1 Actenoides hombroni
CGTGGGAGGCGGGGCGGTTGTGAGTGGGCTGGCGGCCAAGGGGAGAACCCACTGAGAAAACAACCGAAGACAATGGTAAATTAATGGCCTGGTTTCTAGAAATAATGAGCACCCCACACAAGCTACTGCTGTCCTTACTGGGTGGAGTGCAATGGAGGCCAATTTGAACGAAACGAGTACGAGAGGCAGCTGCCTCTGGCTTTTCATCTAAACCTCTCAAAGCTTGGTACAAACGTGCATATATTGTGCTAGCCACATCACGCCTCTGCAACGTGCAAGAGCTGTTCCTGATGATGAAATCCTGACCCCCTATGGAATTTTGCCAATTGAAATATCTCTGTAAGAGCCTGAAAGGTTGCCGTGAGATAATGTATTGCTGACAGAGCTGGGAGCGGTGCTTGCTACTAGTAGAATCAATAGATGACACCAAAATGAATTAAATTTAGGTAATTATAAGCACTTTAAAATTCTAATTTGCATGATTACACTGACATACAGTTCAATCAAGAAGCTGAGTATATTTATAGCAAGATAATGGTCTATAATGATATGAGAAAAAATGAAAAAAAATAAAATAAAATCTCTTTTCAGATGCTTATATTTAAAACTTTTGTATTTGGCCAGCCAAACTGGTGCAGTATAAAAACCATGACTGTATGGTGAGATATCTTCCCATTAGTCATTATTTCCCTAAAGCCTGAAAGCAATGAGAAGCAGAAGGCTTCAAATTTTTCTGACTTATATCATAGACAATTGGCCCAAGCCTGCAGGGTGCTGAAGACCTCTGTTCTCAGTGAGATCAAGGCTGAATGGCAATTACTTGAAGAATCACAGGTCAAAGACAATTGAAGGGATCAGCACCTCTTAGAATCAGGTCTGGTGTGGATAATGAGCCAGAGAACAAAAATAGAGCACAAATTGCTGTAATTAGGCAGCTCTAACTGGTAATATACATGGATGTTCAGGTTTGTTTTCTCATGCTGCTGGATACCTTCTACCTCTCCAGAGATGGAACAGCTTATTCCTGGCATAATATTGTTTATGAAAACATTTCTAAACAATAAATAATTGAGTCTTAGTACTGTGGTCAAAGTACAGTCAAGTAATACTAAAGAAGTAATACTAAAGAACATTGTTGTTTCCTTTATTCTTAAGTAAATTTTAATAGGGGTCATAGACGCAGGTAAATATTTAATATTTCAGCAATTCCCAGTCATATGCCTAGTTTCACCTCAGCAAAAAGAGAGATCCAGACCTTCAGCTGCTCCCGTACATGACAGAGAAGAGCCTTAGATGACAAAAAAAACCTGTCACCAAGAGCTACCTGGGCAGGATGGTAACCAGGTCTCAGCTTTAAGGAAGCCAGGTGCCCTTGCCAAACCCAATGCCACGGCAGGGCAGCTGAGCTGGGAGGAGGCTGCTCAGAGTTTGAAATCCCTGCTGCGAGAGGTGACACACGTGTGCAACACCCTCCTCACCAGTCCCAACAAAGGTCCCCAGTTTAAAGGGGATTAGGCTAGATGTCAGTCTACCAGATGACACACAATTAATTATTTCCCAGTTGACGCAGGCACTCGCTCCCTCTCTTTATACTAAAATAAATAAAATAAAATAAAATAAAATAAAAAATAAAATAAAATAAAATAGTAATCCACTGCATGAGCTAGACTTACTTCTGCCTCTATGCCTTGGACAACAAGCGCAGGATTCAGGGGAAGCCGACAAACTTTTACCTCCTGGAAGAACTGCTGAAGTCTGTTGAGTTCCACCTTTAACACCTCCTGCAACATGTGAATCATTACGGCACCAGGAAGGAACATAACAGCAGCTTTTAAGTTGTTGACTGTCTTTATATCTTTTAAACAAGCAGTACAATGTCGGGAGCTAGTAGCATCCATGTCACCTTACAACAGCTAATGAGGTCACACTGAGGTACAGTTATTACAAATAAGAACTGTGATTTTACTCCACGTTCATGCTTTTTGCTGCCTAAATGCACTACCAGCTCAGGATGTTATGTAGGTTCAGATTCAATACCCTTCATTAAGGGCTGATTAGCCTTGCACCTACTCTGCTGCTTCTTGTGTCTTTTTTGCCTTGCTGGACAACTTCACAGTTTGTTTCTGGTTGCCTCAATGCTGTGATGTCTCTCGCCTAACAGTAGGTGTGTGTTAACCGTGAGGCTTAGGAGTTTCTCAGTATCACAGTAACTGCAGGCTTGAGATTAATCTCTAAAATCTGAATTATGCATCACTAATGTATAATGTATGACTAGTATTTCTTTTCCTTTAAATGGATTTTTCTCTATGCAAATATTTTTGGCTTTTTACTTCCACTTTTGCTTCACTACTCTCAGTAGCAACATGGAGAGTTTCCTGAAAAATCCTTTGAAAAATCTCAGATCCCCTAACAAGACAAAAAGAATTCATGATAGCTTTCATAATAACCAGCATTGGCAGGTACACTTTTATCTGTCTTCTGGTCTTTCTTGCTGAGATCTCAGCAAGAAACAGTTTTACAGATTAGGTCAATAACAACAGCTGTCTTGGAAAATTAACAGGTTTGAATTGAAAATCTACCTAAGCAATATAAAAAGAGCTGCACCTGCTGGAGCAGACAACTGCAAGCCTTCTACTGCCAGGAGTGCACCTCTGCAGATGTGCATACAGTATTAATTGCTGAATGCTACATTTCAGATACCTAAGTATAATCCAGCCTGGCTGGCTTTACTAAGAAATGAGGCTGTTCAGCTTTTCAAGGGCAACTCTTCGCAAAGTTTTCAAGCAACACTGCAGCTCTAGAGGAGTCAAATATTTTGGGATGAGGTGCTGAATGTGAGCATTCCTTCCACTAAAATGTTAAGCAGCTTTGCTGCCATTCTGACCTCCTCCCAGTCTGGTTGAGAAACCACTAAGGAAGGAATTGAAATGGCTTAAAACATCTGCTGACCTCAAGAGGAATAGTGATGAGAGTTGTCCCATTAAATACAAATGTTTTACTTGTTTCCAGAGCAGCACAGCATTTTACAGATTCTAGTGAAATCTTGGCTTTACTTATGTAAAGGGCATTATAAGAAAGAGATGTCACCTTAGAAAAAAATAACATTACATGAAGAAACTTAGATGGAATGGAAGATATTTTTTAACAAACCTTTCTTTTTGGGTCACTGGCGGCTTTTACTTTTTTGGCAATGTCTTCCAGAATTCTGATAAGTTTCCCCTCCTTAGAAAACTCATTGTTCAGGGTTTTCCCAGCGCAGAATTGGAGGGCAGCCAGTAGTTTCTGATACCAGATTTTGAAATGAACTTCATTTTGTGCATTCTTCAACAGCCTGAAGGAAGGAGGAGAAGAAATATCTATGTATCTAAAACTGATTTTTATTTTAAATCACCTCTAGCAGGAACAATAAATAGACTCCAGTCTAATCTGTATTTGGTGACTTTGGGCAGCAAAGAATGAAAAGAAAAAAGGTTGTTTATTTGTTGGCAGAATTCAAGTCCCATTTGATAACTAATGAGATTTCAAGAGTGTTGAATGAATAGGAACCTGCCATTCCTTATTGTCATACATAGTGCAGTGCCTGTATTGCTGCTGATTTCTGCAAGAAAAATTTACAAAGTGAAAAGAAGTTGTATTTTCTGAAGTGCAGACTTAAGTATGTATCTATAAATCTATTCTTTTTTTCTCCTGCCAATACACTTGCACAACCAAGCACATCTTTCAGCTAGGAGGGGTATTTAAAGGCCATTTTAGTTTCAGATATATCATCAGTTCTAGAAACTTTCACTGTTTTAAGTTGAGGAGACACTTCTGAAATTGGCTATCCTGCTAAAAAGAGTGAAATGAGCCCACTTTTATTCTTTTCTTTACTGGGAAGTGTTGGTCTAGAGCAACACTCAGCCGTTAGTTGTGCTGAAGTTTGTAAAACCTTTGAAGCTAGAATTATTACCAATGTAAAAGTCAGAAATAAACCCAAACCCATACTTTAAAAAATGTTCATTTTACAGGCTTCTCTAATTACACATTCATTTGGGCCAGGAAGGCTGTGGAGTTTAGTTTTTTGTGGGTTTTTTAGTTAATTGAATTGATCAGGGGAAAATTTTTTCCTTTTGGGGGTCAGAGGTTTTGTACACATTTATTAAATGTAGATAGAATCATCATCTTTATATTGCTACTAACATCCTTTCCAACGCTTGGGATTTTCCTTTGCCTGAAGGACTGATGAACTGCTTTGCTTTTCTCTGAACTCTCCTCCCCACAATTTCATCCTTAAGAACATCTCGAACCTTAAATTCCTTATAAATGTCTGAATCTTACTGCAGTTTCCCTTATCTGATGAGGTTACTCAAACCTGACATATACTGTTAGTTTTCACAGGACAGAAATCAGAGAAGCTGTTGACTTTCGAGCCACATCACATATGAACGTTATCTCCTAACAAAAAGCCAAAACAAGTTATATACCAAGCAATGATATTTAAAGGTTAAAAAAATCATAATTCCTATAGACATTTTAACCCTTCAAATCATATATAAGGCATTACAATATTGCTAATTCAGCCCATGCATCTTTTGGCGATGAGGGATTCTTGTCATCTTTTATAAAGCAATGATTCTTCTAGGCCCCCTTTTCCTATATAATTTAATGCAGACTAATACCACCTACTGGTTTCTTAAAAGCATTTTCCATTACACAGAATCTCTCAACATCTAAGGGTAAGTACTGAAAATCTTAAAAGAATGTGTGGTGTTTCTATCAGAAATCACTAGACATGAAAGGGATGAGATAGAAGTTTATCACGATCACTCTCTGGAGGAGACTGAAATGACATTTCTCTCTATAGACTAGTAAAAACAAGTGACTGCTTTTTGGATCAGAAATACAAATTGTCATTTCAGTACCTGTTGGACAGCAAACTGCAGCACATAGAGGCAGCTGTATTCTTACCCTGAACCCTCCACAAACTGAAAAAGGCTGAGAGCACAAGCATGTGTGTCAGTGGATGAACTAATTCTTCAGATTTCAAGCAGAGTAAGTCCAAGATTCCACAGTATGGGATTCATTCACTTACATGTGGATACCTTGTGCCATTTTAGATATCCTAGGAAATCCTATTTGGCCTCCATGGTGTCCATGCCTTGGACAAGCACGGGTCTATTCCAGGCAGCATCTCACATGCCACTCCTAACAGGTATCCCAGATGCCCTATGCTGACTAAAATAGCCTATGTTTAGGGCACTGAATCACATTCTGGAGTGGCCTTTTAGCTCAGTTGTAGGCAAACAAGGTGATTCAAAACAAAAACATATCCTGTCCACCCCAACAACAAGTCAGGAACCAGTCTGGTGATTATTTTTTAAACAAAAGCATTATTGACACAGTCCAAACTGTCACATAGCCAGGAATCTTAGTCAAGTGAAGCAGAGCCCAGTTCAGTCTCAGTCCAGCTAAAGAGCTTACATTCTTCTTGGAGAACAGTCAGAATGAACTTGTTCACTTCTGTCCTGCAAAGACAAGTGCAACTGCACTTAAGGAAAGATGACATCACTGTGATACCTATTTTGAACTGCCCAGGCTAAGTTGGTGCAGAATCTTCTGTCTGCACTGAGGCTTGTATTGGACTCAGCTCTGAGCATCTAAAACATATTCATCCACCTAGTCTGTTTTTAGCAGTAAATTTTTAGGGAATCCAGGAAGGCTACCTTTTCATGTTTGAGATGTCACTTTAATCCTCTTAGAGATACAGCACATTAAAACAATCTTTATTTCACTAAAATGAAAGGCCTAGAATTTCACATCCAGGAAGGAAAGCAGCAATAAATAAATAAATGCTTGCCTATTTTAAACAGAGCTACTCCCTGCATAAGGCAGATCAACTTAGAAGATCCAGGTTTTGATTATTCTCATGGCTGTGTGTTCACAGAAAATAAGCTTCTATACCCATAGGATATAAAGATTTCTTTGCTACCTGAGAAAGGATTATGGGCCAGATTCATACAGCTTATGCATAAGGCGTACACGAGTACAGCAGATGTATAAAGTCTGAATCCTCTCATGTGTGCTTCTTGAGCCCAGTCCATGGGGAAAGTTGAGGCAGTCGTGATCTCGCTGGTAAAATCCGTTTCCACGCCAGGTGCAGCCCAGCACACATTCCACAGTCGGAACCCACATGGCAGCTTTTGACAGGACATGTGCTTTCCCAGCAGTCCCACGAGGGACTCCGGGCTCTGCACTCACAAAGCGTGTCTAGCAACTGTGATGCAGGCACTGCAGCTTCCTTCTGCTTGCCCGCTGGGGTAGAGATGCTTTTAAAAGCCCGTAGACCTTAATTTGCAAAATAATTTGGATTAACTGGATCTGACTTCGATATCCACTTTCTAGAAGCAGTCCCAAGGAGGATACAAAGGGGACAGCTTTTAGTGTGGTGACTTCACTGTAGGCTTTGCCCAAATGTTTATTCAACAGCCGAACAAATACGCCGTTGTACATCTGCCTGCCTGGTTTCCTGGCACACACATCTTCACTCCACTGTTGTGAGAACCCAGCAGAGATAGGAAAGTCTGCAACTTCTGAGGTTGCAGGATGGAGAAGTACTCAAGACACTAATGAAATTTCAAGCTAGAACAGGATACCTAGCTGTGACAGAGGCAGGCAAAATTGGAATAACTTAAAACTCAAGGTTGCCAGTGAGGAAGTACATAAAGGGTTTTTTTTTTTAATGATAATTTTCACAGGATTCTGCAAGACAGAACTCAATATAAAAGCCTGACTTTATGCCAGGCCTAGACAGAGGATCTTGCTACTAACAACGTGGGAGACTTCCTCACTCTTCAAGCTTCTCTCATTTGAGACAAATGCCCTCATTCTCAGCAAGGGCAGGGGAATTCAGACAATGCCCAAGGTCACGTCTGCAAAATAGCACAACGGGGCTGGAAACAGAAGGATGCTGACATGAAATTTAGCAATGAAGCAAACCAGACTGCTTCTGCTTAGCAGCAGTCAGAGGGTGTAAGTGAAATTCTAGGGTACCTTGAAAGATGCCCCTGACTTCTGCAAGCAGCTGTTTTCTCTTCCTATCTAACCCCACTTTCTGGCACTCACAGCTGCAGAAGCATGTGTTTGTCTTTTCCAGGTACAGGAACTCAAGTGTGCTGGAGAAATTTTTTGCCACAGGGCAGAGTGGAAGGTAGGAGTGAATCAGGTTGAGCTGGCTGCTGTGCCAGAGAAGGAGAAACATGGCACCTATGGAGAAAAGGGAAATTTAAATAAAGGGAGGAAAAAAGTAAGGAGGAAAGAATGAGATTGGATGGATCTTGCTCCCAAAACAGGTGAGCTGGCCTCATTCTCCTGCCATGTGGAGAAAGAGAGGAAAGCTGGTGCTCTAAAGACCTTGCAGCAGACACAGTCTGCTCGCCAAGCTGGATTGGCAGACAAGTGAAAGAGTGAGGCTGCTCAGACAGCTCTGCTGAGTGAACATCTGTTCCTCATCTCTTCAGAAAGGGGAGCAGGCTGAACCAGGGAGCAATGCCTGATAGGACAGATTAGCTTGCAGGTAGCCTGTTAAACCACACTGTAGCTAAAAAAGCCCAAGAAATAGCCAGGTTTTCCAGTATCTTATTGCAGGTTTAATCCCCACCTGCTATGAAAGAGTGAGGTATAGTTTGTGTTATTTACATGTGGCATCAAAGCAGTGACCCTATTTAATTCTTTTCCAAGTGATGTCTGGGATTTATTACACAAAAGCTGTGCCTAGGAGCACACACACTGTGAACTCATCACTTCAGGTGTCTTGAGTTCAGAGAGACACCATGAAAATGAGGTGCCTTAGGGTTTTAAGGCGAGTGCTGAGGTACTCAACTGTTGTTGGTCAATCTTTTAGTAAACCTGACCAAGGAAGATGATATGCTTTGGTGTGAAGGTAGATTTCATCCTTGTTTTCTCTTTCACCCAGGTGGAGGGTAGGACAAGTCACAGAAGATGAGAACATTACTACAAGACTAGCTCATTATAGCAATAATTGTTTTAAAAGGATTCTCCCCAACCCCTCATATGAAAGATTAGCACACAAAGACATTTCTCTACCACTGCATACCTTCCACGTCTGAGGCTGCCATCTGTCTTATTTTCATTAGACATCCTGCAACACTCCTAAGCTGTCCTCTGTGCTTTGCTGTGCCATGGAGCTATGGCACATGCCTGAAGCATATGACTGACTCTTTTTTTTTTTTAATTCTTTGAAGAAAACCTTTTACTGCTTGCATTCTTAAACAGAAGAATAAGTAACAGGGGTGGTTTGCCAGTGGGACGGCATTTGGGCTTTGCAGCTTCCTAAATCCCACTGCAAGTTACCCACAGACACAAGGATGAGGGAGATGACAAAAACATGCAGCTGAAGATTAATACCTCCATCTAGCCTAAGACAGGCCATGAGGGTGAGCAAGCAACTGCTGCTATCAGTTACACAGTTGCAAGTAAAACCTTTTTAAATTTTTTCTTTTATCTCCCCCAGATTACATTGGACAAGGTTTATACTTCCCTGCCAGTAATAACCCCTTTGATAGAGATATCAACATAGCCAAGTACTGCACAAACACTCTGAACTCCAACAAATTCCAGATTCTATCAAGTACCTGTAGTCCTCCATGCCCTATGCCTGCAACTCCCCTTACTCCTCTACAGACATGTCCACAGAACCCATCTTTGTCACTTGCTAGCTGGTCCACTCAGGCACAGCCTCTTTAGACACAGACAGACTCTAAGGCAGCAAAGTATCAAGCTGGCAAATATGACTGTGGCTTTTCTGATCTCTTTGCCAGTGCCTAGGATGGATGACTGAACTTGCTGAAGCTCCCAGAAACGTGTCTGTGGGATGGAACCTTCAGAGAACAGACAGGAACATTTGTGCTTGTTGCAATGTAATCTCTGTTCCCAGCCTCCTTCATAGCCTCTGTGAGGTAAGCCTTCACTGGACAGCAAAATTTAATTTCATTTCCCATGCTGGAAAGCCTTCAAGTGGCTCTGTTCTCATGGTCCTTGGTTACTCAAGAGAAACACACAGGCTACATCTGGCAAATTCCTTAAAAAAAAAAGATACAGGATAATACCCTCCCCTTTTAAACTAACTCCAAACTCTAGAAAGATGTGATTTATGTACAAGTCGGAAAGGAAAACACAGAAAACAACAGCACTATTCTATGTAGACCCCTTGGGGCACGCCAATCGACAAAGCAATGGACATGAAACCAAACAAACAACTGAGAAGCACAAAATGCCCAACATGCAGAGATCACCACCATTTCTGCAGGGGAGAATGAGGAGCAAAGTCAATTAGGCCAAAGAGTTAATGAACAACAAAACCGGCTGGGACGTAGCAGTTTCCTCCCAAGTGACTGCAGTACTGACCATTTTCCCCAGCTTTACAGAAACACGGGCTCCAGGTCATTCACTTGACTGGAAGGACAAAGACTGAACTCCCTTTCACTGTCCCTTTCTATGACCGAGTCCAAACTCCGCAGAAAGGGAGAGGCACAAGAGAGCTGGCAGAAGTCTGCCTCGTCTGCTGAGCTTTCTTCTTTCTTTCTATTGGAGAACAAGAAGAGAATGAAATTTTACATTTCTCCATCTGAGTGAAGTGCAGTACAATATTTTCTCTGAATCCTTATAGCCAAGTAAGTCTCCAGGATGGAAGAGCAGCAGCTGTTCAGTAGCTTGCAGCAGCTGCCCGCTTTTGGCTCTTTACACCTCTCACGTAAGAAACCTGCAGTCAGATTCACCTGCTGCTTCTCATATAACAGAGCTGCTTTTACAGACTCATTTTTCAAAACATTACCCTTGAATGGAAAATACCTCTGCTTAAAGTGAAATCTTGCTTTAAAAGGCCATGTGATACATTTGCTTCTGTTTTTCTTATTTTTTTTGGTAACATAACTTGGAACAGATGTCGACATATTGGCCTTTCTTAGACAATGAAAAACATTTTGCAGGCTTATTATAAAGTATGTTGGTTAGGCTTGAGAAACAATATTTCTATGGGAGCCAGGGAAGTAGTTGCCATTATTTGCTAATCTTCTCTCAAAGATCTTTATGAACAAGGCGACACAATTTGCGTCCAGACCAATCACTTGATCCAGTAGATTCAATCAACCCAGTTCCCCTCACTCCTGTGAAATGCAAACTGTGAAATGCCTGTCCACAAAAAATTAGCAGATCAGTGAAAACAAAGGCTATGATATGCAAGTAAGTTACCAAACCCTGCTAAGGTTGTCTAGCAGAAAAATGTTTTATTTGATCCACAGTATAGCTAGTTGCACACACTTCTGTATTAAGAATATAAACCCCCAGCAAAATTGGTTTTGTCTGGAGAAGAAAGAGCATTTACCTCAAAAACTAACTGCATCAAGAATTAGTAGGAGCATATAGTAAAGGGTGCACAGGTACCACTATCACTACCAGGTAGTAGGTGCTACCTGGTCTAAGCTCTAGGCCAGAAATGATCACCCTCAGAATATGTCTTCTCCTTTCGAGGAATGGAGATGTTAACATCAATGTAAGTGCTACAAGAACCATCTAGTAAAGAGAAGTGCCAAGTGTCCCTCTTTCTCTGCTCCAGTTTGTAAAAGTAAAAAAAATAAAACAAGTTTTGTTAGCAACATCAGTTTCTTTCCAGTCTGCTGCTCTTAACTAGGTGGAGGCTGCAAGCAGCAGAGGACCAAATTTATTCATTCACTGCCATGACCACCACAAATACCTGCAGCAGAACAGCAACACAACAAGACTAGAGGTTGTTCCCAACGTATGTGTACAACAGGTCTGTGGATAACTTCAGAATCTGTGAGTGAGGGTTCACAGTCCAAAGTTCTCACCCTAATAAAGCTTTAATCCAAAGATACAGAAATTAAATGCCTTAAACCTGAAGTATCATTAATACCCAGAGTGACTTAAACTGAGGCTTGCAGCTTATTGCTCTCGACTGTTACAAGCACCACTGTCTCAGTAAAGAGAATCAAAGAGAGTGATTAACTTTGCCCTCCCCAAAACTGGATTCCAAATTAAAAAACAAAGATTGCTTAACAATGTATTGCAATTGATATCTGCGTGAAGATTATCAACAGGGCAGTATCATTTTGAATTCAGTGAGAAACATGGCATTCCACTCTAGCATTAATTTCTGAAAAGTCTGGTTCTCTCTTTGCCAGAGCTTTCTGCACGTGACTCGGCACATCCTTGGCTGTGCTTGTTTCAAAATTGTCTATTTTCTCCTCGGAACAAATGCCATGTTGTTGTCGGAATTTCATGCAGTATTTTACACCACAATCAGCAAGCCTGAGAGCTACCAACCACCTATTTTTGTAATAGCTGGTAGTAAATTTGTGGCACAGGAACTGAAATGCTCCATTCATTCCAGGAATAACAGAAATTGTATTCTTCCCAGTGGGTAACTGCATTGGAAGCTTGCAATGAATGGGATTAGATGGGATAATCACCACTAAAATAAGCAGACCCAATGGTTTTAATGGGATGACGTCCAAATATGCCAGCAATTAATTGGATACAGGAGGTGACAGAGCTACTCTACTTGCAAATCATGTAAACAGAACATAGAATTAATCCAGGTTCAAGCAGTCCACGAGAGCCAACGGAGATGCTAAGCTTGTACTATATCTGAATTTAGGCCATAGTTATCCCAGTAGTACACGCAGGAGAAGCTGAAAATGGTTTTCTTCAATTTTCTATTACTTGGGTAGCTCATGTCTACCAAAATGGCTTTGGATAGCTTCTGTAGCTTCCCATTAGCTTTACAACTAGAACAAAAAAATCCCTCATGACACTATAAAACAAAATGTATGACACAAAACTAATTCTGTGTGCTTCTGCACGCACTGGGCAATCCAGATCTACACAAAGCTGCAGAATTAAATCTGAGTGACACTGCAACACTGTGCTTAACTTCATTTTAAAATGCTGTAGACCCTTGCTTTTTGTAGGAGTTATTTTTGTTTGTGGGGTTTTGTGTGTGTGTGTGTGTGGTGGTTTTTGGGTTTTTCTTGTGGGCTTGTTTTGTTCGTGTTTTAGGGTTTGGTTTTTGGTTTTTTGTTTACTTTTTTTAACATACTAATACAGAAGGATTTTCAGGGAGGAAACTAACTTGTCCTTCTGCACAGTCATTATGGCCTTTGACGGCTCGTATTAGGAGCAGTTACAGATTTTATTCATACACTCTGAACCAGATCTGTACATTACAAGCCTAGAATTTTCAGATTACCATTCTTATGACTCACTCCAAGCACGAGGAGAGGGGGGGTTTGGTTTTGGGAGGGGAATAGGATGAAAGAGTAACATTGCTTTGCAAATACTGTGTCATTCAAAAGAATTTTTTTCTGCAGAGCAGTAGGTCGTGAGATGGGCTGTTAATTTTCCTATTTGCTCTGCACTCAGGCACAAGAATCTGCTTTGTTTAACAATGTCTACAGTCAAAGCTGTTATCTTTCAAGTACAGCCTCAGATTTTTACAGAAAAGGTGATCAGATGTCAATGGCAGAGGAAGGATGGGGGAGATTTAATACATTCCAAATACACGTGGAGTTAACATTTCTTTTAAGGCAGCATCACTTCTATCTCTCTGGAAGAACCTGCCTGTAACTCCATTGTGTTTTAACTGCAAGTAATACAAGAAGAAGTAGGATCCTGATCCTACATTACTTCCCGATGTGTCAGTCTCTTCTGGATCTTCACTTTCATCTGGACATGTCTGCCCTAGCCAGTGGCCCTGCTTTATCTTCTTTTCCCAACATCTAACAGAGGGAACTTTTTTCAGCTCACTGCCTAGACAGGAATAGGGAGGTACACTGAGTCTTCAGCAGGTACAGCTCTAGGTGTTTCAGTAATGACAGTATCTCCGTGTAATTACAAGACTGCTAAACCTCTGTTTTTAGTAGTCCCCTCATATCTGACGTAGTATGCTTTCTGTAAGATGTCAACTCTTCTTTTTCTGGCAATTTGTCGTGTGGCATCTCAATGCTGCACAACAACAAAGGCTGCATGGAACAGATCATCAGTTCACAGCAACCTGTTAGCTCTGTGAACGTGTGTGTGTGACGTTCTCAAAAGAGGGAATCTCTCAGCAGCTCAAGTCAAGTGTCATCATGAAAACATACTGTTCTTTACACGTCAAAAATAACTAGCAAAACTCATTTGTTTCCAGGGAATAGAAAAGAGAGAAGCAGACTATTCAATAGCAGAATCTCTAGGCTCCCAGTAATAACACTTTTTCACCTTTTCATGATTCTGACTCTTCTAAGAAATCTCTTCAGACTGTAGATCTCCTCATGCATAAGGACACTCTGCAGTATTCTTCAAACATGATGATATACCTCCCATGTTTTCATTTAATTAAAGCAGAGGAGACCATGAGAGACAGCTCTTGTCAACTCATTCCTGTCAGTGGCAGGACAGAACAACAAGCATTTACATTGTAAAGAAGAGTATTTCTGTTATTTTCATATCCCTTCTTTCTAAGGCTGTTTTCTTCTTTTGTATTATTTTTCTCCCTCTTGTCTTGACCTCTATTCATTTTTCACTTCCCCTTATATATAGCAATAGTATCTTTTGCAAGGGTAGGAGAGGAAAGCAGAGCCAAGAAGGAAATGTCTTCAGATTTCTCTGAAGATGGAATTTTTAGAATTAAATACTGCTGTGGTTCTGATTTCCCTTCTGTTTCACTGCTTTACGGCCACCAAATATTGGCTTTGTAAAAAGCTCGTGTACCAAGGAAAGCTTGCTGTAAGATATTAGTAAGAGAAAACTTTTCTTTTTTAGTTGGCCCAAGGGTATTTTCCTAGTCGACAGCTGGCCTAGTTACCATGGAAAACAGAAGAGCTGGAGGGCAGGCACAGCAGAAAAGTGAGGCATAGACCTATGTGAATTTAGGTTGGCTTCGTTTGCCAAGGCTTGCTGAAATTATCTCTCATTTCATGTAGCTTGTTGCTCTTTCATTGCTGGGTAGTAGACACTAAGCTTCATCTAGGTTTACAAGACCACCTTAGCTCTACTGAGACATGTTCCAACTGTGGGACCAGATCTGAATAAACTTTGGAATAAGCTAAATTCCATTTTAATGAACCCTTAAAGCAAGAAGGTATTACTTCTTAAGGTTTTATCAATGAAATCTTACACGATTCTCTTCAGATCAAACCGTATAGTTTTAGGGTTGAAATTCATAGATTTTCATGTCAGAAGAATTTAAGGCAGATATAAGAATAAAATCCATCTTTAATTCCTGATTTTACTTGCTGGGTAACCTTGGCAAAATTCTTCCATTTTTCTATGCTTTTGTTTTCCTTTTCAAAAGAAGAAAGGATTATTTACCTTCTCATAGGATGCTGTGTTTGTTTGTAAGCTGCTCTTATGCCACAAAGGTAAATGCCATGGCAAATAGGTATAATAACACTGCCACCTCCTTCCCATACGGTACTCATATAGCTAGCATTTTTTCAGTCATATGGAAGAAAATGGCAGCCCCGGGGATTTTTTCACTCAGGAGAAAGCAGAATTCAGATTTTGTTGTTGTGATGAAAAGTTCAGCTCTAGTTCCAGGATTCACGATCACGTTTGTGGAAATACAGTTGCAGAAAGCAGATGTCAGATTTCCGTCTGTCCCGAGTCAGGTCAAGAGTGGAGCATGGTCTCCAGGGGCAGTTACTACATTGGCAGAAAAAATTATACATTGGCCAGCTGACATGAAATGCTGCTGGGATTTTGAAACTCTCTGATTCTGCTATGGGTATCTTTCTTGCACTCAAAGTGCTGTACTTACGCTCAGTTCACGTCAGGGTGCAGCTAGAGAGCGGAATGAGAGGGAAGAATCCTAACTTTCCTCCCCTCTCTCACGATATACAAGCTCACTCACTTTTTACTGCACGAATACTCCCGAATCAACCACATTTCTCCTTAAACGTGTACTTTGCTGAATGAGCAAAAATCTATGTGTACCAGAAATTAATAAGGATAAGTGGCATATTATTTCCACCAGCAGCACTCGCGTGTTGGCAGCCATGGGCGAGCCTTGCAGAGCCAGGCAAATTACTGTCTAAGCCTCCTTTAAATTGCTGTTTAAAAAACTCCTGGTGACAAAGCAGGGCAACAGCTGAAGACTGCATGTGTCAGCTTTAAACTGATGAAAAAAAATGATATTAAAATGGGTCGTTATTTAAGTAGCTTTCCATTTTCATACCATGACCAAGCAACGTACTTCCGAGTGACACACACAACAAAGCACTGACAATTGCAAGAATATTTGCCACGATGGCTGCTGAATTCATTTCAACAAACTGCCCTATCAACAGCAACACATACAGGAGATCTGTGGGTTATGCAAGCCACTCAAAAGCTGCCTAAGCAGTGCCTCTTAGAAAAGTTTAATCAATAAAAATCCTTCTCCTGATGGGCATCGCCACACGCGATGAAATGACATTGAGGAGAAGGTTAAGTAGAAGAATAAATACTGACTTCCAACACCAGACTCGACAAAGGAAATGCTACAGGTCAAAGCAGAAAGCATCTGAGCCAGGTAAGCAGAGTTTTGTCAGCTGTCATTACGCCAAGCTCTAAGAAGCACTGAAATCTTGTTTACTTCCTGACCTCCTCTGAGCCCAGTGCTCACAGGATAATTATTACAGAAAGCAACGCTCTGTTGCCCAGAGAGAACCCCACTTCCCTTGCTGATGCACAAACAAGATCTTCCCTCGGTTAAAAATGCATGATGTGTTACAGCACTCACAATGAGGGACTATTCTTTCAGTTAATCCGTGCCCATGGATTTGACTCTGGAAATCCCTGTTCAATCCCTTCTGCATTAGCCAAGATGGTAGCTGCCACACTAAAGCTAATGAGCCTGATTAATATCAGTTCAGTAAATTCATTTTTTTCCAGACATCAGATCATTTTTTACTAATCCGGACATTTATATCCATTTAATATCAGCTGACATAACATAATTTCTCATTTAACACTAATTGAAAACTACTGGTTTCATATTCCAAAGAGCATTTGCTGTCAGTTCTAACTTATGGCTTCTTATACAGCTATTTTTCAAATAATATAATCATCAAATTTTATGTTTTCTGCCTAGTTGCAGAACTTCTACACTCAAGCATGTGACTGGTGATGTGGGCAGAATGGAACAAACAGGTAATTTCTCTTCAAGGTTTGCATTTTAGCAACTTTTCTTTGTACTTTCCATTATATGTTTGTAAAACTTCTGATAGAAAACAAATTAATAAAAGTGTAAGAAGCAGCTCTTCATTTAAGCAGTGTTGAACTTAGCTGCTCTAGTTATTTTTCAATTTATTTTTTTACTAAATCATTTTGGGGTTGTTCATGATTGGTTTCTTCAGATACTCCAGAAGGAAGAGCACATCCCTACTGCTACACCATTTGCTTTTATTTGAACATAAAAGATAAAATCCTTCACTGGCTACAACTGAATATACAATAATGATGTATCAAGGAACTGAGGAAGCATACTCCATCACACTTCTGGGTGAAAGGCAGTATTAACCTTTGTGCAGTGGAATGTTTGCAGTGGCCCAGCACTGTCATCGCTGATGGCAAGTGGAATTCCTTGGGGCTGAAGGCATCATTTGACCATTCCTGTCTGTCTGGGATCCTAGCCTGTGATTTTCACCACGATACTATCTTTCAGCTGTAACATGACCTGTGTGGAATACTACAGACAGTTATTTGTCAAAGTCTCAAACCAACAGATGCTACCCATTACTAAGTTGCTTATTTAAGAAACACTCATATCAATCTCAATGCTTCCTAAGATGAGAGCACTCTTTCTCCAAGATGTTATCCAGAACTATCCTTGGGTACAGAATAGCAGATGGGGGTTCTGCCTATGCCACTGCCAGGAAAACATTCTCTTGCATGTTTGATATGCAAAAAATGTAAAAGCTTCTTCCTCCGAATGAACACGTGATTATTTCCTTACCACTATTTGGCCTACAGTCTTCCAGGTTCTTAGAAAAGCTATGTCAGGCAAAGGAGGACAGCTAAGTCAGAGTCAGGATTTGTGTGAAATGATCAAGTACGAGTCTCCAGTGGCTCCTCTGAAAGGGAAGTTGATGGCTGTTTATTTATAGAATCAATAACTTAGACTGGGATAGGAGCACAGAGTGGTTACACGTCTAGGCACAAGGGTCTCAAGAGGAACATGTAGCAATATAGGCAATCAAATCAAAATTACACCATATAGAGAGGAGAGAGTAATAGTACAGGTTACATTTGGGAATGATGCTGTTTTGTTGAAGTGGTTCTAGATCTCCCAGCTCTCTCAGGAGGTCTTCACCTGCATCTAAACTTCACAGCTGGGAAAAATTAACTTACTTCTTAGAGAACATAGCAGAACTATATTACTGTACTATTTATCTCTGCTCTTCTCTTTCCTTTCTGCATCCTTCCTCCTATAAAGATATTTTGCTCTGCTATCTTTCTCAGTTCCCTCGGTGACTACCCTTCATCCCTTAGTCTGCCTAAAGCCTCTTTTGCATCATGCCAAGCACAGGCCCACACTTCTGCACAGGCAACTGGGAACACTGTGGTGATTCCCTCCTTTCCCAAAGCAGCGAAAACTGCTCAAACTTCTGAGCCTGGGAGAAGAACTGGGATCTTGAAGCAGGAAAGGCAGAAATATTTGCAGAGCCAGGTGGAGGGAAATCCTAGTTTCAATCCTTCCAATCACCAGAAGCATTCAGCTTCACGCATTACATCCTCCACCCATCACCAAGCGAATCTCGAAGAAAGCTTTCAGCTTCCAAACATGAAACACCACAGATTATATTATGAAGGCTGCTACACCAAATGTATATGTGACAATATAAGAGCACCCCTGCATACACAGGAGAAAGCACTGGTCTGGGAATGGAGCAGAAGGAGACCTTGGGGGAACAGTTATTTTAATTCACTGAATGACAGACTGTGAACAATTGCTGGGGGAAGCTGAGGACTTACATAAGGGGAAAAAAGATATTCTTTTTTTCTTTAAATCTACTTGGATATAAGCCCTGCTACACAAGCTAGGAAAATGAAGACTAAGAAGCATAAAACAGGATTTTATTGAGCAAGACGTTGAGGGCTGCATTGTTGTTTACACTGAAATACTTAAGAGTCACCCTATATGCCTAAGGAACTCTTCAAGCCATTTATTAGATGAGATGAGAAAGGAAATCTCAGTTTGTGAGAGAGGGATGGTGCTGATTCGAAATAAGAACATTCACTTCTGTATGTGCCATCGCTTCTTTATTCAAGTGACCATTTAATTTTTGTTACTATTATTCTATAATGTAATATATACTATATATTACTATAATACCTATCTCAGCACTCCCTCTCCTTTTAATAAGGAACTTACTATTCTCAGTTTTACTAACAAGATGGTTCATTTACTTGCTCATTCACTATGGTTTATCTATATCTTTATAAGAGAAGCAAGAACAGTCAGCAGTATTTTCTAGTTCAGGCCAGGCAATCTCTAAAAGCCATCTCCTAAAACATCTTAAAATTGATCACCTCTGCAGTTCTTCTCATCATTAACAATGTTAATAACACTGGCAAAAGATACTGGCTTTATGTTCACATCTGTTCACACAACAGAATCTGCACCACTCTAGAGCTGCAAACGCTCCACTGAACTTTGCTTGCATGGCTTGGAAATTCAATCCTGCTTTTTTTTTTCCCTGAGTAGAAACAAAGTCAGAATAGAAACAAATCTGTATTCACCCTTTAAAATTTTCAGTGGAGGTAATTTACATTAGCTCTTTGAAAGAAAGATAGACAAACGAAAAGCAATAGCTACTCCAGCAGTGAAGCTTTGACCAAATGTACAAGCAAATAATTCCCTGTATCCATGCTGCCAGCAATTTATTCTTAAACCCCACCCTCCACTTAACAACACTTAAAAGAATTTTTTTAATGGAAGCAAATGGGTTTTTCCTCAAGTATCAGCCATCAGTCAACAATAGCCAGGTGACATACTGCACTGGTGAGGTACCAATGGTATTTCACAAATCATTACATTTAGAAGACAGTATGTTTCCAAGCTAAGAAGAAAATCTGTTTAGGATTAATCTTTCTTAGGACTGAGCAATTCAGATGAACACAAAGATGAGACGTACCTGATACAATAACCCTCGCATCAGAGAGTGTCTTAAAATGTGCACTGCATCTCCTCTAAGTTGAACTGAAAAAATGCTGATTACTTGCTTTAGAATAAATGGAATAATTTTCACCAATATTAAAAGGGGGAGGGTTAAATCATTCAAAATAGCTCAATGTGACACTCACTGGGTTATCTCATCCACAAGTCTCTACTGTCACATCTCCAGTGACTAGAATAAGTATTAAGATCTCAATGTTCTCATCTAATCTCTATGCTTCTGTGAAAAGCTTTGATTTTGATGAACATTAAAAAAAAAAAAAAAAAAAATTCAGTGAAAAATTCCTAACTACTTTACATTAATCCTTCAGCCACCCACTGCTATAATATTGTGGTAACATATCTTTGAACATCTTTATATAGAATAATGGCCTTTCAGAGACAAAAGTCAATTCTTGTAGCCTCATTTGCTTTCTGAAACAAATAAATAATGTCATGAACTTTACCAAACAGCATTCTGTGGATTTGATGGACACCACAGCAAAAGCTGAAGAACAACTCAGCTGTCTGTCTTTTGACCAAGATGTCTAGGTGCTTGTATGAACTATTGGGATAGAACTTTACAGGCTTTAGATTCGTAAGGAATCTTAATTCTTTTAGATTCACTGGTCACTTTCTGATATTGAAATTAAGGCTCCAACACACATCAGTTTCAACCAAGCAGGTTCTCTGCCAAGAAAACACCGAATGAGACAACATGGGACATGATCTGTTGCATAATTCTCTAGCTTAAAAGGAGGTTATTACAAAACATTAGCAGTGGTGTTCAAGGAAAAGAGCCACGCAAAGACAACTCATCTGACAGCTCTTTCTTTCCTCTCTCATCTCATTTTTAATTTGGTTCCCGTCCAAATGACAACATTATGATTACAGACTAATATGCCATTTAATATGGGCGAGCTTTCAGAAAGCAATTAATGCTCGAGGAAATATTTGCAAAAAAGCAAGGGTTTTATGAATTTAATCCTGAAATGCCCATCATCTGCAAATACCTAAAAATACTGGATTAGAATAATTCTGCACTGATGACCTAGCAGGACCTTTTATCAATCCTTCCCCCCTCTTCTCTGCAGAAATACTGCATTTTATTTTAGTTATTTACTTATCTATTTACATTATTTTAAAAACTGTTAATAGTTGTATATGGGTTTACATTAGGGACTCTTTTTCTCAAAAAAAATTCCCATTAGTCACAAAGTAATTTTCTGTTAGATTGTGTACTGATGGAACACATTCAACAAAGTCTAATTCATGATTCTCTTTTTTCTAATGTTCCATTCATTTTGACAAAGGTCCAAGGCCCGGCTTTCATTCTGGTAAAGAATGATGATTAAACCTAGAAATATTAACCACAGCAACATGCAGCTGACAGCAACATTAAAATGACCAATAATTCATTACACTGAATGTCCTGGATCCACTTGAAGACTCTCTCTGTTTATTCATACTTTTCCTTGAAGATGTCACTGAAAGTGTTCAGAAATAGGAATGATTTACTAAACTCAGACCAGTCAGACAAGGCTGCGATCAACTGCATGATAACTATAAATGAGGCCTCCTAACATACCAATCCAAGACAGTCAGAGCCTGCTCTGTATCTATGCAAGTCATGCGGTAAGAGCTTTGCAACAGACAGTCAAAGAAAAATAAATTGAAAACAACTCTCTAGGGTAGCTCAAGACAAATTTTGCCAAACCCCGATTCAAACAGCTATAGTGAAAACATGAAAGCTGGCTAAGCTGAAAAAAAGACCTATAATAGATTATGTACTACAAAATATTTTGGATAATCTGATGCGTTTTGAAAAATCTGCAGATTAATTTTGCATACAATAATCACTATATACATTTAAAAAAAGCAGCTTTATACAAAGGAGATCACAATGAAATAGTTTCCAAACATTCACAAAAGGTAAAAACTGAAAAGCGCAAGCATGAAACGAGAAGAAAATAAACATTTTAGAGAAACCTGACAAATGTGAAGCGAGGCATCCTCTCCTAGAATTTCCCCTCTCCAATCGGAGTCAGGTAGCCCCACAAGTTGGTAGCAGAGAAGCAGCCCACTGGAGGACCCCCCTCAGCTGCAGAAGGCAACGCTTCACCAGCGAAATTTCACCAGTGCTGAATTTCACCACACCAGTTGCCCTGCTGAGAATCACACCAGATTCCCCCCCCCCCGCTGTTTGCTTCCCAACTGAGGATTTCACTCTCCAAAACCATTGCAGCCTGATTTGGGAAATGGGCATCCTCTTTAAATTGCAGCTACTGTCATTATTTATGATTTGGACATGAAAGTTGGTCACTCTTCATATATTGGCCTGCCTCAATGCATACCTAAAGCAACTTCCAGTGTACAGACATAGCTTCACAGATGACTTCATCATCTTTTTCCAGCAGGCTTTCACTGTATAAAAACCAAAACAACCCCTCCACATCTATCAAATTCATGACTCAAAATTATCCATTTGAAGTGACAGAACTAGATGAATGTTTTGTCAAAAGCTTTCCTGATTTATCACTACTCTGGTTTACATCTCCAAACGTTCCTCTGGGACAAGCAAAGATTATGTGAGGCATCCGTCAGGAAAGATTTTGGCACTCTGTTTTGTTTTTGAAGGGAGTGACAATAAAACATTTTTAATGGAAAAAAGATGAAAGGTGCAGATGAAAGCCTGGTGTGACATCTGCACAGAGCCCTGCTCTAAATCCCTTCCTCAGCAACACCAGCTCCACTGCCTCAGTCCTGTTCACCTCCAAAGTGGGTCACTATAGCCCAGCACATCTCGGGACCAGAGACAAAGTAACAGACCACCAAAATGGTCTGTTCAGTCCTTTTGACAGAGACAACACCCATCTTTCAGATTGGTTGGACTGTGATAGATAGGACTTGAAGCTTGTAGGGAGTTTTCCAGCGTAACTGAAAAACTAGATTTGTCAGCTTCAGCATTTTCAAATGTAAAAGGAGACGAAACAAAAATGAGTCAGACAAGCAGTATTTGGAAAAACAATGTGCTGAAAAACAATTTCCTTTGTGCTACCTTATAAATCATAAAGCAGCTAATAGAATTAAGGCCTTTTTTTTTTTTTTTTGTGCTTTATTTTCAGAAAATTTTCACCTTTTTTAGTTTATCTTTTCAGCTCTAAGTAGGTTCACCCGCACACAATACATAGTGGCATGGTTTTTTTATTACAGTAACATGCACTGTTAAAGAAGTCTGCACATGCCAAACCTATGCTGCACTTGACAATGTTAATCCACCTCAAATATGATTTTTGGCATGGAATTTCCTCTGTTCTAAAGGACACACAGAGTTATCTCCATGTTCAGTAACTTATCTAGCTGCAGCTAAATACTTGCCTGCACAAATACAATCAGTGATGTGAACAATCATGCTTCACCCCATTCTCACCTCAATGTATAGATCACAAGGGTGCCTTATCTCTTTCTTTTTCATGCTTGATTCAGAAGACTATATAGCATTTCTAGATTTCTAAATATTCAAGAACACATTTATTCTACCAAGAGTCACTAAAATAATTAAACCCAGACACATGCACAACTATGCTATTTATGTCCTTTGCCTTGTATCCACTAAATTAAAAAAAGGCATAGTTCTGATTACTTTATTAATTTCTAAATGGATTTCTTTTTTTAAGAGAGATAATTTTTAGCAGGGGGAGAACTAACTCCCTCTTTGTGTTTAAAATGCTAAAATGCCATGTTTAGGTTCTTTGTTAACCTTTCCCGGTAGCGTTTACAATTTGATTTTTAATACTTTGCCATTTATTTTCATTTTCCTCTTAGTTAGAAGTTTAAAAGTTTAAGATGTTTATTATTTTAGACAGAATATTTCAATTTATAAAGAGAAATCATAGCATCTGCACAATCTTTCTTCCTTGTCAAATAAATGTTATGTGCAAAGCCATTTAAATTACATGAGCGAACTGAAGGTCAGTGTTATCTGCCTCAGGTGGTTAACATGACCATGCAAGTATGGGGTAGAGCAATGTTGCAGGTCAGAGTGTGTCAAAGCTGAAGCACTTTTGCCCATCCTGTCTTTCAGGAGTAGTTTTTGGAGTGAACTATTCCCAAACTGTGTTCCAGTGGTATCTTGGAGAAAGAAGTCCAAAGCAGGACCAGAGATGAAGGCAGCTATTACAACTCATGTCAGACCAAAGGTCTAGCACTTGGTCTTGCTCCTCAGTCCTCTTTTATTGAGCAGTATTGACAGACTCAGGGTAGACAGAGAATGAGAGTAGCTAGCACACCTCCTTTTATCAATTCCAGCTGTGGTCACAGCCAGTTTGCTCCTCTTTAGAGATGAAAAAAATTGAGTCTAAAATAGTATATTTTTCTTAATATCTACAATGTGTTGAATTAAATGCAAGATGTTGTTTTGTTGATTTAAACATACCATTTATCCCCTCAATCTGTAAATACTGAAGGTCAAAACCAACAAAGAGTTAAGTTACCACTTTGTGCTTTTCCGTAACAAAATCTCTTTGTTTCATTTGACATCAGCTTTTTCTACAACTGGAGTCTGAGAAAATTGAAAGTCTGTAAATTAAGAAACAAAACAATTATCTGTCTGTTTTCCAAGGCAATTATCCAAGTCCTACATGGCTAATAATGAAACACTTATTACAGTAGACAGTTGAATCATTATCTCACAAAAATAGTTATTTACTATACACATAACTAACTACATAAGAAAGGTCTCCAAATTATTAGCATTTCATAAGTAAGAATTATGATTTCAGAACTAAAATCCCTAGATGTGAATTGACTCTATGGTTGAGGTTCACTGCAGTCCAAAACACAATGATGATCACATCAACTGCTCTGAATTCAGATGAAATTTATAATCGTCATGTGGTTGAATGACACTTTACCCTCAGAAGGTTTGTAAGCTAGAGAAATTCCAGACTTGAATTTAAATCCTACTGCAGGGTAGCAAAACAACTAATCAAATGTATACTGGGACTGGCTATTCACGGGTTGAAAGTTACTTATGTGATTAAGTGACCTTTTGATTCTGATCAGTGAGACAAATTAACACAACAACAAATAAACCTCTTTTTCTATTTACCTTAATGTCATTTTAATGGGTTGAGCTTTTTCAGCCTGCTCTACAGAGCTATTTAGGAAGTTCATTAATAACTTTTGACTGTGGGAGAAAGACACCATAATGTGGGAAGACGACGAGTTACAGGATGGCTGCCTGTTTAATGTCCAGGTAATAAAGGGTGTTGGACAGATAAGTATCTTCTTGATTTAATCCTTCTTTTGAAGTCCTCAAGTAAATGATGGTTAACATAGAACAGTTTTCATAGTGAAAAACATATTTCTTTTCAGAAAATAGGAAGCAATAATCTATTCTTCCAATGCTGGAATGAAACTAAGTGGTAACAATTTTAGAAAACATAGTATTGAGGGACAAATCTCCCAACAGTAGACTATTCAACTGGAGTCTTTTTAAACTTTTATACAGCACTCGTGTTCTTTTTGCTTCTTACAGTTCTTTTTTTGTATAGAAAAAGAAATAAAAATAAAGTATTACTTTCCAGCTTTGAAATCAATAGTCTAATTCACTTTGTTTTCAGTGTGCTAGATTACACTGAGAGTTCCTTTTTAATCTCGCTTTCTTACTTATCTACAAGATGTGGGCTGGAAAGACACTACTCCTTTCTCTCTTGGTTGTCAGTCAAAATGTAGTAGAGAAATGCTGTAAACTAGAAAAGTTCTATAAAGTTTTAGTCACTTAGAAGGCACAAAATGACATTTTGCCTTCAGCAAGGATTTCACCTGACTTTTCTTGTGGTAAGCATACCAGATTCTACTGCTCCATCAAAATTTACAAACACTCGTACTCCTTCCATGACAATGAAACCTGTTTCTTAGCACCAACTTCAAGCAGCTGCCACAGATCCTAGAGGACACCCTACTTCTCCTCTTTAGTGGAAAGGGGAGAAGTAAATTCTTTTTTTTTTTTTTCTCCACATCCTCCTGTGGAAAGCAACCATCTGTGAGGCATACCCCATGCCACCTGCTGCCCCAGCCAGCTGTTTCCATCCTATGCTGCAGCTGACACTTGTGAAACCAGCTAAAAGCCAACACCGCTCAAGCAAGCGGGAAAATTGGCAGGTTGCCGAAGAGGTGGATTAAAACTCTATCACAAAAGCTGGCAAAACAAACCCCAAACTTGTGTGTGAAACACAGTAGCAAGGAGGTAAACAGAGACTTCCAGCAGAAGGGCTCCAAGGGACTTAGCAGGTTTTTTTTTCCCCTCAAGCAACATTTCTGCTTTGCTAGAACCTGTTTAATAACTTCTCACCACAGTGCCAGGGAATGGGAAAACTTTCTCCAGCCTTCTCCCCTCCCAGGAACTCTGATGGCAGAAGACTGGAATCAGAGTGAATTCCTACAAGATACTGGAGCAATGTCAATGTTCCCCATGCTTCATGGACATTAGGCACCCTTGAACTAATTCTAAAATGAGATTTAAGTGGTACAGGGGTGCTGTGCTGGAACTGTACGCGTGAGCAATTTTTAGTCTCCTTGAGAAAGGAAGTGCATTGAAAAGTACCAATGAGGAGCTGAAACACTGATGGATGCAGATGGCCCAAATTCCTCAATAAATTGGAGAGGGAAAAAGTCACATATGGCAAGAAAAACAAACAAACACACACAGAGCATAAGATCAATCACCCTTTCATGCTAAATAGCAGAATTAACAGCACAAATCTGAAGCAGGTGTAAGCAAAGAACTGAGTGAAGCTATCCTGATATACACCAGTTAAAGATCTGTCCCAAGAACTAATATTCTATCTGCTCTGTCCACCTTTGTCAATTATTGTCCCATAACTTTTAAACAAAATTTTCAGACAAACTTATCACTGCTCGATGGAAAGGGGTTAACAATTTACTTTCCAAGATTAATATTAAAAAGTTGATGAGCTGTTACCTCAGTGTTGGGTAGCTGCTTATCTCTGGTGTGCAGGGAAATTGAGTCAATTTTAAATAACTGAGATATTATTATAAATTATACCTGTCATTAAAATAAGTTAGGCTTGACAGTCATGACAATTTGTGGTAACCAGTTTTCAGATTTACAACAGTGCTGTAAAACACGGAAGTTAAAATTGGTTCACTTTCCCCCCGTGGTTCTGAAATCACATCACCAGTTTTCTGAATCACATTAGAGTCTTCTTTTCCAAGTTTTCTTTTGGGTGGGTATGCCGTGCACAACGTTTTGTTATTTAATAGCGGAATGGTAATGTCATTCATTACAATTAAAAATAAATATAATCATGTTACTAGAGTTTGTTCTTACCAGTCCTTGCCTCTTGGTCGCTCATTTGGTAAGGAAACAGAATGCAACACTTGAGAACAAAATGTTACCTAATTGCATTTCTTAGAAGAAGTTATGTGAGTGTACATGCACGTGTGTTCCCCCCATTATTAAATCAGTGATCTTCTGGTAAAAATCGCTGTAGAGAGAAGTGTAAGAAAAACCTGTTTGCCATTACTTTTATAAGGATTAAAATTCAATTTGTGAATGAAAGGAAAGCCTTTATCAATTAAATGTTTATTAAAAAATACCTATGAAACTGCTGTTAAATTCTGTAAATAGAATTTAAAATACTGGAACAGGAATATGAATAATTGCATAAATTGAAATGTTAGGCAGAAAATACTTTACTGCTGAATGGTGTGGCAGAGTAACCAAAGGAAAAAAGAAAAGTGTACAGTGTGAAGAATATAACAAACAAAATTTTAAGAGATGTGAGCATTATTAATATTCTCAGCTTAGATTGAAACTTTTGAACAAAAAGCCTAAATAAGAGTTACCCATCATGAACAGGGCTACTACCAGCTGAAAGGCAGAGAATACAGTGAACATGGGGAAATTCTAATTGATGCAGATATGTATAGTTATGCTATATATAAAATAAATGTATTTTGCCACATTAAATTGTGCTGCACCAGATAAGGATAACTATTACTAAAGATGGAACATCTGCTCTGTATTACCCAAGATTATAATATTAGACAGCACGAGCAAAATTTGGGAAAATAATAGGGATCCACACAGGTCTGCACTGCAAAGTAAAGAGGAAGACTACCACAGACACTTACTTTTCTGCTGGGAAGAAGAGAGGAGTTAAAGAAAACAGAGGCAAACCAATGATTCCATTGAACTCTAGGAATTATTTCTAATTGCACAGGAAAACTACCAACTCTTTGAGAACATTCAAAAACTCCAGGCTGGTCTTTTTATATTTGGTATGACTAAGTTTAATATAAGACAGTAGAAATCATCTCAGTCATATTTCAGGCACTGTCAGAAAAATGGCTTGCTAAATGTGTTTCCTCTTTATTTGATAGAAATGCTCATTAGGTATGTTATTGTTATCCTACTCATTTCAGTGAAACAAACACATTCATAATTCTGCTTTATCCCCACTAACACTTGCAGAGATCATGCAGGTATGAAAGTATGATCGATGCTCCTTCCAACCTCACACTTCATCAACCAAGTGATTATGTTTCATGTTGTCTTTCCTTGGCTGAGAGGAAAGCTTTTGCTTTAAGGGGTCTGAACCAGTTGAACTGTAGCTGAAAGCTCAGTTCATCCATCATTACTAAATATGAAACAAACAAAACCAAAACAAAAACCACACACCAGTTTGCTTTTCAGATCACAGGACAGTTGGTCAGAAGGCAGAAAGCCTCACTGCTATTCAGAGAGCCTTGAAGTAACAGCACAGCAAACAGAATAACCACCACATGCAGTAATACAGTTATAGAGGTCCTTATTTGGCAGGCAGAGATGGTGAATGGTAATGCCTGTTGGGACTGGTACATCTCCATAATCATGAGAAGGATCTATTGGAAACCCTACCATCACGAGTCAGATTGATATGCGAAGGGGTGAGAGATACACTGCGACACACGTGAGAATTCTGACAGATTCAGGAGAAGCCAGAGAAATCACAGAAGGATGAAGACAGAGATAAGCAGATCTTTTATACAATTTACCCATATCCAGAACTGAAAAGGTAATAAAGGAGTAAAAACCTAGGTTTTCTGTTGCTTTTAAACAAAAACAGAGTTTATCATCAATAGAATCACTGATAAAGTTCACTTCTAGCAAACAACTATGGTAGTAATGGCAAATGATCTTACCAGTAGAGTTGATGGGCTACTTGGATGCTCTGAAGAGAACGATTCAGCAGGAGGTTCACTAGAGGGCTTTCAAGACTCCATTCAAATTTGAGCACCTTACAAAATAAATTAAATTTAAATCAAAATAATAATAGTAAAAAAATCACTCATATGCTGGTTGTCTTTATTAAAAAAAATAATCAGAAAGGACCCAATGCTTAGTTTGAGTGAATCAACCTGACACATGGAGAATGTCCTAGCAATGCAATATGCATGGCAATGAGCAAGCACGCAAACTTAGGTCACAAGTGTCTGCCACCATCCATAAGACAGACAGATACCATCCTGATTCTGGCTCCGTTAATATAGAATTATGGAATTATAGAATCATTAAGGTTAGAAAAGACGTCTAAGATCATCAAGTCCAACCATCAACCCGACATTACTATGACCACTAAACCATGTCCTGAAGTGCCACGTCTACATATTTTTTGGGAACCTCCAGGGATGGTGACTCCACCACTTCCCAGAGCATCCTGATCCAATGCTTCACCACTATTTCAGTATAGAAACTTTCCCTAATATCCAATATAAACTTGTTCTGGCACAACTTAAGCCTGTTTCCTCTTGTCCTGGTGCTAGTTACTTGATAGCAGAGACTGACACCCATTTCACTACAATATCCTTTCAGGTAGTTGTAGAGAGCAATAAGGTCTCCACTCAGCCTCCTCCTCTCAAGATTGAACAATCCCAGTTCCTTTGGCCTCTCCTCATAAGACATGTTCTTTAGACCCCTCACTAGCTTCTCTGCCCTTCTCTGGAGCTGCTCCAGCACCTTCTCATAGTGTGGCACCCAAAACTGAACATGATACTCAAGCTGTGGTCTCACCAGTGCCAACTACAGGGGCACAATCACTCCTCTACTCCTGCTGGATACACTGCTTCTTATACAGGCCATGATGCCATTGGCCTTCTTGGCCACCTCAGCACACTACTGGCTCATACCTGTCTTGAAAATGAACTTATATGTGAAACAGAAGCAGTGGAAGGTGAAAGGTCACATAAGCATCCTACTGTGTGAATGCTGCAAAGTTGTGCAAGTTCCACTGCTTCACAGTAACGGATTATACAAATATATTCATATATGTATACATAGATATCTATCTAGTTATCTCTCTATATATGTGCATGTATTTATAGAAACATGTTTTGAAGTACACAAAATACCCCAAGGAACTTTGAAATAATGTGCACAGCGCTACAAAGTAAGCAGATAAAGCTTTCAAAGGTTCCTCCTCAACTGCAACACAAGACCTAATCAACCACAAAGAGATTGTTTTGGAAGCAGTGGGTCTTTTACAACATTAATTTCCAGTAAAATGCAATGTACATCTGTAAAGAGACAATTCCATACCCAAATTGCCCTGGTTATTCTGTGCTGTCTGTGATTTTCCCCGTATATGTGGTATTAAGAAAACTGGGATTTGTTGCAACACCATTTGATTCCTCGACTGCATTGAAGTCCTGCCACCAGCAGCCCCTGGTTTGGTGGTCAGAGAAGAGTTTCTATTGCTCAGATCAATTTTTTTTTTAAATTTTTGTTTGTTACTTGAAAATACCTTCTTGTAGCATACAGAAAAGTTCAATCAGCATACCCAAACTGTTACATTCTCTTGAGTGGAACCAGAGTCTATATCTCAGCCATGTTGTTAATTCAGTCCTTGCATCAGCTGACTGGTTTTTCTTATTTACTCCTGTTACAATGTATCAATCAAAGTGAAAGAATTAAAAGTATTTAATGAATTATTGATCTGGACAGAAGACTTCCTCGGATATCAATTTCTTCCTTACCTGAACCAGCTGTGGCAGGTATTCTAACAATTCATCATTTGACATATTTTCTATTTGTTGGACTGCTGTTCTGCGAATGTCTTGATCTGGAAAACTAGAGCAAAACAAATAGATATCATTAAGAGCTACTGAACCACTGCAACTCCCTTGAGCTCTCACTGATATTAAACGTTAGGAAAACAGGTTTTCTCTCAAAATGGAATAGGAAAAAGAATAACAATTCATTTGCTTTACTGCAACAAGACTTATGAAAGACGTAGCAGATAACTAAATTGGATTGTTACAGTGTCATATAAGGGGAAAGAAAACCCAACACCCTGATCTTCAAATATCTTTTTTAATTTGAGTTAGGCATGTATTGCAATTTCCAAAAATATGAAGCGAATTATGGATCTCCTCTTGCTGCTCTTACTTTCCTGAAACAGGAAATTTCTGTGCCATGGAAACTTTCAACAGTCACTTGAAGACTTCTTTTGCTCTGAACAACACCACAAAAGCTTGAAATTTCCCATACAAAAAGTGTTCATTTCAGATAATTTATTCCAACGTCAGCTTTTCTGGTTCATATCACAATAAAAAATACTTTTTTAAATAGAATTAATTTTGAAATTAATATCATGTTTTCTTTTTTGGTTTTCTAAAGGAAATTTAGTTAAAAATCAACACCTTCCATCAGAAAGGACCCCTCAGTGAAACAGTCATTTCTGAAGGGAGTATGTTCAAGTATTCAGCATAAGCTGTATTCTCAACAAATTCTGGTTGAAACCAGTGGCTGTAAGCCTAATACAGATTTTGTGAAGGAGCTCTAACCATAAAGATGGAACAGAGGAAAACACGGTGTAGCAGCAACGATAAAACAGGGAAAGAAGGCTGGATAATATAGCTGATCAAAGCATCTTTCTTGAAAAACGGATGAGCTGAATTATTTTCTCTACTTGCAGAGAAAAAAACCCCAAAACGTATATAGGGTTTCTTTTAATATTTGAAAGCTGAAAAATAATCTTTTAAGGGCTTCTTTTGAAAACAATACAGAAATAATTTCTACTGTTTCATGTGTTGCATTTGTGACATCAACTGTGTTACATGGAGAATTTCACACAGAGAAGTTGTGTAGATTGGTTCACAGTTAGCTGTTCTGCTACTGTTCTGCTTTCACAAGGAAAGGAACAGATGTGCTCTTCTGCATGTCTACTATGTGGTTTCACCCTTAACTATCTGTCAGTACTTGAAGATTGTTCATTGCTGCCCCAAGAATCATTTCTGTCTTCTCCAGAAGCAAACTGGAAATGTTCATACAGACCTTTCAGCGACCAGAGCTGCAAGGTTTGGTCACCTCTGCCGAGGGGCAAAAGTGTTATCAAGCAGCATCACAGTCAACTAGATACTGTTCAAAAGAGCTGCTGGGCTTTGATCAGTTCTCTGAGGGCAAGTAACTGCCCCACAAAAAGCAGTGAATCCCTCCCCTCTGAACTGACAGGGTTATTAGGCTCTTTTGAAAAAGCTCTGATTTGGCAGTCTAGGCAACACATGAAAACGACAACTAAGACAGAGATTATCCTGTCAATTTGCCCTTGAAAAAGTCCTTTGAAATCAGAACCATCACACATGGGAGAAGGTGTCACAGGGCCACCACTATTAGTACATGAGCTCAACGCAAAACTCAACTGCTCTTCTTCCCAGCTTCTCATTCAGCACCTTTTTCCAACAGTATACCCACTAGAAAAATAAATGAGAAGTGAAACATGGGAGACTACCACATTTGTAGCAATGACTGCTCATTGTTATCAAAAGAGAAAAATAAATTGTAAAAGGAAGTGCTCAGATGTATAATGGCAACTGCAGCTCTAAACTTGAGCTTTTAAGTTCAATAAAACAAGCTGGAGCAAAACAATACGTACACTTTGATCACCAAATTAACTACAAGCCATCAAATAAAAATGTGGATATTTGGGGGGAAAAAAAAAAAGCCTAACAGTTAGATTTACTTGACAGGCCTGGATTTCCGTGCTGCAATCAGCTGCCACCACTTTCAAACCCCCTTTATCAATGTGGCTCAGGTTTGATTTTACTATTTTGGTTTTTTTATAGTACTATTTGATGATGTTTTTACTACAGTTTATAATTCTTTGTATAACGCCAAGAAGGCCTTGATGGGGAAAGAGGGAATACATGCTCAGTAAATTCTTATGAGAGCCCAAAATTAGCCTATTTTGCAAGGGTTATTTATTCATTTATTCATTCTAGGCAACCTATTAGGAATATGAAGTTGTTACTTTAATAATCACATGGCTATTCATATTTGAAGGAGGACTGCATATTAAAAAAAATTAATCCCTTTCATATCATCCTATCTTTGAGTTATGCAATTGCTGCAAAGGCCTGCGTGCCAAGCATGTGCAGATACTATGGAAATGAGTCTTTCCCTTTCCCTTCTTGCCTAGTTCAACAGGTTACTGAACAGTGAAATATGCTCTATACAAGCACCAAGCCAAGCAGAAAAATGTTATTACTTAGTTACTGCTTGTCCTTACTAGCAGCCAACATTTGAATATATGAAACGCTATGATGAGAAAAACTCCTGTACTTTTTCCAGCTAAACACAGAACAATAAAATTATTTTAAAACCAATCTTTCCAGAAAATTCAACAGCTAACACTTGATTTGTTTAGAATTAATTTGGTGTAAGTCAGAACTGGGGCTACATCTAGGTCTGCAAAAGTTTCTTTAGGAGATGTGAATAGAATAATTATGAGCTCAAATACATAGGCACTGTGGTGAAAAATCTACAAGTTAGTTTAATTGGGAAAATATGGCTCTTATCACTTTTTTTGAATGAGATTTTGGTAATTTGCTGGTCTTGGTTACTAAACCCTTCAGCTTGTAAATCTTTTGGTCATCTTGAGGCTGAGCTGATTCTTTCTGAAAGAACGGTTGGTTCTGTTAACTACACGACAATTTGTTAAGCCCCAGGTGTACTATCCTTTGGTCTCTTGAATTTCGGTGTTGGTCAGGGCCATGGGTACAAAAGAAAAATATTTAATTCTATTTGTTTCACCTGTTACATTTGTATTTGAGAAAACATTTAACATCCTCAGAAACACTAGAACGACACCAAATACTTATGAACTGAACTAGTATTACACGATGCTTATGCTATTCACACATCAGTTTATTTGCTAAAAGCTAGTAACAGGATAATTTCTAGAAGCAGATCTGAATAATAATAATAATAATAATAATAATAATAATAATCATCCTACCCTTCACATGCCTGGAAACTATGCCATCTTGTAGCGTGGTAATTTTATTAGGGCTAGAGGGTTTTTTTTCCAGTGAATAATTTTGCAAACTTTTGAGTGTTGTATCAAATCTGATTTTAGTAATCCATAAATTAGTCATGATTAGAGGACACTATTAATTGATTTTTTGGCTCTGTGACTCAATGCAAGAGAAATCAATTTAGGCCCAAGAAAAAACAGCTTCATAGTTTTGATATTAGAGGACAGCTGATTTCCAGGGCTTGCTACAATGAATACATAATTATTCACACTTACTGGAAACTCTGAAAGCAGAGAAGTGAGGCGACTGTATCACAATGAATTCAATATTCCAGTCTTTAAGAGTACTCTCCTAAGAAAGAGGAGCTTAACTGTATCAGAGCTCATTTATATCAGATCAATTTTCCAAAGGATTTGAACCATAAATGATCAGGTTCCCGACCTGTGGCCTCTGATAATGGCTTCAGAGAGGCAGGAGATTCAGGCACTCCTCTTATCTAGCTGTTACATAGTTGTCACCAAAATCTCTGAGAACTTAGATAGAAAAAAAAGGAGCTTTAAACAAAAACCTTGACAATGTTTGTATGTCTCTTTCTTTGCATAGCTTCAAAATAGTAATTTTCATCCAGGTTTCCAATTACTTCTACTTGTGTTTCTTTTCCTCAACGAACAACATATTGGTCAATAAATAATTAAGTGAATAGAACTACGATGTTCCTCATTTATTTGCCTGGTTGCATTGCAATGTATTGTAACTTTCTTCTTTTATCCCATTTTATTTGTTCTCTCTACAGGTAATTAGACTGTGACTTCTTACAACTTTGTTCCAGGTTTACACACTCAGAAACACTATTGAAAAATGAACAGTATGTAAATGACAGCTGTTGAGTCTAGTCCTTTAGCAACAGGTCATACTATGCAGGACTTCAAATTTCCCCTTCACAGCTCATCTCACAACCTGGATTCTCCTGAAGTTATGAAACTGATTTCCTTGGATATTTAACACCCCTTTTGCTGTTTTGTTCTCCCCTCCCTGCATGATGTCAATGATTGACTAGACACTCGTTCTGTAACTTCTGTTCAAGTAGCTGTAGATTGTTAGGTCTCCCTTGAGACTTTAAGATGTTTTTATTTAAAACTTGAATTTTGAGCTGGATGAGCATAGATTACAATTTGCTTTAGAAGCAAGAACAACTTACAGTCTTTGGTTCTTTTCATATAGAGAGACAGTAGGGAGCTATTTGTCTAGCTGTACCTTTCAGCTAAATCAGATTCAAACAGAGAACTAAGCACTGCTGAGGCATCCTGTGGATTTGTGAAATTCTCCTGAGATTTTAGCATCCGGCAGTGGTGACTTGATTAGAAATGAGAAATAGATGTTCATTTCCTTTTTAACAGTTTTATTAACAGTTTATTCCACTGTTTCAAATAACCCTATGCTGGAGGATATTTGTCAGGTAAATGGAACTGTAGAGTTCACTACACTTTCTAGCATGTGAGGATCTCTTCAGAGAACTGCATGGGCTGTCAACAAGCCATCTTTTAAGTCAGAGGCTTATAACGTGCCACGTACTTCTGCAGTTTCTTTCCCATTTTAAGTTCATTTGCATTGTCAAAAAATAAAGGCCCCAGTTCCATGAAATGCATGTTGTTAAGTCTGGTAGAAACAAGTAAGGCTGAGCTAGTCAGCCTACTGGAATGAAGATATAAACTGGAAACGAAGAACCTCTCTAAGTAGTAAAAGGTATATTACTGAGAGGTGCAACTGGGACAAGGGGAAGTATGAAAGAACTGTTCAAAATAACAGAAAGATAAGTTTTGGGCAGCAGTTTAAGTATTTTTAAAGTAATTAGCCATGAAGAGAGAAAAAATCTGAAGAATAATGATTAAGGAATTCTTTTAGTTTTAGCACAGGGAACACTAGAAGGGCTTATTTGCTTTCTTTCAGTTATTTTTTTCATTCCTCTGAGGGCTTCTAAAGAAAACACTGTGTGAGTGTATGAAGATTAGAAAATGGCAAGGACTAAAAGAAGTTACAGAAAATATACTTTAAATAACGCTTACATAGATTTTCAGCAAGAACTTCTTACTATGACAACTAAGAATAAGTTTAAGAGGTCATGTAGACCATATGGTGAACCATATCCTAGGAGAGAAGAAGAGTAAGAAGAAATCCAGAAGTAGTTTTCCATTTGAAACCTATATAATCTAGAAGGTTCTCCCCACCCTAGAGATAAAACTTTATTCTCTGCTACATTAAAACAAAAGAATAAAATATGGAAAACTTGATTACATACAGATTTAGCCTCTTGATTAGATATATCATGCCATATCCTACATCATTGTCCTACTACAGCTGTCTCTTGTAGTACCTTCGTATTTAATGTCAAGAAAGTTAAAAATGCTTAAAGGGAAAAAAAGGAATTAGTCATATTCTGATACTTAAAATGAAGAGTTGCCTATTTCTAACAATGCATACATCCCCAAATGTGTTATCACTAAATTTCAGGAACATTACTACAAAGCAGTTTTAAAGCTTTATCAGTAGTGTGTCCTGTATATCAAAGTATCAAACTAATTGTAGACCATTGCTTTGTCCTTATCTTACTTCTTCACAGAAGCCCCTGTTCACTCTCCACATTGATATGCAACTACAGCCTTTTAGGCCAAGTAAGATGCAAACGGGTAAGATACTCTCGAGCTGTATCTGCTTGATAAATACACTGTTGGGCATTCCATTGTGGACTCTCAGGGAAGAGTTTAAATTCTGCTTTTATTAAAACACTGATAATATGATTCAAGAATTCTAAATCCCCTTGGCTTTCAAAGGCATAAGAAGAAAATCTGGCTTCAAGCTATCACATTTCATTATAATTATTGGTTAGAAAATGAGTTTCGCATATACTCATATATATCCTAACCTCTGAAACTCAACAGCTACTCTGCTACATCATGTGAAGATCAACAACAATACTGCAAGAGTCAAAGGCTGAGACATGCTGTAACTAAAAGGACATCATCTCTAGTCAAGGACAGATAGGAGTCCTATCTTCCCCTACTCTGCCTGCTCCATACAGGGGATTAAATAAGGTAGTACAAAGTCCCTCTGACACCTTAATGTCTGATCTCACAATCTTCTGATTTGGCACACGGTTTTAAAGGAACGTTCTTTTCTAGGCACTTGCCCTGACAGAGTTAGAATTTAGCAGGAAGTTTCCAGGAAAAATTGTTAAACCTACCAGGCTTAACCTCCCACTGCCTGTATCAGAAAGTTTTCTGTTTGGAATGGTAGAAGCTATGCACAAAGCTGGAAAATGACCTATCATCCCCTTTGGTGTCTGTTTCCTGATTCTAGCTCAATTTCATGACTCCTAGCTATGATACCTCACAGGGCCGCAAGGGTACTCTAGATTGCCAGAAAAATAAGGTTGAAAAAAACCATTCTGCTATTTAGGTTAATTAATATATTTGGACTGTAATTTTCCATAATTTGAAGGGCAAGATAACCCGACAAAAAATTTTAAGTAAGGTCGTTTGACACATACACAAAACATTAGCACGTTAGCGACACGTCATAAATGATGGTATTTCTATCACTGGCCTTGGTTTCTTTCTGTCATCAAGAAAATTCTCTAAATAAGAAGCGTACTGGTGTCATTTCCCTGGCTACTGTACCATGCAACGTAGATCCAGTTATAGAAACCTCTAATTGAACTGAAGTTTGGCTTTTTACCAAACTCAGGAAGTGAAGTCAATGGTAAAATTCACAGGGCACCAATAGGCAGTGCTGAGTAGGAGGGACCAGCTCTGTAACTTCTGCCTTAGGGGAATAATTTATTTTTCAGGCAATGGCTTATAATCACCCTTCCCTGAAATTAGAGGTAAAACTAAGTGTAAAATCTTATTCTACACTTCCCCCCATCCTCTCCATGCCATTGTTATTGATTAAAGAAACACTGATTGGTTTTTAAATTGGGTTTGTTTGGGGTTTTTTACGCGTTGGTTTCTGAGGCTTTAAGAATCAATGCACTTGCTGCAAGTACTGGATGTAAAGTTGCTACTGAATTTATCTGTGAAATGTACCATGATTATTTTTCCAATTTATGAAACCTCTTCCTTTCCACTGCATAAATGAGATGTTATCATTTGGCTGTCTTGATATGTGCCTGCAAATTAGAAGAGCATAAGCAAGGGAGACATGCTTAAAGAACAAGAAACATCCATTAAACTGTACAGTTTGCTGTGTAGTGAACAAAACAATTTAGAAGTTTCAGAAAGTTATTGTGGGCCATAAGACCTCTCTCTAAGCTCTGTGATGCCATCTTCAAACCCAGGCAACAAGGAAGCATCTCTAATGATTTTCCTTTCCGCATTCTTGCAAATGTGATCTTGAGCTTAATCATCAGGACAGATGCTGCTTTTCTGCTCTGAGAAGAAGGATAATTCAGAGTTCCCAGTTCAAGACTTGCAAAAGTGCTTCTGAGTACTCTCTCTAAACTATATGAAGAGTAAGCACGTGCCTGCAGGAGAAATTCAGGTTCTCTTTAAGACACAGCAAACTCAAGTTCTAACAAAGGACACATCCAAACTTTGGAGTGATTGGAAACACTGGGGCTCTTGTATGGTATTGCTAACGATGTGGTAAATTCTGATACACAGAAATGATACAACACAGACCTGAGATGTGGATCTCCTTTCCATTCTGAAAGCAGAATGTTTATGTGAAATCAATTTTTACTTGGAAAAAAAAAAAAAAAGAAACCAAACCAAAACATAAAGGAAAATGGAAAAGGGCTCTTAAAAAAAATAATCAAATCTGTCTCTGGAAGTCTCTGAGCTGCAGATTACTGGAGGCTGGTAGAGTAGAGCAGTGTCATTCTGTTTGGCCTATTCTCATTGCCTTCTCTAGGTAGCTATTGTTGGTCACCACTGGAGACAGGGTGCACTAGACTGATTTCTGGGCTGATTTAATGTAGCTGATCCTGCATTCTTGCATTACATTAACGACACCTGTAGAGGAAGACCAGAGCTAACTTATTTTACTTACCTATGATTTGATAATGATAGTAACATAAGTCCTTAAAATAGACATGAATATATAAAGAACCCTTCTTTCATATTCTTCTCATGTTTTATATGAGCTTGGATCTTTCAGCTGTGTCTCAGTAATCACAAGAAATCAGAGAGCTGTTTTGTGGATGATAGAAGTGAGGAACTGAGTTGATGAATTGCCAGTGCCAAACATAATACAGGATAGAGTTGAATGAACCTTCAAAAGCAGCTCAGTTACGGAGCCTACAATCCAAAGTCACTGAAAGTAATGGTGAAGGAAGGTTGGACCCTATCCAGTGCTACTTTACTTTTCAATATGATTGAAATCTGAGAAAAAGAGAACCAAGAGATGAAGCTTCGGAAATCCATTTATATGGAAAGTACTCCTCTCCTTCAACCCACTCTCTCAATTTGCATATATATGTCTCTCAGCAGTTGTATCATGTGACTTAGGCATCCCTGAAACTGGACATCTTTAAGCAAACGTAATCCCTCTGTTTCTGAAGGACAGCTTCCCAGCTGTTCATGCAACTACAGGATATTGTGGCTCTGTGAAGGACATAATTTCTTTTTTTTTCAAGGCAGATTTGTACTGTGATCCTGAGCTTCCTCCTGCAGCGTTAGCACGAATCAAAAACCCCTCGATTGATGCTATATTTGTGAGAAAGAAACTGAAGGGACAAACAAGCCAAGATCCTGATCACAAAGTACTTCTTTGGCATGAGTACAGGTGCCAGCCTCTCCCAGTGGTGGCACCAGGAGAGACAATGTGATGACACCTTCCTGTCTTTTCATGCCAGCAATCTCTTCGGTAGCCAGAATGAGCAGTGTGTACACTGCAGCCACTACACACTGAGCAGCTCTGTGACAGGCTGACTCATATCATATATCCTGGGAAGCACCTGACAGGACTGATACACTACACCACACCCTGATGCAGAGCTGCACCTTCAAAGAACAATCAAGCTCTTCATTTATAGAAATGCCACCCATACACAGAAACAGAATCTGACAAAAGGTCTGGTCTGAAAGCCTGGCACACTCATACAAACCATCTCAAAATACCTTGCTGCTCTGGGCTGTGGAAGACAACACAGTGCCTATATGCTCCTTTCTACATGGTTCTTTTATAAATTAGAAATGGATTCTAATAGTTTAATAATGGTAAATGAGATAATGATAATATGCTTCAGAATTTGATCTTTCAGGATCTTCATTTTCGTCATTCCCACTAAAGATGAAAAAAAGACATGCATGCAAACATGTGAACCTGCTAATAGTTCAGATATAAACCTGAGACACAGGGATTCTTAGGAAATTGCATCCAGAGGGAAATAAAAGTTGGTACTTTTAAATTACTACATAACTTTTTTTAATCACGTGGAGGTGAGCGTACACAGTCTTTTCTCAAGTAAAGCTTCAGGTGAGGTATTTTTTTTCTAAAGGTACAACGTGGAATGGAGATTGCAAAGCTGGTGCAGCTTGTGCTTACTCAGACAAGCAAGGGCTTGATAAACCAAGTTTGCTCAACCATGACATCCACACGTTTAATGTTTTCACAGTTAGGTCACTTAACACAAAATACCTCCCAAGCTTTTAAAGGAAATGCAACTGCTGACACAGATTTTGTTCCCTGACATCTTCTATTACATCACAGGTAAGATTATCACCAGAATCAAGAAAGCTTTCCAAAACAACAATGAGCTGCCAGTGTAAGAAGTAGGTGTGGAACATAAGGCATCACAACGGAATTTATTCAAAGTGTGGGGACGTGGCTTCAAAGTTTCATCCTATCTACTTCAGAAAGGTAGGTTACAGGTGGGACTGCATGTATTGACATGATATCTTAATCTAGAAGTGTATTCCAGTCCTTCTTATCTCCCCTTAGTCACTTCAAATCTGTACAGTAGTTTGAAGATACTGAGTGCTATATGAGTGTGAAGTATTTGACTGAACACCTGTTACCAGACACTAACTGAATCTGCTACAGAGAATGAAATGCTCTTTTCATCATCCCGAGAAACAGAAAACCTTCTCAGCCAAGAAGCCAAGGCTGGCACGTTCAAGTGAAGATTATCACAAGAGTTGCAACTATATCTTCACTTTGACAAAAGGATAGAACTGAAAGCACAGTCAGTGAACCAAGGCACCGCACTATGCTGAGCAAACTGAAGTGCTGAATTCATCAGCACATGAGCATTCTGTTTATTGTTGCTTTCCTACTTGGTTAATTTTCCCTTACCTGAAGGTCAGAAGCCCAAGTGCCTCCAGAGGATTAGAAAACTTCCATCTCCTCAAAACAGCATACATTTCTGATACAGTTGTTCGATCCCAACTGGGTGCGCTGCCCAGTATCAGAGGAAGGGAGCAATTCTGACTACTGCAGGAGTAACGATAAAACCAGAAGATTCTTTTCTGTTGCTCTGAGAGTCTGGAAGAGAAGATTAGAAATTCAGTCTGAAATTAAAACCACCTGGAGCTTTGGGTAGCAACAAACTTTATTGTACAGAAGGGGCAAGCCGTACAGTACACTGCTTTTCGGCTAAGTACGTGTTTTCCTTGGGGTAGGATATCATTTTCTGCAGACCAGATTTTATAAAAAAAAAAAAAAAAAAAAGTGATACTTATACTCTGGATCTGTCAGCCTTGGGTCACATAAAAATGAAGTGTCAAAAGACACATGTATATGGTCATTTCACTTGCCAAGCACTCTCATTTTTCTTCTCCAGTGTTTCTGTTGGTGGTGGTGGGTGTTTGTTTTTACTGGGGTTTTCTGACAGAGACAAAGAAGGTGCAGTTATCACCAGATAAATTATTGTTACATCCACCTACTACACCTCAGCTCTACCCTAACAACTAGACACACAACACTGTTAGTCATCGCTTTCATTCTCGCCCTTGCTTTGGCTTTTTAATGTACACGTGTCCATTTTTAGTGTATTTGCATTTGTAATAGGGTTTAGACCCATGCACATACACAAGAACATGAGTGTGTGCACACACAAAGGCAGTGGGATTACCCATAGCACTGGTGTGAGTTTGGGAAAGGCAAGAAAAGCTCCCATCCACTTCTACGTCTGTTCGCAAGGCTTAGCGTGCCACGCTTCACTGGACTCACCAAGAAAAGGATGCAACACCAAATTCCTCAGAGAGATATTAGGTATCTAAATGACATCTTGATAAAATGGTCAGCCATGACCCCATATTTCACCTCAGTGAGAAGTGCCTTAGAATAATTCTTGCTATGTATCCTCTGATTTGTCAACAATTCAGATGTCTTTGCCTCGTGCATATTAAGTCCTAGGTTTTGATACCATCAGAAAACAGAGAAAGAAAGCTCAGACAATCTACTTAATTTGATAGCAGAGCCTTCAAAAGCAATCTTTGAGAGTGTAAACTGATCCCTAGCTCACACAAATCATTACTGAAACCAAGTTTTATTGGTCATACTTGACCAGACTGGTGATCCAGCTGCTTAATATCCTAACATAAATATGACTTTAAACAGAACTAGATATTTCAGAGCGAGGTGTGAGAAAGCTTGTAGAAGGCAGTAAATAAATAGTTCATTTTCAGTGATTTCATCATCCAGATGTATAAGCAGGGCTCAAAATGTAAGTGTTTACATTCTTTCCAAGCTCTTCTTCATTCTTCTCGCAATGTTTTGGGACATCCTTAGCCAAAAACTATTTTAGCCCTGCTCTGTCAAGATTGTGTCTTTCACAACTTGTAGCAATGAGTTCCTTTGGCTCTGTATGCGCTGAAGAAGTTTTCTTCATTGCAATTTTGAATTGCCAAGCATCTAGGAACAGAGACTGGTGGTACAAAGATGGATTGTGATTATTTTTTTTTTGTTACAAGAATGAACGTTTGTTTCTTTCCTTAAGGAGAATAAGCTCAAATGTATGCAGAAGAGGAACCTCACTGTAATACAAGTTCTGTCATGACTTTCAGTAACCATTTCAAGAAAATTACCATTTTGGTAATCAAGAAACAGCTTCAGAATTCACAGCATGTCTATTATGATGATAGATGGATGTCTTTGTGTTTGTGTGAAGAAGTCACACACGGGGAGGAAAAAAAAAAGATAAAGTAGGCCTAAGATTTCATTGCCTGTTTGGTTACCTTGTGCATTCAGACTGTATTCTGCAGGATAGTTCAGCTAAAGGACTCCTTTCACATGCTGACTTTAAAGAGAGATTTAAGCTTTCAAACACCATCCTGCACACTAGACAATCTGTCGTTCAGATTAGAGTAGCTAAAGCCTACTCTGAGCTTGCAAAGCGAGATAAGAAATCAATCCTTGTAACAGGTTTTCTAAAAAACAGATTTCTCCTTCTGACTTTACTCCTGAGGAAATGCCATTTTCTCCTTCCATGTTTTAAAGATCAGAGATGAAACTGAAGGTTGGGTGGGGTTTGGTTTTTTAAAGTTTAGATTCCAAGTTTCTTAATTGTAACAATATACATGTAATGAGACATTTTAGATAAATGGTAAAATTATTTTGCACACATATAGCATCTGGAGATTGGTATGCTAACAAGGACCTTCTTTTGGTCTCAGGAGGGATAAGATGTTAATAAACTCTCTTTTGTTAAAAATGCATATTGATAAAAAAATATTATTTTTTTTTTAGGTAGAGTCATATCTAAATTTCCCTCCATATAAGAGGTAGATTAAAATACATAGCCTTCTACTCAACACAAGTAAAATATCTTAAAACTTAAATAAATCAGTAGTTTTCAGTGTGAAACTTTTCATTGATCCCTTTAGCTAAATGAAAACAGCTTCTGTAAAAGCTTTGTTAGCTGGTCTTAATTATTACTATTTTTGCGGGGGAAATAGCAAAAATAGGTCTGAATGCTTCTGAGCTGTTTGTGTTGTTCATGATCAGTACTAAATCAGAGCAAGATGAAAGTAAAAAAGAGGCAAGAGTGGGAAAGCTAGCTAATGCACATTTCTATCCCCTGGCACTGATGCTCACCTGCAAGGTTCTCTCCCACAGCCAGCCTAGCAAAGTGTGTGGCATCACCACACTTTTGTAGACCTGTTCCACTCTTCACCCAACTGGAAGTAGCCTTTCTAACCACAACTCAACAGCAACAGCACTCTCCTGATGACTGGCAGCCAAACTAGATTCTTAGCAGGTAAGTGGCAAAAAGGAAAAGATAAAGAAAAGGGGAATCTGAAAGAGAGGAAAAAGTAGGGTAGAAAAACAACGATGAATGAAGGAAAGAAAGATGGTGGAAACAAGACTGTCATCTTCCTTGCTTCAAACGAGTCTCTGGTCCTTAACACTGGGAGCTGCTGGGCACAAGCATGTATCATGTTTGGAAAGCAGCCATTATCTCACATGGTGATTTTTCTGGGGTTTGTATTTCAAACACAGTAATCCTAAAAGAAATCAAAGGCTCACATCTGAAATGTTTTCAGCAGTCAGCCAAAGCAGCTGGCAGCATCTACTGAATTCTCTTGGTCCCCCCCTCTTGCCTAGTTTGTTAATGATGCCAATGATCACACAGCAGCGCATAGTGTAGGGCCATGATGACCACAAGAAACAGATGGTGAAGTTCATTTCCTTCAGTCTCATTGATCCCTTCACTAATCAACATCCAAGAGATGTTGGCCATGAGGACCACCTACCAGAGAGAGAGGGGTCTGAGAATCAGCTACTGGAAAGACCATATGTCTGGAACCCATGTCTATGTAACAGGAAGAGGCTGAAGTGCCAGCAACCGTATCAGATTGTGGTTGTGAACCTCGGGGACTGGTATGTCTGGGTGTCAGCAGCTGGGGAGAGCAGGGAGTTCTAGAGCCAGCTACTTGATAGACCATCTGAGCACAACTACTGGAGCAATCAAAATTTTGATACTACACAGAAAAACATATATTTGAATGCATGTGTATTCTCACCAGCAGACTTTGATCCTAGTCGGGCAGAGAGGAGGAACAGAATCAGGCTGGCTGTGCTGCTTGTTCTGTGATGGTGCTGCATGTTTGTGTGTGTGGTAAGGTGCTGCTTTCTGCCTGCCTTGATTTGTTGATACTCCTATCAGGAAGAGATGGTCCACCTCTCTAATGGCATAATCTGGGGACATGGAACCACAGCAGCCTTGCATTCGTAACACTACTGGACTCAGACTGTAACAGGGACAACCATGCAGCTCTCTGCTTCTAATCACTGTTTCTTCTTTTTCTACCATAAGGTTTAGAACATTTTTTGCCCATTCACATATTCCTCTGCTTTCAGTAGAATGAACAGAAATAGGTTTCTTGTGTCTTCTCACCACAGACACCCATTTACCTCAAAATCATGTTTGAGGCTTGTAAGCCTGACACATCATCATATATATTGCCACTAAAAAGGCTGCCTAGATTTCTCTCTTTTGTACGAACACAAAATGTTCATATTTCAAAATACAATTAAAAAAAGCACCCAATCATATGCTAATAAAAATAATTTTACATTTCATTCTATCTTTTCAAAAGTGGAAGTCAACACCACATACATCAGCAAGCGTGTCTCTTGTCTTTTTTTTTTTTTTTTAAACTGGTTTTAAAATACCCAACCAACCAACCCAGAAATCAGCACAGAGCAAATCCTATTAACAGATGTATCGTATCACACTGAGGGGGCTGAACTGGCTTTAAGTTATTTATTTATTGTGCAACTAATGCACCTTTTGGCCTTTGATGGAGCATTAATTCACACAATTAACTGCCATGGGTATAATGGCTCTCTGTAAGAACCTGTATTCCCAATTCTACCTTGATTATGTCCAACATTATTTTATACAGTACATAAGCCTAATTCATAGCATAACATACACAGAGCTGAGCATATTACTCTGCCCCAGTATATACTGTGTTTCATTTCACTGTCTTTATCCACATTCTGTGAAAGCTAAACTTTTTGTACTTATTTCCCTGCTTAGAACTTGACACAAATTGTTTTAATGATCATATAGCTGCTATACCTGAAGTCTGAGTGCATTATTAACAAAGGGGGCTGATTTTCATAGAACTCAAGGGACTTTGTTGCTAATTCTCATGCAGGTTTGTTGCATCACCTGAAAAATCTTACGTTTTGAATCAAAACTTAAGTTTCATGCTTCAAAGACATGAAAAGATACAGTACTAGAAAAGGAAAAACAATCCTTTTCTAAAACTGGGAAAATGCACTCCCACCTCCAGGAGCTTATTTAGGCTTTACTGTGATCTGTTCTTTCATTTAGAGGTGTTATGTCTCAAATCAATCAAGCTAGGCCCCTTCAGAGAAAAGTTTTGTTTTTAAAGAATTGGTTACATTTGATTGTGATCGATGGGAGAACTACAGCAGGGCTAGCTGGGTACAACTTACAGCAAGAGAGAATGTATCTGAGAAAGTCTTGCGATATGCTTCAGGCAGTCTGTGGTTGGCTCTTCACATTCACCTCTTCTTTCTTCAGGTTCAGGTTTAATGAACTCCAAATTAGTTTCTGGAAAGTCAATCTTTATTTAAAGAAGACAGGGAAAGGGGAGGAAGAGAGAGGAGAAAGAAGAAGAGAGAGGAGAAAGAAGAAGAGTCCTTTTAGCAATATGTATTCTCAGATACAACTGTCAGTAAAAGTTATGTTGGATTTGTAGAGGGAGCATATAAAATACGAGAGAAAGAAGAGGGAATAATTCTCGGAGATTGTTCACTGTATATATTACTTAAATATGTTGCTGATAAACTCAGCCCATGCAAATCAGTGGGAGCTTTGTCATTGATTTTCCTAGGAGAATTTCACCCACTGTATTTCAATTTTTATTAGAACGGGATGAACTAAAAGTTGAAGTAATTTTTTGCCTTTTTTCCCTTCCTTTCCTAGTTTCTAATTAGATGGCTCTTAAATGGAAAGCTTCTATTAAAGCAGAAGCATGAAAAAAAAAGGTAGGGATAATTCGGCTATGTAGTTTGCCAGGGTAAGAGATGGAAATTGGATTCCTGACTTCACTTCTGAATGTTCAATTTCATATATATTGTACAGCATCTACCAATTTTTCGTTCTTTAGGCTTCTGTATGGCTGTCAGAAATTTAGGACATTTTTATGATAAAGAAAACATTCAATCAAAATTGCTAATCTGAGTACAGACATAGCTGAAGATTTGGGTTGCTTTTCAAAATTCAGCTCAGTGTGCACATCCTGTTTTGGTTTATTAATGCACACCATAACCTCTTATCTGTATCTCTTTTTTAATAGATGTATTGGATATGCATGACTCCTCTAAAGGTGATCAAAATTATTCCCTACAAAATGTAAATATCTTGTCAGTCATATCAACAAAGCTATCTGTATGACATTCCCAGCAAGTTCACAAATGGTGATACTGTCACATGTGTGGGAATAACTGAAAATGAGGTTGGGGGAATAAGAGGTGCTCCTGTTCCCTTTCTTTCAGCAGAGATTATAAATTAATAGTCATTTACTGTCTCAACTTCTCTTTATTATTAATAGGGGGAGCTATTTTAAGGCATCATCTTTGAATTCTTCAGACTAAAGACTGCCCATTTGCTTGTCTATTAAAAATTGGCTATTTTTAGGACGGCCTCATTTATCTGTATTATCTGCTTTTACATGTCATTTGCTAATAATTGTTCATCTTTTTAATACAGAAAACAACTGTCTTTCCCCTTGAAGCACCCCATTGCTAATTTAACCTGGAAAGGTGACACAACTACCATGCAGACCTAATGCATTTTCAATGCTAGGAGCACTATTCTGCCCAGAAAGAGTGGGTGCTCAGCGTGTAATCACGGTGGGAAGGCTGTAATGATGCCTATTGACAACTGCTTGTAGCCACTTCCTTTACAAATCCTTTATGCTGCTCAGTCTAATTGCAAGCTGCATGTTGCATTTATAATAGCATGAAATTCAATAGTACTCAGGACAGAAGTTCAGATTTGAAAAGGCAGCTGTAAGTCAGGTACCAAGTCATTAATTTACGTCAAAAATATTTCTGGAACCAAAATGACAACAAAACTTATGCTACAAAAACCTTCTCTAGCCCTCAGAGGTGGCATTTGATATGGAAAGCAACATATATATTTGCCACCTTGCAGAATTATAGACTTCCACCCCTTAATATTAACACGTCCTCTTTGAAAAGGTATTAATAGAAATAGGATTTTTAATTTAGGTGCTCTTGATGAGCTGTGGGATCAGCCCTTTTTCTTGCAGTTTGTTAGAAAACACACCTTTCTTTTGCTGTCTCATTCTCTTACCTGCAGTGTTACTGAGGTTGGTGTATCAGTACTGCAGATGCCTGGGGTAATCATTGTTGCTGTAAGTGTACTGTGCAACTTCATGCCAAGCAGCACAGTTCCATGAATGAGCTTCCTGCAAAACACACAGAAATCCTGTGTCAGTACTGGACGCAAGGTGAACAGGGGTTACTGAAATTACATCAAAGAACATGGAACTGCACTGCTGAAGAGACAAGCAAAAAGGAGAACAAAGCTTTTCTCTTTATGTGGCTAGTACAAATGTGGCCTAGGTCAGTAAAGGTTGCACGCTGATGGCCTCACTGCTATAGTGGCACCTGTGCAGTTGCAGAGATGGTGACTCAAATCATACTGCTGAGAAACTCTAGGTCAGCTCTTCACCTTACCACTGACTTCGTGTGTGACAGGGGTTGCCATGTAAGGTAGGTGTACAAATTTGGTATTACCCTTATTTGATCTCAGGATTTCATTTTGAGGACATACGTTAGAGATTTTGAAGTGCCAACACATTGTATGAGGTGGAGGGTGGTAGACATTTTTCCCACAAAAAAGAAGGAACTCAAGGCAACCTACTGCAACCATGAAAGATCCTTGCTGATTTCATGAGTAGATGTCAGGGAAGAGGGAGAATGATATGAGAGTCTCCAAAGAGCTGAAAGGAGTTTGTGTGGGATAGTTCATCCCACACGTGCTACATATGGGTTTTGGAGAGATAAAAGATTTTTGAAGTATCAGTCTGAGCACTAAATATACAAGCAAATTTTATCAGAAACAGGCATGCATGTGGTCTGCAGATAAGGAAACCAGTGTGATTTGGCAGGTTAACACAAGTCAGTCTGGAGAACCTGAATAAAATCAGAAAGCTCAGGTGTAAAATCTAATCATAACCAGTCCATCCAAATTAAGAATGTAGTACCTAAATAAAGGAAGATAGAGTACACTGGACATACCCTTTAATTCGCCCACATTTTAATGGCTACTGAGGTCAGAAATTTGATTATATTCAACATTTCTTCTTTTACTGATAAATAATTTTTATTATGATTGTTCCAAGCACTGGGCAGTCAAAAGAACTGGGAGAATGAGCTAGATTCTTTTCTGCCCACTGCAAGAGAAACAACCAACCAGGTAGATGAGTTTTGAATGCACAGCTTTTGAGACGAGGATACTAGAGGCACAAGAGAACGGGGATGGACTTTTTGATCCCATCAAGTTTGCAACATAGTTGTAAGAAAGTACCTGTTGAACTGCAAACTGAAATACATGGTTGCTAAGTCATCCAAAGAAGAAATAAGAAATTCCCTTAAAACCTTTTTTTTATAGCCAGCACTAAGTGTAAACCTAATTCAGGGCTAATTCCTGTTTTTCACCTCTCAACTTATTCACATTGCTAGTGCAAACCTTTCACTTTATTGTGAGAACACAGCTCAGGTGAATCAAAGACTAAATAGTTTTATGAAGTTTCCTTTACAGCTGTTGGTTCATTTGCAGGGGAATGGAGGCAGAAAAAGGAGCTGTGGTGTGAACAAGATAACACTTGGGGGAAAGCAGTTACGTGATATGAAGGCTTTTACATTTAGGTCACTGATGTGGATGCGGAAGTGACCAATGGAGATTCAAAGTTGTTTTTCTGTGATGTGTATTCAGATGACCTTTAATAAATGAGTCTCATCTCTTCAAATACTCCTTTGTTGACATGGGTTTACATCATAATTTGAACTAATAGGCACTTTTGTTAGAAGGGAAAGGAGTAGCTGAGAACTGAATGAACATGAAGACTAAATTACCCTTTTGAGCTCTCATTACTGCTAATCACTTTCATATTGTGCTCTAAAACTATAAGGGGCTTTAAAAAAGAATCCATACAGTGGAATTTTTTCCTAGGCAACCCATACAGACAAATACAAGAAGTAGCAGAGACTTCAGAGGCACTGTAGATGTGTTTGAGACATGTCCTGAGCTCATTATTTCAACTCATTTGCACCCAGTACAGACATAGCTAACGACTGTCCAGGAAGATAAGGAGGAATGGGCAAGTGGGCTTCTCAGAGACCTCAACTGGAGAAATAGCAGGTAAAGAAATATATCTTTGCTGGACTGATAAAACTTCACATGTCAAATCAGATCAAAGGACTGCAAGTAGAACCAAAGACATTAAACCACTTTGATAGTATCGAGATGGTAGGAAAAATGTATTTGTGTTAAAAACTAGACACATATTTATGCTTTGTAAATACAGTAGCCTAATTTATGCATACACAAGTAAGCAAGCAACTTGTGTATGATCCATTAATAAAGTCACTCTTTGGACAAAGGCTAGTCTGCAAACACAGAAAGCATTTTTGAAAAGATGTGAAGAGAAAAAATGGTATCAAATTTACAGAGAGGAGTAAATTCAGTTTCTTAAAATAAAGTGTTCTTTTGCCCCTAAGTCGATTCAAAGATCAAGATTCCTAAGTAATACCTGAGAATAACCCCCAACTGTTATTTTTTTTCCCCTTCTCTTTTTAACATAAGCCACAACCAGCTCAAATGGAATTCCTGTTTTTAATCAGAATAAGATATGACAGAAATGAGGAACTGTATTTTTAAAATGTCTGATATTTATTTTCTTTTTCCAATGTTTAACAACAAAAAAAAAATTATTTTTTTTTTAAACAAGCATCAGACCAGAGAAAAAGAGCACACTCTCTGTCCTTATCTTTGCTGACCCTGAGAGGAATGGCTCAGTGACCATCTGGGACAAAGATTTGAACAAGGATGTTTGATGACCCTGGCAAATACCTCAGGGCTACTGCTTTCTTCCAAGAGCTTATTTCTGTCCCTTCCCCTAGAAATTAAAATCCTAGCCTGTGAGATGGTTAAGACTTTTTGAGAACTCAAATTCACCTCTCAGAAAAGTTTTCTTCTGAGAAAGTGATGATTTCCAAGTCAGAAATGTTTTGTTAGTAACTTTCTGGTCAGATATATTTAATCTCCCTACATGCATTTACAGACTCTGTTCATTTAGGGACCCTAATACCATCACCTTTGCAATAAAACAAGGTACTCTTGACACATTATCATGACACTACAAGTACAAATCTTTTCTTTGTACATACCTTCTAATTCAGGAGGACTGTGCTGGAATAAGTCTTGAAGTTTAGCTGCATTTCAGCAGCGAGGGGGGTGAAGCTGGGTTCACTGCTCAGTTTGTTAACGTTTACCATAAAATTGGTGTGTCAAATAAAAACAATTACTGACTCTTAAAGTTTTTGTGGAGCAGGAAATGGCCTCAAATTTCTACTGTTGCTTCTCAATTACTTCAAGTAATGGATAGCATTACCTATAAAGAAGCACCTGACAGTTTTAATCCTGCTACTTTCTAAGTAGGTAACCCTGATAGTTTATGCTCCTAAAAATTAACCATGATCTTCCAAGTAAAAGGAAAAGCAGGTTGGGTGAATGTTCAGATATATTCAAGTTTCACATTGCAGAAGGAATTTCAGGGCTATCCATAGTTTTAAACCAGTCTACAAGAGGAAAAATGCATTTAGGCTTCTTTGTGTTAGTAATTACTATAATTGTAAATGACACAGCTATCAGATTAGGGGGTGTTGAACATGCTCTTCCTAATCATTCCTCCCCAAGAACTCAACTTTTATTTCAGCTTTGAAGGGTCATTTCAGCAATGATCTCTACAATTACACAGCAGATGAAAGGAAAGTAGTCCTTTATCCCCTTCATTGTGCTGATTGTGTGTACAATGAAAGAATAGAGCCATTTTTCAGTAACATTTTCAAAACTGTCTGGGTGATTTGGCGATCTACCCGGTGAAAATCAGCATGCTGGCTCTGATAACATAGGTTTTAAAAAAATATACATCACAAGGAGCTGAGTGCTTTCAGATATATTCAGAAAGTCATTCCTTTGGGATCTGAACACTGAAAAATAAGAAAACCTCTAGTACAACACCAGTTCTCAAGAACGGGGTTGTCACACATCCCATTTACCTCCAAAGGTGCCCAAGTGTTCCCCAATTGAGTTATCGTGTCTAAGGCTCTGCTCCTGAATGTACTCAGCACATATAAGCTTGCTGGGGATGAGGATGTCTTAGCAATTCATCTCAAGTCAGGTTCTCCACCAAGATATTCTCTCTATTTCGCCCTGAGCACCAGGATGGTAGAAACACTCAAACAGAATGCATGTTTTGTTTGAAAAGACACAGGCGATGTAGAGTATGTGATGTGCTCTTCTTCAGACTATGAAAGAGAAGTCACTGAATACAATGCCTAAGCAGTCCTTGGAGCAGATATTTGATTCTTATTTCTTTCCTTCCTTCAAGCTAAGTGCTCTAATCACTAAGTTGCAGAAGAATGCTCTCTTTTCTGAACACAGTAATCTTGCATTTGCTTCTGAAAAGACAGAAAAAGCCCCTAGCCCAATCCAATCTATTTTCTAGAGTTTTAAGCCTCTTAGCTTAAAAGTTCAATGGAATCTAAAGTCTTTCAAACATAGCAAATTCATACATGCAATCAGATTTGGTTTGTTTTAAATGGTCATTGCTACCCTATGGAGAAGCAGATAAAAATGTCCCAAGATAAGGGAAGAGCTATAGTTTAGAAATGAATGCTAAATGCAGGAACTTGTGGGGCTTGAACATATCCATCTATTGCCCAGAGGGCATGCAGCAGGGCTATGGAGTCTAAATGAAAATTAGGTACCATTGTAAAGGCTCAATCTAAATTCAGATGTCTCAATGCTACTAAAATATATTTAGAGCGCCTTAGAAAATTTACCTTTTTGTGTCTGTTTACACATCACTGCAGAGACATTCAAGGCTACAAGCATCTTTAAACCACTGTTACATTGTGTGCTGTGCAGAAAAAAAGAGGTTAAAAAGGAGGAGAAAGCTTCTAAAGTGTTGTGGAGAGGGAAAGGTGCTCACTGTGGTCATGACTAACTGCCCCACTCTGAGCAGACTGAAAATAACCCAACCACTGTGAAAAACAGGCTGTGTTGAGAAGGATTTTGCAAAGCTACAGAAAAGAGTACAGCAAGGCCTTTCAGCAGGCTTAGGGAACTGTATTGTAAGTTAAACTGTTACATGAGCCAAGTTCAAAAATGGTGTATTGGAAAGAGAAAAAAACAAACTAATGGCTGGGGCTCTTACTGGCACATCAAGAGCAGTTTACTCTAAGTGGCTGTATCAGTCTTATTACAGCAAGGTCCTGAAATGAGTATGGCTGTCTTTATATTTCTCCCAAGTTGAGTGCAATACTACTCCAGAATGGTCTTTTCTTTAGCTGTCATACAAAACAGAGCTTACCCTTTTGGATACAATGGGGAGCATGTCCAAGCAAGCACTTCTGTATTTTTAGAGGCACTGTTTACTCCAAGTAGTTTTATCGTCAGCATAGTTTCCCTCGGCAGAGCCTTTATTCGTAGAGGAAAGTTGATTCTAAAAGAAAATCAGAAAAGAGAAAAAAATATATAAAAAAAAACAGAGCACTGTTACTACAAGTGAGTTCTTTCTACAGTTTCATAGATGCCTTAGCACACATCTCAAGCTATAAATTAAGAAGTTGCACCCTGAAGGAAAATGCAACTGATAGATCCCTTCAACACATTGATGAGTATTGCCAACCATTAACTTGGGTCATAGTACTTAAGAAGAGTCATATAAAAACTCATTCACCTCAGTTGTAGCCACTAGAGCTGACAGAGGCTATGCAAAAGCTTAATTAAACTTCTGCTTTAGAATTACCTTATCAATGAAGGGCTATTTCAGAATAAGCATCTCCTAAGGGTGAACTGTAAACTAATAATTATTTGCTATCTTGCATCTTCAGAGGAAAACACTGCTTGAGAAACAAAGAGTTGCTTGTTGAGCACAGTTGGATAATAATTCTCTTTTTTTTTGGATGTGCTTTGGTGGTGTGGTATTTGCCAGAAAACAATTTAAATGCAGATTCTATCTGAACAGCAATTCACATTTTTTAGTCAGAAAATTCATCTCAACTTTGCATTGACCATTAGCAAACTTAGTTGGTCATTCAATTACCTTATATAGATTATACAAACTGAGTAAAATCAGAACAATTCTAATAAATAAGATACTTTCATGCTGTATGGAAGAAACACACAGGTAAATAACCAAGCATGTGCAAGTCTATGTTTTCTTTTTCCTGAAGAGGATGTTTATGGTGGACAGTGCACTTCTAGCTTTTTCCACATATATGCAGTGCAAACTTAAACTTCTCAAGTGGAAGGTGAAATTAATTACATTTTGCTGTATAAAAAAAAAAAAAAAATCAATATAAGGAGCTAAAAGCTAAAAGAATTATTCTGTATTGACAATGTAAGCATTAAGAAAACAAAAGATCTGCATAAACTTGAGATTAAGAAAACAAACTCAAAGGTAAATTTGAATAATATAGATTCCATTTGATTTTCAGACACTCCATCTAGACTGGCAGAACAGTGCAACTCTCAGCACTTTTAAAAAGGTACAGACATACTTAAGCAGTAAGTAAATGTAGAAATTGGTACTTTAAAAGTATAGTAGCCTGGAAAACATAAGGATTATGGGTGCAGGAAAGTTTCCTTGAAAGCACTGAGGAGCCACTGAAAGAAAGTAGATGGTTTTCAGATGAAATTCTGAAGGACTCCAAATTAGCATTACTATCAAAATTCAAAATGACCCGTCCTAAATATTTCAAAATTACTCAAATTTGCATACCTGTCTCTTTGACTTACAAAGCCAGACAGCACTATCTCACTCTTTCTAAAGATTATGATGAATATAATTGAGAAGCAGTTCTCAACTGTCTTCCCACGTGTCCTTATTTATAGTTGTCACCTCTGCTTTCCCAGTCTTATGCCCTCTTCCTTACTCATAATTAGTTTGAAACAATTAGTGGGAAACTGAGCTGGTTTACATGCTATAGATAGCTTGTTCTGTCTTTTCCACTTACAGGCCAACAACTCTGCCCGTGTTACGTAACATTGTTTGACAGAGAGTGACATGTAACTTTAAAGCACTGTTAATGCTGTGGAAGAGACAAAAATAAAAAACTGAGACATGCATTCTCTAATACAGATAATTGTTAACTCTCCTTTAGGGGTTTGGAGCAATGAAAAAGTCCACAGTGTCCTCACTTTTTTGCAGAAAGCAAATGCTTGCCAGAGGCTCCCTAGGACACAAGACACAGCACTACTATAGTACACCAGCAAGAAGAAAAACCTGGAAAAAAAAGAACCTGGAAACTTTGACAAGAGTTAGACATCCCAAGAGTTAAAGTATGGGCCAAAGAGGAACAAAATTTCCCTTCCACAGAGAGGGGAAATACTGCTTTTAAGAACTTTGATCAATGCATATCTGACCTTTCCCAGTTGGTATTATCCTTCATGACCATATGAGGCTGAGTCAAATGGATGACTATGAAGAGGAAAGAGGTAAATGGAACAATAGTGAGAAATAAGACACCCCGGGGGTGAACAATTCCAACAGTAGTCAAGAAGAACAAGGAAGCTACTCACTGAAAAGGTGATCTTCACAGATGTTATGCAGTTGGTTTCAAAGGCCAAGGGCATAATATCATAAGAGCACTAAAGACAGAAGTGTTCACGGGCAAGCCAGGCTTTGCCCTGAGAGAGTATAAACACAACAGATAAGCCAAACTATATATGGAGAAGAGGGAAATCCAATGCCAAGACATCTGAGGTAATGAATGGTAGGCTTAATGTTAATTCCATATTTCATGTCTGTAGGTGTAACATAAATTACGTAGGGTGGAAAAAGAGACGATGCGATGAAATAAATATATTAAGAGCAACTAGCTAATACAGCAGAAAGTAATTAAGAGGTCTCAGTTATTGGAAAATGAAACTGATGAGAAAATAAGGGGGCAATTTTTTGCTTTGCACATTATACACTTGATAGAATCAGCCTGTTCAGACTCCGCACCAAGGTGACAATCGCATTTTTCAAAGCTAACACCGAAGTTCTAAAGCAAAAATTATACTCTTAAAAAAGAACAAAGAGAAGAAATGCTGAACAAGGCAACTGTTTTCAATGACAAATAATTCCTGTCTTTTCTGAGAACATTCTGGGAAAAATTAAATAGGATAAAATACTTCAACAGAAGCTCGTGTTTAAACACAGAAACCTATCAAGTCAAAGTTCAGAGACTAACTCATAAAAGCACTTGAAAACACAAACTAAGTATTTTAAAATCATCACATCAAGCAAGTCTTGTCTTCAGTAGAAACTCTTTTCCTAGATACCTAATCATCGTCCCATTTTTCACCTTGCTTGAGCCAATCATAACCTAAGATCAGGACTCATTTTGAATTAGGTAGGTTTATCCTTCAGCCTGATTGATCCCTACATCTACAGAGAATATCTGACTTCCTCATGTAATAGGAGCTCTTCCAGGTGACCTTTTACAAGATGTGTTTTCAATGGCTGTGATCAACTGAAAATAGCATATGGGTTAGAGAGAATGTAGAGCTTTAAGAGGGATTTTTCTGAAAGGCAAGAAATTGTCTCCTCTGTAAAATACTTATGCAATCACATTCCTTTCTGTTTCAGAAAGGTGATGTTACAGCTAAAAGCTAACTAAGAGTTATCATAGCTTGGTTAGTTTTGAGTGACCCAGACACCCTATGATAGGAAATGATGCCAGTTGATGACATGGGAAAACAATTGCAGTAATACTTAATTAAAAGACTTTTTTTTTTTTAATCAATTCCAGCTTGAATTGTTGTAAGAAAAGTATTAATTAGTGTTTATATACACACGTTTAGTGTAGGAAAGCCAAATTAGCCTGTTCCTGAGTATGATTTAAAATTATGCTGGTTAAACACATAGCACCTTCAGTGATAGTTCGGCACCGTCCCTACTGTTCCTTCACTCTGAGTATTTAAAAATATTATGAATATATTGATTATTGTGTCAAGTTTGGTGCTGTTTGTTTATTCACTCTTAGAGGGTTACCAGCAGAAATAGAAAAATCCACATTTTCCCATTACATAACTATGCTAAGGTCTTGATATTTAAAACAAATTAAAAACAACATAAACATTTCCTTCCCTACACATATGTTCCTACAGGAAAGGTCACAGAATCATAGAATGCTCTGGGTTGGAAGAGACCTCAAAGGTCTTTAAGCTTGTTTGCATACCTACTAGATGTGGATCCAGAGGGTGCAAGTCCTTGAAAGAGGACAGAAATACAGCCTTTGGTTGCATCTCCTTTTGATTCCAGTTTTCCTCCAGAACACCTCCAGGGAATGAAATCTATTCTCAGACCAGCTTAGTTTAGCTTATTGTCAGATTAGACATAGCTTAGTTCTACTTCTCTTCCTCTGGGCATCCCTCTCCTTTGTCACTCCCATCTCCCTAAGTTTCTCTGAAATCTGTGGAGTTGATCAGAAGAAGATTCATAATAAAGATGTGGGGTGTTTTTATTTGAAATGAATATTCAATGTGTAAAATCTGTCAGATAAATATAACAAACAAGAGACCAAAACTTACTTCTCATTCCAGCCAGCCAGGAAAAAGAAAGATCTTTTCACAGGTATATTTTTGCAAATCTTCACTTGACATATTGTCTTCCCAGCATAGGTGAGTGAACAGGAGAAAGAGAAAACTTTGTAGCTACAACAAAAAAAAGAAGTTAATTCTAAGGTACTATGTCTAGCTCAGTAAATTTGGGGTTAACCACTCAGAAATTTGTGAAGCTTCATCCTTACATGCCAAGAGAACAAGAGAATTAGAATAATAAATCTCATATTAATGTGTGCAGGGTTGTTTATTTTGTGTGGTTTGGGGTTTTTGTTTAATGTTTGGAGTTCAGGAAAAGTACTGAAGATACCCAGATCCTGTTCCATGTTTTTGTCATTAATTTTTTTTTCCATTATTGCTGTCAAGGGAAGTTTGGACATAAGTTTTGAACTTGCTCATCATACAACTTCAGTCAACAGTAAATCAGTTTATACTTACTTTTCCCAATCTGTAAAAAACAGGTTAGTACTTAAGGGAATCTACATATCTATTACAGCAGAACCATTAAAGCCATCTATGTTGGCGTTCTCCAGCCACACTAGCTTCACAGTGCAACTCAGCTCTGTGGCTATCTGTTGGTTTCCTATTCTTCTCACTGAAATCTTATAAATTTTTAGCCAAAATACAAGAATAGTGTAGAATCAGCTTATGTTCTCAATTAATTCTTAATTCTGCAAGACTAATGTCTTGCAGCTTCCAGATCTTCCTTCCACACTCATCTTTAGATCACATTCTGCACAAGAATGATGAACATGGGAAACAGAGTCAAATCTGAACAGGAAGTTTGAAGCATTGCAGATTGAAGGTGCCTGGCTTTGCCAGGCACCAGAAGAATGATGGTTGATTTCTTCCAGCAACATTATAATAATTGTTCTAATTATTGTACTAGATATGCTTTTTCTTTCTCACTCCTTTTTTTTTTTAATTAAAAAAAAAGGAATCTGGAATCTGTAGTACCTGTGAAGTATCAATGCAGAGAAAGGAAGAAAAAAAACCCCAAAACCCAAACCTTGTAAGACTAGGAAATGCTTCTGCTCTAAAATATGGGATCTTTCCTCTAGAGCCTAAGCATCACAAACAATTGGAGGATATTGCAGGAGATAATAGGGTTTAATACAGTCAAATGATTAAGAGTTCCTGTTTAAATAGAAGTACTGATACACAGTATACAGGCATTCTTGATTTCTACACCATAAGGGCCTAATTCTGGAAAGATTAATAGTTACACAATGCTTCAGCCTGGCAGAAGTCAGAGCAGTTGTTCAGAGTTCATGCAGTTCAACCCATTTTAGGTCTTTGTAGAGCATTTTGAAATCGAGAGCATAAATACAGAAGCTGAAAAAAAAAATGACAACCAATAAAAGTGAACTTGAGATGGAATTGACAGGACACTAACGTGGTGCTGTAAACCACAACACAACTCACTTTCCCTTGTTCCAAATGATTAAAAGAAAAGCCATTTATCACCTATTGTTATGTAGAGGAAAAAAAAGCAATGTAAGATAGATAGTGAAGGATGTCAAAGTTCTAACATTTATAATACACACACACACATATATATACACACACATATATGCAGGAGTATATATTAAAATGTGTTACGAACAGCAGCAAGATCATAAAAAGTGACCTTCAGGAAAGGGAAAAAGAGCCATGACTTAGCCAGCATGAATTCCTGCAGTGCAGAAATAAGAATATGCATGTGAATGAAGTTAGTAAGAGTATTTGAGGAAAGTAGGTGTCAGAGCAGCAGTCCCTGTTAAGAAGTCCATGCTAGCTATGAATTCTGGAGAGACTGGCAAGGGAGATTAAAGAGGAACAGAGATTCTCATTTTCACATGCTTGAACACAGCATTCCGGCTGTCAGTGGCCTTTAGGTCATATGCAACTCACATTTTTCTGGTAAAACATAAAAGGCAGTGGGAATGGTACAAACATCTGAAAATTGGGATAGTGATTATAGTTCTGTATATATTACTTTAACTAATGCAAATCTTCTCAGATTTTTATCAGACTGCTAATTACAGCTAATGCTGTATAGTGCATTTTTTTGCTCACAGTCTAATGCAAATGATCCCACTGTTTTTTAATTAGTCATTTGGAATTCAAGGTGAAGTGGGAGCAATGGGAAAGAATTAATAAAGACTTGAAGAGCAGCATTTTGACTCATAAAAATAATGCTACCAGACTGCAGTCACCTGTCCTCCTTGGATCACACTGGAGTGGTAAGAGGAGGACACCACTTCTGCTCAGAGTAGGACAAGCAGCTATTTGAGGAGACAATTAATTTGACAAAAACAATGCAGAAGAGACTAGTTCCACCAGTTTTTTATTGAAGTTGTCTCCTCCTTTTCTCTCCTGCGCTATGCTGATATACTAGGTATACTTGGACCTATAAACTATAGCTATTATAATCACCATCTATAACGAGGATCATCAACACACATGCTTAGCCAAGTACTGCAGTTTGAATACACCAAGAGCACAAATTGCTGATGAAGCCTCATTCAGACTGCCTTTAAGCAAAAGCACCCCTCTGTTTAACTTGGTAAGCTGACGTCCTAACCCTTTCAGTTATTTGCACTGCAGAGACCACACAAAGTCCCAGCCCAAACTCTCTGGGCATGTAGCACACACCCTTTCCTCTCTCCAGCTAAGCAAGTCAGTCACAGATGCATTTGTACCCATACCCATCAAGGCCAGTGCTCTGATGTTGCTTCTATTACCATCCTTCCATGCTGGCCAAGGGCAGCCACCTAGGCCACCTCCTTGACTATCCCTCTACGTATGTGGCCTCGAATTCTCCTTGCACTTTATGCTAGAAGAGCAGTGGAGATATACCCACTTAGTCTCTAATGTTAATACAGTAGTGTCACCAAAGCAACATAGGTAAGCTAGTATCTGCAAAAAATGTGTGATCTAAGAGACAACTGGATCTCCTCCTACCTACCTGCTCACCCAGGCTTCTGGGATGTTATGGGCAGCATAAACAGTGAAGCTGAGCTGGGAATCTAGGCTGATGTCTCCACATGAAGGGCCTGTAGGTATGCTGGCAAGCTGGAAATTTGCATCAAAACTCCTGCTATAAACACGGATGAGACAAGAGATGGCCATAGAGAGCTCAGTCACAGCAGCCTCTATTAATGCTGAGAGGAGAGAGGGAAATAAATAAAGGTTAGCAATAGGTCATTTATGAAGAACCATATTTATCTTAAACCATCAGTTACGGCTTTGAAAAGCTTCCTAATAAAATTTAATTAAAATGACATAACCTACCAACTGAATCCAATTAGCCATCTGTGCTTCTGAAACCAGCCTTAACTCATTTCTGGTGTATCATTAACAGTCTTTCATTACAGCGCTTTCAAATTAAGGCATTTTCAAAGTAAGCATTTTAAACTACAGTAAGTTAGCGTACGTCTCAGATATGCCATTTGAGTCTGCTAATTTTTGTGCTGGAAGGATTTTGATTATGGAGGTATTTTGTAATTCCAGCATTTAAGCAGCTATTTAGTTCAAGGGAACTGGCAATGCAGCAGCGGAAAGGAGAAAAGGCACTGGTTAGGTTTTAAGACTATAAAGCTGTTACAACTGTAGGCAAACAATTCACAAAATATATACAACAGCAGTCACAATCAGACATCCCATTCAGATGGTCCTGGATTGGGGAGAACATTACACGACACGTATCTGCAACAGAACTGCAGGAAATGCAGGCTGGACCCTCATTTACAGCACAGCTTTATTTATGTTATTTCCCCTGGCTTCAGCTCTGCAGCACTCTTTTTCTGCAATTACTGGCTTTTATCCATTTTCCCTCTCTCTGTGTTTTTGGAGCAGTTAGGGATTGCCTGATTGCCAGTGTCAATTAAAATCTCCAGTCCTGGCAGCCTCCACTGAGTGAAGAGAGCTGGTACAACCACTCAGGCAAGGTTGAAAGTGTCAGAGTTTACTTTATCATTCCAAGATCAGCATGATTTGTCTTCCAAGAAAAGTACCCCAAATTCTCCTCTTTTCCTTGCCTCTAACTCATGGGTTCCTACACGCTCAAGAACATAGTCTCATCACCTATTACAGTTCCTGGCATACTCCCTAAAGTTGTCTGGCCACTGTATTTGGCAGCCATCTATTAGCAGGCTAATAGTGTCTACTGAAAAAAAACCCACCCTACTAAGAATAGGAAGCCTGAGATTTGCTTATATTAGCTTTTTATACCCTGGATAGCTGCAGGAATCCTGCCAAACATCAGAAATGCCACAACTCACTGGACTCAGCTGTCTCAGTTTCCTGACAGAAATATCTCCAAAATAACATATCCTCGAATTGGAATTTTATTCCCCTTCTTTGATACTTTTACCTTTAAACTAGCAAACACAAGTGTTGAGTCACAAAATGCACTGCAAATAGTGCAAAGGAACTATTTCAGTCTTCATGTTATACCAGACAACTTTTAACTATGTAACAATAGAGATATTAAAAAAAATTGAAATAGTCTGACATATGATGGGGTTTGCTGCTGAAAATGTTGACAGCAAATCACTGTACTCACGAAGGACTGGCTAGAATACTACACCTTGTCATGTTGTAATTATCTTCCACTTATAAAAACTGAATCGTTTTAGAAAAAAAAAATAATCCTGGGTGAAGACAGCATTGGGGCAACCAGTTCAGCTGCCAGCAAGTGGAGACAAATGAAACTTCTGTATTATTTATCTAATTATTAGCAGATCCAGGATTAAGATCAACTCAGGAATAGCATTCCTCAGGTGTAAGCAAACATCCCAAGTATGACCTGGTCTGCAGCTGCAGGATTTTTGTCTACATTAATTTTCTTACTCTTCTCAGATCTTAATTTAAAGCCACTCTACGTTTTCTGTGACAGATCAGCCCATTCCCTGCCCAGCCCTCTCCCCACTTCACCCATTAAGCCCAGCAGCAATTAGCTAAATTAGAGACAAACATCTTGAGTAGTCTGTAAATGTCCATTGTTCACTAGAGCTGGTCAGCATTTTTCCACTGCATTTTTATGAGATGCTGAACAGGATTTGGTAAGCTGAAATTATATTGCCTATTCGTGAAGTCAGAGAACTGTACTGCTCTTTATTACTTTTATGATTAATAAATCTTAGATGAGAAAGGACTATGTTCTTCCACTGATTTACATAGCACAGGCTATGGGTTCCCTACAGCAGATTCACAGCTTCAGCTACACCAGAGTTTATTTTCTAGAAAGGTATCTCAGGCATAGTACCTAGGAGACAACAAATACACCACAGTGTGAATTGTGACCAAGATTAGTAGTTTTGAAATGAAAACCTGAATTTATTTCTGCTGTGAAATCATTTGGCATCATCTTTAGTAAGAAATGTATTAATTTATTTCTTATCAAAAACCACTTAATTTCTTCTTCTCAGCCCAGTACTATAATTCACATATTATTTTAGTGTCAGACCTTTGAACAGAGCAGGTACTTTGCTGTTACTGCACTAGCAGATGACATCAATTCGATACATATTAAGTGTGCCCTCTCTGATTCTGTATGCGTGTTCTCTCTGGGTAAAACACAACAAATATCTGGTTGAACAGAATTTGGAATGAAGGCTTAAGACCTTTTTGACCCCTTGAAAATATTTTGGAGAACAGGAGCTTGATATTGTTCTTTTCCTCTTATTTTCAGAGAGAAGAAAAAGAGCAAGATCCTAAATACGGTTTAGGTCACACACACACATATATACACACACAAACAAATTCCCCAGGAAAAAAAAAGCAACAACAAAAACCCCAAACAAAAACAAAACATAAAAACCCCAACAAAACAAACCAAACCACAACAAAAACAAAAACCCCACTACAAAGCTAACAAACAAAAAAGGCAAACCAAAAAAACAAACCAACCAAAAACCCCCACAAGACACACACAAAAAAAAAAGAAAAACCAAAACCAACCAATACAAACACCACACACAAACAAAAATCCCCCAAACCCTAAGATTTAGGTAAGGTGCTAGGCAGCATTAATTATAATTAATATTTATTATTATTTAAAATATAATAAGAAAAAGGTAGCACGTGAAAAGGCTGTAATGCATACATCAATCAGATGCAGTTTCCAAGCACCAATATTTACCTCACTGTTTCCTTTTACTAGTTGAAGGAGCCTATGAATTATCCCTTGAAAAAAAACCTTACAATCTCCTGTTCTCCTGGTGTCAAAAATGTCTCTCTGTATGCTTTGTAAGGCCTTGGTAAATTCTAAATATTTGTTGAGAACTAAGTGGGTGTAGTTATTTAAAAATCGGTCTTGGTTAAAACCCTTCTGACTTTCAGAACAACGTATCAAGATGTAATACAGAAACAACCTAGAGGTAAAGAGCCATGCTCAGATTGGAAAAAAACCCACAGGAGACACTTAGAGAGATGAGAGGAAATGAAATTAAATCAATAGAAAGCTTCTGACATTTTTCTATAGACAAAACTATAATGGCTTTGTGCTAGCAAAAGGAAAAAAGTGGAGTTTTCAGTTTTATATAGGAAAACCTTCCAGGAAGAATGATGGGCACTTGTCAGAGAGCAAAGGCTGCATCTCTGGTTGGGAAGTCTGCACCATCCAACCCAGAGGTAACCAGTGCCTCCACCCAGCAGAAGCTGCTGAAGGGAGAGGCTGCCATGCAGACCAGAGTCTGTGGGAAGCGCCTTGACCATTCTCCTGGGGCAGGGATAGGCAGCAAAGCTGCCTGCAAAAGCTGTACCCATGTGGAGAACCTCCTGCATCAGGTGGCTGAGCTGCAGGAGAGAGTCAAAAGGCTGTAAAGCATCAGAGATGCAGAAAAGGAGATAGATACCTAGGTCCAAGTGCAAATCTGCAGTGAACCTACAGACTATGGACAGCCAAAAACTCCCCTAACTGGCACTGTTTGTAAAAACATCTATTCATCAGCTTCTGAGAAACACGCACAGCCTCAGTTTTGTACCAGCTTGCAGCCTGTCGTTTCATACTCTGGGTTGCAGCAAACTCCAGTGCTAAATCTCTATTAACGGAAATAATCTTACTTATTTTCTGGGAACACTTGATGCTGCAGAAAGGTGCTAATGTCTGGAACCGCCTATCGTTCCCCACATTTAAGAAATAATATTAAACACTTTGAGCACTCAAACATTAATATAATCTTCTAAGGACTTCATACAGAGGAAAAAGAACACGATTCAGACTTGGGCATAACACGGATAAGTACTGCTGTATTCATAGCAATGGAATAATTTGGTCTACAGAGATAACACTGTTAATAGAGCCAGTTATTGCAACAGTAAATCAAGGCTACATGTTTTGTATGGTCTTTGACTTGCTTAGTCCATGGTGAATGACTAATATTAGACCTCTGATAATCTTTTATTAAAGAGAAAGATTAAAGCAGTTTCTAAACAAACGATTAAGTAAGGCTTTCATTTTAATAGTATCCTTCTTCTTTTTTGTGGTAGAGAGAAGCTATAATGAAAAACAAAACTCTTATGATACTCAGGGTAATAACTATCACTCAGGGGAGGAAGAGGAGAAGAAAAATAAATTATTAGTTGAAGTAACTGATTACTGCTCTTGCTGTTCATATTTGATCCTGGTTTCTTCAAGATAAACATGAATACATTTAAGAGGCAGAAAAGAACAGCACAAATGGGAAGTGCAGTCTGTCTCCTCCTTGGCTGTCAACGTTGACTTCATTGCGATTGTGCTGCTAGACAAAGTAAAGCACCTGGGTTTTAGTTTCCCAGAGATACGGAAAAAATTACCAGCACTGAGATAAGGTGGTGATTTCACTTTACTTTTGGGTCACAGGCTTGCAAAATTTTGCATGCCTCCAATTCTAGCCAGCTAAACATAATGAAATAAAAAGAGAGTGGGAAGAAAATGAGGTGGAAAAGCAAACAAAAGTGATTTCAGCAGGAATGCACGACTCACCACCTAGGTGGTTTTACTTCTAGCTTCAGCAGGTGAAAATATCATTTGTATTTCTCTCAGGCTCAGTGTCCCTAGGTCAAGAGATGGGAGGCCCCATGGCATTATCATGAAGGTGAGCACTGAGAAGACAGGGACTAGGGAATGCTTGTGATCTTCAAAGGAAAAAGGTGTGCAGAATGGCTTTGCCCGCTTCTTGGGGATCAGGCCTAGATTCCAGCAGATCTGTTTTGGTCATTGCTCTCACACTTTATTTCTTTCACATATGCCCTTAACACCAGCTTTGATACAATAGCTTCACTTTTCTGTTAACACTTATTAGCCTAATTTGAAATATTTTGCTGGCTTTTAGAAGTTTATTTAATAAGTGCAGATATAATATATGTAGTACTTTAAAACACACAAAAAATGTATATGACTGAATATAAGAGGTCAATTTGATTTTTGGTTACCTTGGACAACTTTAAATGTAGGTTTGCTCATGGAATGAGCAACTGCCTGTCAAGTTCTGACTTGCAATCTGTATGTTGCAGTTTCTAATATTACACTACCAAAAGGATTCTGCAATAGTTATGAAATTAGGGTGTGCCGAGAAAAAACAGAGAAGCATCACTCTTCAGAGTTGAAGGTTTCCTGGCATAAATAAGTATGCCCAGAGAAGTAGAGAGTGAAAAATCTGATTCCTTTTCCGTCATTCAATAGATCAGATTTTCCTTGAGGAAGCTCCTGGTTCAATGAAGTCCAAATTTGGAAGTATCTTTAAGCAGCAGGAAAGTTTTAGAAACTCTCCAGAAGTTTTCTGAACAGTGCACAGAGAAAGATGTTGATGAGAAACTATTCATTCTTTTCACCATCAACAATTAGTTGCCGTTAAAATCATTAAAAAACAAAAAAACAACCCAACAACTCCAAAATCAAAACAACAACAGCAGCAATGGAAAAATTACTATATCCAAGGAAGAAGAATCCTACAAACTATTTACCTTCTCCTCCCTTCTGCACCTGTGTGTTCTCCCCCCACTCCCCTGGCCCTCCAGCTGCTTAGCTTTTCTTGGCAGCTTACAAATATAATTGCTGTTTCTTTGTTTGCTGTTCATGAAGTTGAATAATGGTGAAACAAGTCTGGCATTTACAATCCTGCATTTGAACCACCTCTGTGTTTGAAAGGCTGCTGTAATCTTTGTGGTTGGTTCACCTTTTTGCCTCTCTGAGCACAGAGCAATCGAGAAAAGCAGGCAGGGACAAAAAGAAAGGGGGGGGGGGAACGAAATAACACATCCCGAATGCTGACAGCACTGGGCGTTAGACAGAGACTAAGCTGGTTTTAACTGAGGAATTAAATAAGGCGGGGTCTATGATTTTGTCCATTACTGTTAATTAACTTTTCTTACATCGTTTAAGACAACACACTATTTACACAGCAAAAGACAACATAGAACTACAGCTTTAGGAGGGAGAAACAAAAATTATTAGAGCTGAGTAGAACAGCCATATGCAAAAATAATTTTTTAGGCTTTCACAAAGTTCCTTATTGTTCTTTTTCTCCACAAAAAAAACCCCTTGGGATTAAGAATAACTGCTATGACCACTAATCAGTTTTTCCCCTCTATTTGTTCTCTGTATTTGAATCTCCAAATAAGTTTTGGGAAATGCTGTTTTATTTACATTTTTAGATCACTTAAAATTTAACTTGTCATAATTACCCTATAACACAAGCTAAATATGTAAATATCTGCACTATGCAAACTATACCAGTTCACTAACAGAAACAAATAGCAAAACGTGTGTTTTCTGACAATACATCTTGAACTATCGTAGTCTAAAAATAACACTTTACCTTTGCCTGGTATTTCCACACTCTGATGCAAATTCTAGAAAGACAAAACCAGAGGAAAAAGTAATCAGTTACTTTAGTAAAGACCAGATAGCAGTTAGATGGTTTTACGAGTACTACTCAGAAAATAAGGTGAGACAGGGTAAGGATGTATCCTAATGTTATGATGACAGAAGACATGACTGGGATCCAGAGAACTAGGACCTGCTTTCTCTTTCCATCTGCTTCCTCTACCACCTCAGACACATCACTCAGGACCCAACTTCTGACAGCATTTAAGTATGTCAAGATACAAAAAGAGCACTTAACATCTGAGGTGCATACGCATTTTCAGCCTCTGCATTGGTATAACAGAGATAAGAATACCCTCTCCATCCCTTTGCATGCCTTGAATGTGAATCCCACAAGCACGCTAAGCAGGCAGAGCTTCAGCATCCTTTCAGGGCTGAGGAACACCAAGTCTCCGCTCAAGTGGCCTGTATGTCACCCACATTCCTGTGCCAAATAGGCAAAAATAGCTATGCTCTTCAAAGGCTTTTCAGCAGACAGATAACCAGAGTTGGCCGACAGGAAATCCTAGGTGCAGAGATTTAGGGGATCTTCATGCCCTTGGGGCCTAAACACAGCTCTTGATGCCTGATACTGATGATTCAGTATCGGGATTCCCACCTCTCATATCCCACTGCTGCCAGCAGGAACTGCTAGGCGTGTACGACCGCTGAAGGGTTAGGCCAGTCAGACTGAACTGACCAGTCTAATTAAAAAAAAAAAGCTGCTCTATTAAATCCCTAAGCACAATAACTGCCAGCAATCAGCCCTGGCCCCGGGCTTCTCAGGAACTCGGCACAATTAAAATACTTGTACACTGCCTGTGCCTCTCCGTCCACAGAGGGCGAGCCCATCGGGGCAGGTAGCTCGGCCTGTTTCCCAGCAGGACAGGCGGCACACGCAGCCCCAGGTGGGACCAGGCCTCAGCTCAAAGACCACAAGAGATGACCAGCTTCACCAGCGGGCTGCACAGACCGGCCTCTCTTTGCCCAGGTCTGAAACCAGACTCGCACATATCGACTGAGAAATAAGTTACTGAGGTGCAAATCTCAGAGAGACCAGCAAGTTAATTCTGTATTTCAGTGCTGCCAGCGGCTTCCACTGTTTGACACCACGTCCCTGAAAAGTTTACTGTCCTTTACAGTCACTAATTCCTTTGCAGTGGGTTGAGAATGCTTCATGTTAGTACATCTGTATTGAGCAAGAAGGTTCTTAAAAATTACAACACATGCAGGGGTTGTACAATGCTGGATGTACATTCTCCCTCTGGTACCCTGCTTAGAGCAGCCAGCATTTGCCTGGTAAATACGAAGAGAAGCCAAACACTTACTAGAGGGGAGAAAAGCAACCTCCAAGCTGAGAAATATGTTTTCACAATCTTTGTAATTCAGAGAGACAAATGGGAAAGGAGACCTTTGTTCAATTCTCTCAAATTTTGGAAAGTAAACAACCTTTGGAACAGCACTTATGATTTCAACATAGCATAGTCCATTTAATATATAGTGGATTAGTGCCTGTTCTGGCAGGATTTATCTCCTAGGACTTTTGCAAGCTGCTGTAAGAAAGGAAGGAAAACAAAAGAGATGAACAACATCCGTTGTGCTGCAAGCCCATTGTTTCCCCTGAACAGATTTTAAAATCCCAGGGCTGGGTTGGCTAGAGAGTGAATGAACCACATTTATAAAGAGACCAAATCAGTTAAGAAGAAACTATCACTGGTGCCAGCTGCTTTCATAATCTCTTAACCACAGTACAGGAATGCACAGTACTGGCAGCCAGGAGGCAGTAAGGAGGTAATAAACACAGTTTAAGTAAATACAGAAGATAGGAAATAAGTTTCTTTCGTTTTCTTTTTCTCATCAAGCCAGAATTCAATAGAAGCACATTGAGATTTTTTTCTTCAAGTATGCAAGCACACATACACAGATATGTATACACAAACACATACTGGCATCCCATGTAATTTACACTGGAAGGAGTAAACAGTAGTTTCCCTGAGGCATTATGTGCACATGTGGAGCTTGCCAGATGGACGCGTTAAAAGGTATTCCACACAAACCCACATCATACGTTACACTGAAGTGTCAGGAAACTGTGGTGAAAAAGCAATTTGAACTTTTTTCCTGGCATTTCTCCCTTACCCGATGTGTAATGGTGCAGCACCTGAATGTGATAGCCTCAAAAATTCACCTTATTTGTGGTGCAAGTCACCTGTTTGAAGACAAACATCTCTCCTACCTAACAAAAAGTACTGGGAGTACTATGTTGATGAACATAATAGAAACAATTCAAGCAGACTGACAAGATAATGTTAATATTGCAGGATTTAATAATTTTGTCAGTACCCAGAATTCACATTAAATGCCCCTATGCTTCAGTATGAGTTTAATTCAAGAAGTGTTTGCTACTCCAACTGCCAAGTACTAATTTTGCCTGTATATGTTGACACAGACAAGAGAGCTGGTCCATCGTCTTTGTATAGTTATTGATAAACATAAATAAAATCTGATTTGTTATATTTATATACATTTCTATACACAAGGTAGTTGTATATAATATGTAATCTATTTTCATTAAATGGAACAACATTGCAGTTACAAAACCTGCAGTAATATATTTTACTGCTTTTATGACATTTATAGTTTAGTTGCTGCTGAGAGCTCTTTAAAAAGTTAAAAATGAACTTTTTCTAGATTGCTGAAGTCTAATTGACTGTCCTAGCACTTCTTTCTCAAAGTTTGACTTTTGGGTTTAACTTTTTTTTTTTTCTTTTTGTCCATTTATTTGAAGTCAATTTCTACTCAGGTCTGCTTCAGCAAGGAGGGAGTAAAAAGTGTGAGTCAAGGTCATAGTCAGCTGTTACAGAAAGGCTCTAGGAGACAGATAACCAGTTCAGCTAACTAAGCCTGAAAGGTTCAAGGAACAAAACCTCAATAACTAAAAAAAAATAATTAAAAAAAATTAGTAACAATCTAAGTCAGTAGTCTACGAGAGAAATGTGAATATGAAGATAGAAAAATATTCTAAGACTGGTGATCAAATATGCAATCAGAACAGAATCTTTTTAACATTCAGAAGAGGGTATTCAGGAAGAGCATCATTTCACTTATTACAGATGAGAAAACACCATCATTATCATCACTACCACCACTTATTTTTAACTTCTGGAGATTACAGCCGGGACCAGCACTCTACTGTGCTGGAAATTGTACATAGATAACAAGAGGTGTTCCTCGCCCTGAAGAGCTTATAATTTAAACAGGTAAAACAGAAAAAGTAAAGTGTATTAGTCACTGTATGTGACGAAGTAGATGGAAGTTGGTTCAGCAGAACCTCTGTCTATATATATAGTGGAGCTGGAAATTGGACACATGCTGGAGCATGAGCAATGGCAAGCTGGGAACACTTGGAGTGGTGGGTTTTGTTTGTTTTGGGGTTTGTTTTTACAGCAGGATAGATCAGGTTATAATTCAATTATTTGGTTATTGACAATCACTTCAACTCTAAAATAAAGACAATATTTGCATGACAGCGACGCAAAAGAGAACCAGAAGCAAACATGAACATCAACAGAAAACTTAGGCACTTGAAAAAAGATGACCTGTACTCTTTGGGTTTTATCCCATTATCACTAGCTTTTTTTCATGCTATGAGATGTGGGGTTTTCTGATTGCTCAGGACAGGCCACTCTAATTTTAACTGATTTGGCTCTTTGACCACTATATATATATATCTCTGCCAGAATTAAGAGAGGACGGGGCTGAAGATGGACCTGGAGACACTCAGTTCAGTCATAGGAGGCAGTTTACACATCAGGTTCACAGAGCTGACCTGAACACTCAAGAAAAAAATACACTAAATTTCTCTTAACTCCAGAATACATCTTTTAACAAATCAGTCCCAATATATTTCTTCTGCTCTAATTCCTTCCTAAAGGAGAAGATATTCTGTTTCTGTTCTCCCTACCTTTTTACTGGACCAAGCTCTTTATCTCTTAAGAATGATTCTGGGTTGACAAAATACTTTTCTCAAGGGGAATATCCTGACCTGCCTGATGCCTCTCAGGACAGCCTGGGGTTTAAATGAAAAGCAGATCACTTGAATCCCTTGTTATCTCTTTCTCCACTGTATTTGTCCTCTGATATACAGGAAGAACTTTTCTTAAACGGAGATATTCTTATCTACATTTAAATCAACATGCCAGATAAAATGTGAGCTGTCACAGACCCATTTACACTGGAATTTACCCAGAATAGTAACTTCTATAGAAACAAGATTTATAGTGAGTCATGACCTAGAAGGGAAGCAGAAAAAGGCACTTAAGTGAATCAGCTGGTCAGCTCTGAGCAACAACAAAAGAACCAACTACATCTATGTTGTTTCTTGCAGCTTGGTCCTTAGCAGTACTTGCCAGCCTTCAGAGAGACAGCACCCATACAGCTAATTCCAGAAGGCCACATCTGTCTCTACCAAAGGCCACACAGCTACGTCTGCTCTGTGATCTCTAGAGTCATCTGTTCCAGAAACAGGGTGCAGGGATTTACTTACAACCCAGAAATGCAGAGAGCTACATTGATGTTCTAGAGTTTATTTGCTTGGGTCCTGTACTTTACCTAAGTTAGAAGCAGTTGCCTAACCCCCATCTAAGAGGAATAAACAGAGGCTAAGAATGTAGAGATTTAAAAGAAGAAGTTTTCTGAGCATCACTGGCACCTCTCTTCAAGTAACATACTTTCTCTTTGGTGAGTCTTTTCACCTCTCAGAAAAAAAATTAAATTGTCCCTGTAAGATCAGAAATATTTAAAGGTCTGAACCTGTCAAGAATAAGTGTATATGGATGACAGCGTATAATTAATTTCCTCTATCACTCTATGACACAAGAAATCTTATTAAAAGAATTATGCTAAATATCCCCAGTCTTAAGTATGCAACCTCAAACTGTGTTTCAGTCATAATTAAATAAATTCTGCTTATGCAGCTAGGCACGTTTCTAATTAATGTTCACTAGTTAACTCAGTTAACCCAAGTTATCCCATTGTTTACTTTCCTGCTCTAGGTGTTTTGACACATATTACAAGCCATGGGCTAAAAAAAATAAAATAAAAATAACAAAGGAAGAAGAAAAGTTTTGTAAGCAGGCAACAGAATGCAAGCACATTGCCCAGTTTGGAATCTTTTTTCTAAAAAATACTTGCTGTAAGAAAGAATGACAAGACAGAGCCCATACAATGAAAGAAAGAAAAAAAAAATCCTCAGTAACTCATTAACCTTTTTTAAAAGCGTGAAAAGAAAATTTCATTAGGATGGGAAAGAATTAGCATGACTTAAGGTTACACCAGACTAAATCCAAGTGATTAATGGGTTGATTTTCAAATTTGCTGAGCACCTCTATTTCTACGATGCTGACTTCCAAAGGATGTTTGGGTGTTCAGAACTTCTGCAAACCAGGACATAGTGTCCAAGGTCATACCAAAGCAGCTGATGAGAAAGCTGAGAAAGGATGCTGCCCTCCCAAGTCCCAGTTCACAACTATACAGTAACCCCCCCGAAAAACCCACTTCAGTTATTTAAGAGTATTCCATCTAAAATCAATACCATATGATGCTGGTCCCTCTCTGCATAAATAGCAGAGACATTCCTATCTGAAAAACCTATAATTTTAAGTGACATTTACAGAAGGAATGGCTTATTTATTGTTAACAACCTATGCTAAGTACATGAAAAACTAACACTTTGAACTTTCATGATTGGGTAAATAGCTGATGTGGCAAAGCAGAGATTTTTATGTTTGGTGAGCAGAAGAAAGAACCGTCAGAGGAGCAATGTCAGTTACATCTAAACACAGGACAAGTCCTCTGTTGCTCCTGTCACTCATTGTCAACAATCTTCTTTTTGTATGGTGTCTCTACCTAATGAATGTCAGAGGAAAAATATGTAGTAAAGACAACAGAATGGCCTCGATCAATCATAAAATTAGTGACACCCATTCAAGCTCCAGTTTTAAAGAGAAAAACAAGACACCAACTTGCATCTTTTACCTGTGCTTTCACTAATGGCACTGCACAGAGTTTCTCGACTGCATCAGTAATGGCTCTGGTTTCCACAAATCCAAGGACACTACAGATTGCTTTGGCTGCTTCAATCACATTATCAACTTCATGCTGTTGGTAGCCAAGAGAGACAAAAAAACCAAAGAGTAGACACACATCATTTATCAGAAATGCTTTACCATACACTTCATGTCAGTTCAAAATCATATCTGCTCATGCAAAATTCAAGCACATCATGCATTAGTCTGGCTATGTTGAAATCACTGGTGACCAAGTCTCCTAAAGATAGCATCATTTTTGCTGAAGTCCAGTTTTCTTCCACAAAGTGTGCCTGGTGGAAAACTGTGACAAAGTTGGTATCTAAGAATGATTTTGAGACAAAACATGGGTTTGTCTGAACTTCATGAGCATAGAAGCACTGCAAAGAAACTTCTGAGGAAACCTGAACCCAAATGATTCACAAATTTTCAGAAGTTTTTATGATACTGTGCATTTATTCCCACTATTGTCTCCTACTCATCTCTGTGAGAGCTGGCAGACAGCCATGTTCCTCCTAAAAATAGTGACTGTGTGGGAGACTGCATAATCTGACACCTGCGGACTGACTACTTCTGCAACTAGCTTTTCTACAAAAAAATATATATATAGTTCAAACTATTAAATCTTACTGATAACAAATTTAGATCTTTAAATAT
>WUAM01000203.1:1975686-2040493 GCA_024336885.1 Actenoides hombroni
TGGGGAATTCAAGAAACTAAAACTAAGAAAAAAAAATTTAATAAAAAATAAAATAAAAAAGATCACACCAAAAAAACCCCAATCAACTTGAATCCCAGAGGAAGGAAAATGCAATCTTCAAATATCAAGTACTCTATGTTAAGGGAAATAAATAAATAAAAATTCTTGGGCTTCCTGCATAGTTATATCACTTCATTAAACCTTAAAATACTTTCTCTGAACAAGTTGAAGCTCTCCTATAAATACCCTCCATGTTTCTGTGCTGATAAATGTTCCTTTTAGTGTGCTACAGCATGTCTACGTAGTGATAAAGCCATTTCCCTAACTCATCCATTTCATGCCTGAAAAATAAAAATTGTACTAAGATGAATTTTCTAGCTTTGAGCTTAAGGTCTACATGCAGACTGTGCTGAGGTACCACTTGTCCCTAGTAAAAATAAATATAAAAATATATTGAGGTTACTAATTCCGTATTACCTGCCTCAGAATGAATGACATCAATATCCTCATATATTTGGTGGTCAGAATTCTTTTAAATTAAAAGAAAAGAACCCCAAACCAACAACTTCTAAGTAATTAAAGGCAGCAACACCATTTCATAATAGAGATTCTAGAGAGAAAAAGGCTATGGCTGAATATGATCTCTTGAGAACTTTAGACCCTCTTTTGGTCTGAAGCTGATTCTCCTTTCTGCCAATTTACAAGGAATTAATTTCCTTTCTTTCGTATTTCTTTCCTACCACTTAGATTTTTAACTTGAACTCTTGCAGGATTTACTCTCTATGCAAACATACACTGCCAGTAAAAGTAGCAACCTGTAAAAATGGCGTGGCTTTGTTGCCATGTATAACACTGATATAACCAAAGCATTACACATGCTGGTTTACTGTGCAGCTGTTGAAGAAATGTCTATGTATACACACATATATATACACATGTAATTTTTACATTGCTATATACTTGGTAGTGTTAGCTCAACCGTTGGACTTGATGATCTTAAAAGTCTTTTCCAACCTAAACGATTCTGTGATTCTATATTGATTGCAATTATAAATTAAATATAAATCAAATATAACATTTAATTTGAATATATTTTAACCTTCTTCACAAGTGGATATAGATTATAAGAACAAGGGATTTTGAGTCTATAAAGACACATTCATGCAGGGTAATTTCTGAGCAGTACACAAGGAACAGACATAAAGAAGAGTAATCCTTGAATAAAGGAAGAGCTGTACTGCTGGAGAGGGGAAAAAAAACCCCACAACTGAAAAACCCAACAGTTTATGTATTTTTGTACGTACATATATATGCTGTTCCACAAACACTTAAATATCTTGAGGAATGTATCCATTTCTGTATAATATACTATTCCTTTAAAGATAAATTAACAAAGTACTTAAATTATAGAACTTACTATACCATATACTTTGTTTACATGGTACCTACTTCTAAGGAACCTATTGCAGACCAAAGAGTAAGCATGTAAAAAACCAGTGTAATAGTCTATACTCTGAGTGATGACACCATTTCTCTTTCTGGATATTATCATGTAAAGCATTTTCCTTTTCCATATGGAGACATATGACATTGATCTGTCCCAGAGAAGGGAGGAAAGTAACTAATTTCTTACAGAAGTTTTAAATATTCTATAAGTTCGAAAGAATTACAGTCAACATCTTGTAAATGTTTGTTTGGTTTTTTTTCTTCTACATTTTTAAATAGCAGCAGAACCTTTGAAGGATATTTTGGTGTTTAAAGTATTTATATGATTTTAAAAAAAAACAAACAACACCCAAACAAAAAAAAGCTACAGCATTCTAGAACTTCTACACTCTGTATCAAAAATTTACAAAGTTTTCTTTCTACATTAATAGTACATTCTGCACAGATTCTAAAGTGAAGTGTATGTCAAATGACAAAAGTCAACTCTCTGACTGCATATGCTGTCTGGGAACACTTTTCAACTCCCAACAGCACCAATCCCACCCCTACCATGTGCCAAATATCCTCAAACTTTATTTTTGTGGGAGTGGAGGGGAAAAAAATAAATATTGCTTTTTTTTTTTTAACTGAGAATCTTAAGATCTGACTAAAACTGAATGCTTAAGGAAGTTCCAGCTGAGTACAGAACTTAAGCAGGTGTGTATTTAAGTACTTGTTTTGTGTTTCTGAGTAACTCCCAGTGGCTTTAAGTCCAGAGTGTGCTGAGGGTGATTTGTGGTGAGTCAGAAGGGTAACGAGCCTCCCAGTGCTGGCTAAGAAAATCAACATAATTATTCTTCTGGAGCCTTGGGATGAGGGACAGTTGTGAAGATCCCAATTTTAAAACTTCTTAAAGGAATCTAATCAGATGTTAGAGAAAATAAGTACCACAAGGATTCGAAGAACAGACAAAGAGCTCTCATTTTTGCTTTCTTCGCTAGGTATTTATGTCTATAACTTACTACATTACAGCTCCATAATTCTTCAAGCCACTTATTAAAGCAAAACAGTACCACCAGTTATAATCATTACAGGTTTGATACACAGCCTGATGCCTCTGAATGAGAGCATCTGCATGGTGATCCAACCTATCTTGTTAACTTGCAATCCAGCTCTTTTAAGCAATCCACATGAACTTTGAGTGTCCCTGAGCAGACAAGACCTTGGTAAAAAAAAAAAAAACAGAACCCAGAAAACACTACAGAGATATTCAGCTCTAGAGCAACACATGCATATTTGTTGCTTAGCATGAATATTTGAAAAATGTTCTGTCTTTCCTTTATAAAAAGTTAATAATCTCAAGTAAGCACTTCAGTCAAGGTAAAAATATCCAGCAAAAACCAATTTAAGAGTGCTTCATTATAGGTCTGAGGAATATCTACAGACCATCAGTTGCAGAGGGTGGATTGTAATGCCTCATTAATGTTGATTATAGATTTCTTTGAATCTGGAATCTTCTTTTTTTAGGCCCTAAAATTTCAAGTGAATGTGAATAACTACACTGAAGGGTCTACTTTAGTAAAGAAATATATATGCACATTTGAGCCTGGGGAGCTCAATTTTCCAAATGGCTATGACTGCATCATATTTTATATACTAAATAGTCCCCTTTGAGAAGCTGCTTACCAAGGAAAATTCAGTGAATACCTACACAGTATCAAACCCAGAGCTTTACTTCGTAGCTAGGCACAGTTAAATAATTTTTAAATTTGTATGCACTTTGAAAAAGAGAAATGCCCAAGATTTACACAAAAATGTAGAATAGTTTTATCTACATATATTTCTTTACATATGTATTGATATATATTTACGTATTCATGTGCATATCTGTATGTGTGTTTCTATATGTGTATATGTACACAAACTTGTATGCTTTCTGACTATTCAAAATAGAAATACCCATGGATCGAGAATATCCATAAAGATTAAAATCTGGACTTTAATACAGGTGACATATATCTGAAACAAAAAATAATGCTATGTTTTAACATGTACTTCAAAGAAATCTACACTTCAGCATAACGAGTTGTAACTCTGGAAGGGATGCACTGGAATATCTCCATACTACAGCAGTATTCTTTTTATTTTACTCATGTCCTTTGTTTTCTTTCCACTTCCAAACCCTCGGAAGTTGAAAGTTGGTTAGGGTGACAACCTGAAGCTCAGATCAAATAGCTATTTGGTTTCTTCCAAGCTGGCATTTAGACATTTGTATTTAAAACAGGTGTTAACAGAGATTTCCTAAGAGATTCCTCCTTCAGGTAAGCATCATTCAATCAGTAGCCCATAATACCTTAAAATAAAGCTTTTACTGAGTTTTGCTGCCTAAACCTAATCCTGCAAACTATTGCATGCTTGAATATACGTGTCCTAAGTAAGTAAACATTTGGCTTGTGGGCTTGCAAAATCAGGGACAAACTTTTGCAGGTACATATACCTCTACTAATTCCAAGTATTATACTGCAAACCTAAATGATCCTGGTTTTATTTACAGGTTCCTTGACATTTTAGAAACAGTCGCTTTTGGCATTTTAAATTTGTAGTATTTTCTTCCTCATCTCAAACCAAGTTTTATTAAGAGAACTGATCTCCCTTCAAAATCAGGTTAAAGAGCCTTAATTAAAACTCTTCCATACTTGCATTTGAGACAGATTAATAATTAGACACCTTTCATGTAAAATGTAATGCTTTTCTGATATAACAAATGGAGAACAAATACCTCATTTTGCAATAGGTTTTCCACTTGACCTCTGTATTTCATAATAACTGAGACAAAGTTCCGTCTGGAAATCAGAAAAAAGAAAACAGCATTGAGTTAATAATTGGAGAGAGAACAGGTTTGCTCCCCCCCTTTCTATAGATTGGGATTAGTTTAATTGACAGTGATTTTATGTTGGTATAAAATAAGGACAAATGCTTATGCAGGAGTCATGCAACTGATCTTAGATCTCTGTTGTTTTTCTGTAGTCATTTGCCACAAAGCATAGGTGCAATAATCTTCTACTCACACCTGAAGGATACACATTTCCCTAGTGAAAGAACTCCAGTAAGTGATTTGCTATTTCAGAGTTTATTGAACTCCAAATCCCATTTATTTTATTTTACTCTTTAAGGTTAAGAGAGCGCTTAAATATTGCCTTAAAGGTTGGATGTAAGTACATGCTACAATGCCTTCTTCCTCAATCACTTCACAGACAAAAGCTGCAGAGAATCAGGCAAAACATCTGGGGAAACTCAACATTTCAAAAGTCCATACTAAGTCACAAGCACAAAACTCTATTATAAAAAGGGACACTACAGCTGCATAATTCATTGAAGTTTTTTTGCTTACAGTTCTCAAGTCAACATGTTGAAACTGTTTCAGCAACTGCCTTTTCCATCGTATTACCCACGCTGTGAACTTGTTTTACTTCTGTAGATAGGCATGTACCACTGTAGCCCTGTGCCTTTGTCATGCTACAGAAGGCAAAGCTTCACTAAATTAAACAGGATTATGAACAGGAATACACACCTCTCTATACTCAACTCCAGGACTAATGCTTCAGCTGTCAATCTCATCTTTTTAGAACCACAGGCTCCAAGTGGTATTCCCAACAGATAACCAGAAACAGAGTTTTGCTATTAAGATGAATTTGTGTAATTTTCTGTGTTTCAAGTGCAGTGAAATTCTAGCTGCCATTTTTTTGTCAGCCTGAGCAGAACAAAAAAAAAAAGACACCAAAAAAAAAAAAAGCTGCCTATGAGACCACGACTAAGCTTGTTACATACAGGAATACACACACCTTCCTTTTCCTCTGACAGCCTCCTCTGTAGAGTCAAATCTTCAGGAAAGGGTACAGAAACCTTAATTCCCACTTCCACGCCTTGCCTAGCCTACTGATTAGTAAAATGGACACATTATAACCTTGATGGTCCTCGGTGGTAGTTGGGGTTTGTATGAGCTTTTATGAAAAGTGGAAACAGTCTTCTTCAGTGCTCATTTCTTTTACTCTATCACCTTATCCTTGACTTCTTTTTTCCTCTTACATTTCCCACTAACTTCTTGGATTAGGGTTCTCTGTTTTCAGAAGGCTTAGAAGTAATTTACCCTCCACTGCAGTCTGATAGCTGAAAGTCACAACAGCATTTTGCCTGCTTCAGAGCAAATGGATTATTGTTTACAGGCAAACTGATTGTGTCCTCATATATCTTAGTTGGGCTAACTGAGCAATCAAAGTTTAGAGTGGCAGCTACAGTCCAAAGTACAGCTTCATATCTGGTTAGATTCATTATATATATATTACAACAGGAAAAGGAAAGAGTCATTGCACTGAAATCATCACACAGAACAGAGAAATGTTAGGTGGCCTTCCCAGCACTAATGCCAGAATGCATTTCCTCGTAGATGCCTACTATTCACCTCCTACAGATGGTTTTGCCTTTCCAGCTTTTTATTTCCAATCTGCAGTGCCCTTATCTAGCCAGGCAGTTTGTGTGTTGAGCAGCTGCCTGGCAGTTCCTCCTGTAATCCTGTTAAATCATAGCTAATACAAGTTGTCGCTCTGCTTTGACCAAGTCTCCAGACATAACATGGTTTCCACAGCATTACCCAGCTCAAAAGTAGCTCTGGACAGAGGAGCTTGCCTTTTTGCATCCAGGTAAGCACGATTATTAGCGTGCTTGGCCTAAATGCAGCCTTCAAAATAATTTCAGAAATTATACTAGTTTAAAAAGATCAGCATATTTTCCATCAGTTTATTCTACCCTTGAGAATTTTCTGTACAAAGCAGCCATAATTTTACGTAATTCATAGGAAACAAATCCAGAGACTTGTAACGATGATCAAAATACCTCTGCTAATGCTGTCCTGGATCTTTGGCTGCTAGGTAACTAATAATATCTGTGTCTTATCACACAGGCATACTTCATACTTGTACATCTTTGATAGCTGTGTATAAATATGGAAATGCTAAACAATCTATTAACTTTCAGTGCTTGACACAAGAAAACTTCAGGGCTTTTAGTAAGGCAATATGGTATAATAGTTTAGAAAAGAAAATTAAAAAGTACAAAAAACTTGATAGAGTCAGTGTTAGATCCCAGCTGGTCAACATGGGAGGAAAACAAGTATGTAGCATATACTTACAGCATTCATTTCTCAGTTTCCTGGCAGCAGCACCTACTGTGGAGCAATGCTAGGTTTCCTTTCTAAAATGCTGTATCTCACCATGGTGCCAAACCAAGCTCTGCTGCCTAACTGCAGAGATCAGACTAGCCATCGTGCTGTAGCTACTGGCACCTCAGTGTCAGAGATTATGGACTGCAGTTGCACTCCCTGATTGACATTGTGTTTGGTTTTCAAGCTACAAAAACCAGCACGTGAAGCCATGTAGGGGCTGCCAGTTTCATTTGTTCCCATTTGCCTGAGAAAGCAAATCTGATTATTACAGAGGTAAGGTTCCGGTTCACTCGTTTTGCTTCATCTCAAGCCCGTTCAAAACTGTTCTTTTTCCTTCTCTGGTGGCTCTAAGCAGACTGAACATCTCATTCAATCCATTCTCTAAAACACAAACATTTGTCTGCTACAATCAGAAACCTATCTACAGGACGTGCAGATATTTTATATATTTTATCTACATGATGATTACTTTATTTAGCTCACCTAAATACATCTGTAAAGGCACAGCAATATGGGAAAGTACTCTGCTGACCTTCCTGGGTGCCAGGCACATTGACACAACCTGTGCTGAGCCCATTCTACTGCATCTCCATTCCGCTGCATCCATCTACTCCATCTCTATTACAGCCCTGGGTAGATCCTTGAGGAATTACAAAAGGTTGCAAACACACATCCCAGTGCAGAGTAAGCACAACAGTGTTGCTGCATGCTGTGTTAGAAAGAGCTGTTATGATTAGGTATGATATAATTGACTGGCCTACTCCCAAAAAAGTACTAGGGTGGTGGTGCTGCTTACAGGAATAAGGGCTTTTCTTCACTGTATGGCTCACATGATTCTAGTGCTGCTTCAAAGCTAAGTGCCTTCTCAACATAATTGTGCTACTGCTTGAACGGTAGGAGGGTGATGGAGCAACTAACTGCTCCTGAGAACCATTTCTAGAAGGAGGTTGAGAGAGAATAGTCAGAATAGATTCACCAAGGGATCATAACTTTTTGACACTACCATCCATAGCAACCTCATAGAGAAGCTAATAAACTGGGAGCCTAATGAGCAGACAGTGAGGTGGACTGAAAACTGACTGAATGGCTGGGCCCAGAGGGTGTTGATCAGTGGGACAAAGTCTAGTTGAAGGCTGGTAACTAGAAATGTACCCAAGGGGTCAGATGTGGGTCCAGTCTGTTTAACACCTTCATTAATGATCTGGATGATAGGGCAGAGTGTACCCTCAGCAAGTCTGCTGATGACACAAAACTGGGAAGAGTGACTGATACATTAGAGGGTCATGCTGCTATCCAGAGGGACCTCAACATGCTGAAGAAATGGACTGACAGGAACCTCATGAAGTTCCCCAAAAAGAAGTGCAAAGTCCCGCACCTGAGGAGGAATAACCCCATGCACCAGTACGTGTTGGGTTGCTGACTGTCTGGAAAGTAACTTTGCAGAAAAGGACCTGGCAGTCCCTGTGGGCAGGAAGCTCAACGTGAAACAGCAATGTGTTTTTGCAGCAAAAAAGGCTAAAGGTGGCTAAAGGTACCCTGGGCTGCATTAGGAGGACTATTACCATGGGACCACTACCAGCTGGTTGAGGGAGGTGACTTTTTTCTCCTTCTTACTCGGCACTGCTGAGGCCACACCCTGAGTAGTGTCCACTTCCAGGCTCCTCGGTACAAGAGAGACATGGATGTACTGGAAAGACCTCAACAAAGTGCCACTAAGATGATGAAAGGTCTGGAACACCAGTCCTTTAGGGAAAGGCTGAGAGCTGGGACTTTTTAGCCTGAGAAAGCTCAGGGCGATCTTCTTGATGTACATGAACATCTGCAGGGAGGGTGCAAAGATGATGAAGCCAGGCTCTTTTTAATGGTGCCAGGTGACAAGACAAGAAGCAGTGGGCACAAACTGAAACAGGAGATACCAAGAGTGACAGGGCACTGGCACAAGATGTCCAGAGAGACTGTGGAGTATCACTCCTTGGAGATACTCAGACACCATCTGGACACAGTCCTGGGTAAGCCGGGCCGTGTCCAGACATTACTTAAGTAGGTCTTATGCAAATAAATACCTACTTGTCTGGTTTGAATCTGTTACTTTCACTTCAGGCTCCCTTTACAGTAAATGATCCTTTTCTTCAGACATTGTGTGCTCCTCAATTTCATAGACTTGTCACCTATAAAACCCCCTCATCTGTTATTATCTCTGTATCAGGATGAAGAGTATTTTTACTTATTTGTCTGCCATGTGGAAGGCACTTCTTTCATCTGAGCATCCTTGCTGCCCCTCTGTTCACTTTTCCAAGTTCTATTACACTGTATTTGAAATGGGAGTAGCAGAACTGTCTGTCATATTCAAGATAAATGTGAACAAACACCCTACACTGACACTACAACATAATACTGTTTTTCGGGTTTTCATTTCTTTCATAATAATTTGCAACATTTGTTTTATCTTATTTGCGGCTGCCATGCACCAAGATGACATTCAGAACTATTTATTATAACCCCAAGAACTCATTCCTGGTGCTAAAGTCAACTCGGAGTCCGTGAATTTAAGACTTTCCTTCCATCTACATTTATTTTTTCAAAGTTTTATCTACCTCTTTATCGCACACTCAAGTCAGCATTGTAAAATCCTCCTACAACTCATCACAGGCAGCTCCTGTGCACATTACACACAGCAAACTTGTGACACATATCTGATAAAAAAAAAAAAAAAGCAGGGGGGTAATAGCTAAGTTAGAAAAGCAATTGAGAGCACAGGACCTGACCACAGATCTTTCTGGGTCATCACTGCTGGAAAATGTTTCCTCCTACCCATCAACAGTCCATGGGAGAAGGAGGAAATAATGATCAAAAGATAGTTCAAGCTTGTACTTTTTCAGTAGTTACTGAACCCGTGGTTGAAAAAAGAAACTATTGTCTGACAGTATCAGAGGAAATTTTGCAGACCATAGTTGATCTGCAGCTCCACATCTTTTATCACATATACCCTCTGAAGACTCTCTTTACAATGCAAAAGGCCACGTGCTGTACATGACAAGATATAAACCAGTAAGTAGCGTGCGTATAGATGGTATGATTGGTTTGATCACTTTATAGCAAGGACTAGAACAGAAATTTGAGCCACACTCCTAGGAAACCAGATGAGTCCTCAATCAGCAGAAGATATTTGCCTTGAACAAGTCACTACCTTTCCGTTTTCCTCCATCTGCTAAATGACAGGTGTGGCATTTACCCATCTTGGCAAAGTCCTTTGTAACACATGGATGAAAAACATTACAAAAAGTGTTAAAACACCACCTTTATCCGAGGGCATGAAACAGAACATAACAGAAGTTGAATGAGGAATCTGTTTCATTTTGTGCTTGTCCACTGAAAGTCAGCTTTAGAGCCTGATGCGCTTTGAGTGCCAAGTTAAAAACTTGTCACAGGTTGTTTCCATTAAAATAAATAAAATAAGGCATCGCTCAACTGTGAAAACATAGGCATAATGAAGAGCAAACCCATTATTTTTACAGTATTTACTCTTAAAAATTCTCTAAGAGCAATACACACCTGAAAATTATAACTCCTTTAATTCTGAGAATCTTTGGGAAACATGAAAGCTCTAGTGAAACCTCCAATAACATGAAAGAGAGAGAATACTGAATATTTACACAGATCTATAAATGATTACTGATTTTTGCTAAGTAATCCATGAGGTCTGAAAATAACTAAGATACTGATCTAATTTTCTTTCTCTTTGGTGTCATTCCTGTCCCCAGCAGGTCTCAGAGTTGTCCTTTGGGCCCAAGAGACTCACTACAAACAATTACAAACAGAAATAATATTAAATATCAGTGTTCTTACTGAGTCAGACTCCAGGCATAAGTGTCTTCTAACAGCAGATTCACACCGAATCTTCTTTGGTCATCTTCATACTGTGGAAAAGAAGCATATAGTAAGAGAGAGTATTCTGATATGTCAGAGAGATTTGCTTGGTACTTTCCAAAGTCAACATATTCTTTTACGAACTCTGAGTGTTCAGGATGTTTCTGTCTGAAATTTTATTTGGTGAATCCCTCTCATGTTACACTACAGAAGGCCAAACCAGCTTGTCACAGTAGTTCCTTCTAGCTACAGACAGATTAAGACTATAGCCAGGCCTCAGCAAATCCTGCCTCTGCTTTCTTGTCACAGACAGCAGAAGGCCCTTTGGCAATGGCGATACGCATGGGTCACGGAGCAGAAATCAGTTTGCATCCACAACCTCTCTGCCACTTTCTTTTCCTAAGAGAACGGAATGGAGAACATCCTCATCATCCTCTGCAAACCTTGTGAAGGGACTTCTCTCATTAAAGAGTCACAGAAATGATCAAAGCACTACAGCAGTTTTTGTGTGTGAGAAGAGGCTGAGCTGGGACTGTTCAGTCTGAAGAAGGGAAAGCTCAGAGGGAACCTTATCAATGGTACAGGTATCTGATGGGAAATAATGAAGAGGAGGGAGTCAGACTCTTCTCATTAGTGCTCATTGACAGGACAAGAGGCAAACGGCACAAATTAAAATACATGAAATTCCACTTCAACACAAGGAAAAAAAAAAAGTGAAGTACTCAAACACAGGAAGAGGTTGCCCTGAAAGGCTGTGGAGGAGATTTGAGTAGCTGCTGAGATACTCAACACGTGACCAGACAGTTCTGGGCAACCTACTGCACCTGACTACCTGAGCAGAGGGACTGAACTAAATGATCCCATGAGGTCCTTTCCAGCCTAAACTATTTCATGATTTTTGCCTTATTTGACAAGTTCTGCTGACCAAACAATCCCATTCCGATATAGCCCTTTCTCCAGTGCTATAGATTTGTTTGTTGCCTTTGATGCCTTAACTCCTCCCACCTAAGAAGGCAGGTTCAGCCTATGCTAGGCCTGTTCTGCCAGCTTGGAGGCACCACCACATCCTGAAAATTCTGCCCTTTTTCTGACTCATGGTTGAGCCCATATCCCTGAAACCCACAGGGAAAAGTTACCGAGGAGCTTGTGACAAGCACGACCCCAAATTCCCTGGCCAAAGATTGCAAAGGGAATGACACAAACACATATAACACTGGAAGGGGTGGGGGGGATGAGAAAAATAAATCAATCAGAAAACAGAAAGCAAGAGAGCAGCACAGCACATAGGCATCCAGTGCTGATGAGCTTCTGTTTCCATAGTAGCTAAGACAGCTGCCAGACATTGTTTTTCTTCATACCTCTAGAAATGCAAACGATGGCTGGGATTGGCACAGCTTAGGCAATCAGGCTACAGCCTATTTAGCTAAAATATTTGTTTGCTCAAAGGTGAAGCAGAAGACAGAAATTACACCTGGCCAAGGATACAGAAGAATCTGGAAGGTGACTCCATTTTAGGCTGGAATGAATGACTAATGAAAATTTAATGAAACTAATAAAACTAACGAAACTTTCAAAGTCTTTGTGAATGGAAGACAACATGGTTTAACCTTAAGCGAAACATTTTAGCAAGGAAAAAAAATTCTGTTCATCTTTTAGTGGTCTTTCATACAATAAACAAAATTTTCAGAAAAAGAAAACCATAATTCAAAAGCAATGAAATAGGATTAATGATTTTTTTCCCCATCTTAAACAGAATTTGAAAGAAAGCTTGTGTTTTATACAGAAAATACACCCAGTCTTTTTATTGCTTGGTTAAAAAAGCCTTCTGATATTCTGAAAGCTTGTTCATAACAGTGACCACGCTAGCCATTTTTTCTAGTTTATTGAAATATAGTAGTGGTCTAAAGCTAACATTCCTAAGCAACTTGTGTCTCTGTCACGGCTGGATTCAATTTAAATATGTTAATTGATATGCAGATCACTCGACATTAATTTGTCTTTAGACTGCTATATAGAGATTTAGCAATGGCACCATTTAAGGAGCAGAATCTTGCCGAGCTGCATGTATTACAGATGTTCTGTAAAGCATTCCCATCTGGAGTGCTACTATCTCTTTTAATCACATAGTGGCAATAAGAGAGAGGAATTAGATGAATGAAATGGAAAGGGGTGAAGATAAGGAAAACATTCTCATGCAATAAGCCTTGAATGGCCATGTCTTAGACCCAAGTACTAAGCTCCAGTTTGCCTGTGCATTTGATCTTATACAAACACCTAGATTCCTTATCTCAGTGTACTGACGTTAGAGGGTTAAACTTTATTCTAGAGGAGAGGACAGGGTAAGTACTTGGAGGTTAGTGAATGCATTTGAGACTAGGTGGTCTTTTCTCAGCTGATTTCAGAATCTGTCTCTGAACTCCACGGAATTGCTTTTACAGAAATGATCACAAGACATACAAAAATAGCTAAGGGATGCCAATTTCCTGGGCGCAGAACTAATTGTGCTACATATGGTTCTGATCTAATACTCCTGGCTTTACCCACAAGTCATGTCTTCTGCCCATACCATACTCTGAGGCTTGGAGCTCCTGACCTCTGACAGCTATTGTGCTAGAAGACTGGTATAACATCTCAAGCTTTAAGAATATTTTATAGTGCTACCATAATCAGAAGCATGCACTCCAGAAAGCAAATAGCACCCAGCACTCCATAGTTGCTTACTCTATCATCATGATTTGAATTTAACACTTCTAGACAGAGGAATAGTCAATCACATCCATCTTGACTCTCAGGAGATAATATCCTTTGTTGTTTGGGTTTTTTAAAAGTCACATTACCCTACAGAAGAGTAGTGTCTGTGTTCTTTAAAAGCCATCCTGAATGTTAATAATGTCAGTGCACGCTTAGCTGTTACACTTCCACCTCTGGAGACCTTACAAATAGCAGAACACCTCTGAACTGAGCAATCATGGGGACAAGAGTTGAGCTACAGAACAAGACAGACAAATGACAAGCTTCCTCCTTGATCTCATACATTGACAGAATGAGAGGACAGGGAGGGATGAATTTGGAAACAATGTGACAGACTGAGGGAGGGAGCCCTAAAGCTTAGAGAGAAATCAGATGTGTGTGATTGATAGGAACCCAGAAGCTTAAGGGGATCTGATGGACTAGGGCAAAAAGTGGGTGTATGTGAATTATTTAGCACCTGACTACGTATGGTTGATTAGAAGAGCTGTCAAGATAGTATGTTTGTGGCACTAAGTAAAACTACAACCTAAATGATTCTACAGAAATCTCTACTAATGTCAAAATTCAAAGTACACAAGGACCCTAGGGATCACAGGTCAAATTCTCCCCAAAAGTCAGTGCAGATTAACTCACAAAAATAAACAGTAGCTACATATGCACGTAACTGTCTGAGATAGCTGAGGAATCAAGTCTCAAAGTTTGTGCCTTGTTTTGGTTTGGTTTTTTAAACAAACAAAACAAAAACAACCCCCCAAAACACCAAAAACAAACCCAAACCACAAAACCCAAACAAAACCCAAAACAAACAAAAACCCACCAAAACCACAACACCAACCGACCAAAAAGAAAACTAAACCAAACACACCCACACACACACCAAACAACAACAGAAAAGCAAACAGCTTTTCCACATATTTTTTACGTGAATTGTTAGAGGGGGTAATTTATATTCCAGAAACTGTCTCTTAAGCCTGTGACTTTCAAAAAACCCCATTTTTTAACCAAAGTCACAAATTTCAGAGAACTGCAACAACAAAACTGGCTGCAAGCTCCGAGCAGACAACCTCAGATGGTTGAATTCAGCACGGCTGGAGCTGGTTTCAGCAGACCCAAAGAGAACTACAGAACTGGGTCCAGAATGAAAGGAGATGCTGCAGCTTCCAGTGCACCATCGTCTGTATCTCCTCCATTAGGTTTTGTCTGGTCCTGACAGACTTGGTGTTCCTGCCTGCGAGCAGAACCTCTCCTTTCTGATACGAATGCTCTGTCACAAGCATGCCCTGGAGCTGGAGGAAAACTCTGTGTCTATGACTTATGCCAGCTCAAGAGTTTCTCATGTTCTTTGCTATTATTAGTAACCTGAAGTAACTTCATGGCCTGAAGCTTTCAGAGCTGTGTCAGTTACCATAAAGGGGTGATTAATAATTCACTTGAAGACATTAAGATGTCTTCTTCACCCTTCCTGGTTAAACCCCATCGTAGGTTATTAATTATGGTTCCACAAATTCTTTGAGGCAATAATTGTTTTCTAATGGCCTGAGCACTGCTAATTTGTCTTGCAAGCTTGTTAGTTACCTGCCTAAAATACTCCGTTTGTTTGTTTGCAATCATTCTACCTGGTAATTGTAGTTGTTTCCAAAACATGAAACAAACATCAAGAGATGCTTCATCTCTGCTCCTGGCCTCCATATTGCACTGCACTATATTAAAACTCACATAGATCTGTCACAAACTACAGCAGAGTTAAAGGAGACTTTGAGCATATTAATAGGACACGAAGAATTATACAGTAGCACCATTTTGAGGGACACTTAAACACAAGAAAAGGTTCCTGTCTATTAGAGGTACTACACAATACCCCTAAAAAATGTTTAAACAACAGAAAAACCTGCACCTTTTTATGAGGGACCACTACCTTTTCTCATCTGTGATTACACTGAGAATGTTAACACTGAACTCATTAAATCTGGTAAAATATTAGCTCCATTAACAGTGGCATATCTGAAAATAAAAATGCTCTTGAACTCGCAGGAAATACCATTTGCTGGCTGCTTTTGTGCATCAACCTCAACAACCTGCATTTAAATTTCAACATGTGATGGGGTGAGGAAAGACACAAGACAGACTCTTGCTCCCCCCCCTTCTGTAGGTATATTCAAACATCAACTTATTAAGTCTAGACTGAGAGCAAGCAGTTGGAATCTGAATCATTTTTTAAGTGACCTGGTGATCAAACTTCTGTGTTTACTAATACACTTTCCTTTAGACAATGCTATACAAAGAAGAATCGATGGTTTTTAAACAATCAAGTGAATAATATCACCAGTGAAGAACATCAATACTTTAAGCCAGGATTGTACATATCAGCACGAAATTATTCTGCTTGTATTTACGAAGTAGTCAAAAGGTCAAATATGTATATATGGACTCATTAGAGTCTTTTTTTTATTGCTCCAGGTAACATATTGTGTTGCACTTGCTGTTCCACATAGTAACACATCACAGAAACTAAAAGAAAGCCCCTACCCCTTTTTTTTGTCAGAAATCTGCCATCTGAGCCATATATTGACAGACCCAGCCTGACAGCACACCTATGGCAAAGCAGGTATTTGGTACTATCTGTGAACAGAGTCAGACACTGGCAGTGAACACTGCCCAGAGCAAAGCTTCTGCTGTACTGCAGACTTTGCATTGGAAGCAATTTATGGCAGTCCACCAGGAATAAAACTCACTTTTAGTAGCATTGCTCAGTGTCGTTAAAGATCAGGACCCCACTTGTGAGGTTGCTTAAGATTAAAAAAATTGAATAGGAATTTCCATGGATTTATGATGATGAAAAAATATTTTCTGTAAGGACTACATGTCCTTACAGACAACATTTCTGCACGTCTACAAACAAGCATGTACACATACATACAAGTATGCATCCCACGTGCACAAACACATCAACTATGATTCTGGCTTTTATCAGCCTACACTGGTTTTCAGCAATAGTGACAAGAATCCAGATATAATTTGTTTTACACAGTACTTTGAGTGGTTTTGCCCTTGTTACAGTTCAAAACATACAAAGTCCAATCAAGAATTCTCTGAACACCTGAAATAAAAGGGTATTAAATTCTGACAAAACTGATTTTTTTCTATAAAGGTAACTTTTGGTCTTTTTCATTTGTGTGTTCTTTACAGTAATTCACTTAGATTTAAGCACAGGAGCAAAGCAGATCTGTTCCCCAGAACGTTTCAACTGGAGTTCAGCAATAATATATGCATTCTCAGGAACGCAAATAATCTCTCTTTGATTATTACCACAGGTTGCTACATAAAAGGATTGGTGGAATTTTATTCCTTCGGGGATGCTGAAAGAAAGAGGAGGAAAAAAAAAAAGATGACTTACCGTTCGAGCCAAGCTTTGCTTCAAATTACTAGTGTTGTGCAGTTGAAGCTGAATGCAGGTGGTTGCCTTGCGAAGACTTTTGTGGCTTCCCAAAGTATGATGACTGCAGTTTGGGGAAAAGAAAAATAACCCACAAATGGTTATCTCTGCTTGCCACTTTTTTTCTGGTTTCTTGTTTTGATTTCCCCCACCCTGCTCCTAAAAGCACCAACGTACTGAATTCTAAGTGCAAAATAGATTGAATAATATAAAACCCATACTTGCCACCTACTCCTGAGAAAACTGGTGGGGTTTGGCTCTGGCATATTTTCTGGTAAAACACTTTAAGCATAATTTGACCATTAAGTTCTGTAACAGAACAAAGATGACACAGAAAGAATATGCTAAACAAACTGCACGTGCTCCCAAGCCCTGAGAATATTTACGCGTATTCTTCAAACCCAAACTGCTGCAATTTATATAAAGTATCTCGGTTATGAATGCACCACTGCAGGATGACTTGTAACTTATTTTACCATCTCTCTGTGAGCTGCATAGGGTGAGAACTTTGATTTCTTTGAGAAGTAAGGGACACCCATCTTAATAGATGTCATTTTTCAAACTTACAGTTAATATTTTTTCAAGGTGGGTATCAAACGCTACAAGTTGGTCTTGCTCTTTCTCACATCACATGCCAGCTAAGGTCAGACACAGAGTTCTACTCACTCTGCTGAAGCAGTCACTAGGGACTACTCTGCTGGCCAAGGATGCTCTAGCACCCCATAACAAGGGAATTCCTTATTCTCCTTTGCCTCTTCAAAATAGCTTCTAGTCCATTTATCACTCTTGGCAACTTCTAAGTTCTAAAACAGTCTTAGTTTATCACCCTTAAAATTACTTGCAATAAAAATAATTTCACTGTTCCCTTTCTAATTTCTCTTTTATTCAAGTGAAGTAATGCAAAAATGCCTTTGCCTTAAGTCTGAAATATTTTTATGTTTAAAAAAAAATCCTTCGGTATTAACGGGTAGGAAATGGAAATACGATGCTGGTTTTTGCAAAGGCAAATTCATCACCAAAACAAGTTAATATGCATCATCAGTTACAACTCCAGTGTGTGTTCAGTTAGATTCATGTTGTTTTTTTCAAGCCTCCAGGCACACAAGAGCCAAAAGGGTTATTCCATATTTATACAGATTAGAGCACAGTAAATTGTTTCAGAGCTCCCTGGGCCATGAAGGAAAGATGATTCTTCTCTGGTTTGTCAAGTGCCATGAAAAATTCAGAATTCAGATGCAAACTGTACTTCTTTCTACTTAAAAAGGCTTTTGATGGAACATCTGAATAAAACTGGATGGATTTAGTTCCAGAAAAAATACTCGCCTAGGAAGACACCATGGGAAGTGTGACTTAGGGGAGAGGCTCACACCTCACATGGCAGCTGAGGTGCCCAGCACAAATGAATGGTTAAACTTCAGTTAACATAACTGTCATTCAGCACAATTCAGGAAATTCATGTATCTTGTAAATGTTCTACACCTACTCTACACCACAGTTAAGTAAAATACAGTCTGTCCATTGTAGGTAACAAAAGGTGTAAATGTAGATAGAGGAATTTAATGTGTGTATTTAAAAATAAATAAATAAATAAAGGTCACAGGGGACATATCCATTTCCATCTGACATAACAAATACCTAAAGCAAGGTCCTCTGATAGAGCTTACATGCACCTGCAAAATACCTTGCTTTTAAGAGCATAAAGTACAGATGTAGAACTGTGAGAAGTTAACATCAAGACAGTGAAATACCTGTACAACTGGAAATCTTATCACTGTTATGCCTCAGCCCTTCTCAAATCCCTTTACAAGCAAAAGTCCAAGCAACCAATTCCTGTACCAATGCACGGAACCTCTTCTGTTCCTCCTCAGTTTATATCTGTTGTGCCTACTCATGGCTTTCTTCAAACTTCTCCTTATTTCACTTAATCATATCTGCCTTGTCACTCTAATGATGAACTCTCCCATAATCTTTGCATCCTTGGAAACTGCCTCAAGCCTGTTTTTTTAACTTTTCACCCCTGCCATTATTCCTGCTCTTTCAGTTCTTCCTTACCCTCAACCCTAGGACAGGAATAGTAACAAGAAAACTACAAAGAAACACGCCAGTGAGTCCTGAGGCACTTTTTCCTGAGTTCTCCAGTACACAGATTCCTATTGCAATGCCAACATTTCACCAAGCTGGTGACAGAAACTGGCATAGCTATGCCAACACAGAGGAGTGCTCTGTTTGGGTACACTCGTACAGCTATACCCGCCTTCTCCAGTTACAGTTTTGTACCACAGATGTATAAAACCCCCTATCTATTCTAAGTACAATTACTCCACGTCATCAGACTTCCAGGCAAAACAAGCTATGGCAAGAGAAGGTGAATTTGGTGGGTTTAACATTTACAGCAGTGGGTTGTATTGGCTCTGCTGTGTCAGGCAGATGCTGTACGTCACCCAATGCTTTACTGACACTGCAGTGCTGCCTGAAACGTTGCAGTCAGAAGCACTGCCTATACAGCCAACTTCATGAGTGGATTTTATTTGCACAAAGAGAAAAGTTCTGACAGGTACTGTGACTCCAGACACTAGACGAAATGGATTAATGCCTCGATGAAATAATGTGGAAATCAGTCCTAGATGACAAGTGAACTATGAGGAACAGAGGGGTAGCTTTGCCATACGTTGACAGATTACCTTGTAGCCATATCCCAGCCTGTGACAAACTATGCAGATCTGTTACCATACCTGTGCTATTAAGATAAAAGTAATATAGCCCCCTTTGGAGCACAGCACTGGTTGACAGTGCTCTGAGCTCTAAAAAGGAAACACAAATAAAAATGCTACAACTTTATTAACGCAACACTTCTCCCCCTATTTTTGGCTGGAATTACTACATAGAGGATACAGCTTTGATGAGAATGCCATGACAAAAGACATGGAGCAAAAGGCAGTTTTTGTCTTTAGAAGACATAGAAATGAACGGGTCAAAGTAAAGGGACTTGCCTGTGGTCCCACAATATATCAGAAGCATTAAAAAGAAAAAAATCCCTCAATCTCTCGAGACTCCCTCACCACTAGATGATTTTGCTTCCCCATAGCAAGGTTCTCTGATGTGCTATAAGCTCCAAATCCCAACATAGTTCAATCATACTTTTTTTTTTTTTTGAAAAAAGACTCAGCTGAGCAGCATTTCTGAATGAGAAACTTAATCTGCAGTGACAAGAGAAAATTAAGTTTATTTTTACAAAGAACATATTCATCCAAAAGGTGCTTGCTTTTTATGATCCCAATCTGCATGGATATAATTCTGCCCAGTGCATAATTAATAGCTTAAACTTCACTTTGAGTGAAAACCAATTCTTATTTAGGTCTCAATTCTCAGAGAATCGAATTAGTAAGGCAAAAAAAAAGTCATCAATAAGGTCAGAGGCAAGCATGTGAGCAGAAACGATAAGCATTTAGACTCTTCTACTCCCTACTCACTATGTTAACTAGACTGCAAAGCAGTAAAGTAACTGTGCAAATTACACTATGGCAGAGTGTGGACAGAATTAAAAACACAGATGAAAAGATCCTTTAAAATATCTGTCAGGAAAAAAAAAAAGGCCTGTTTAGAAATATCCTTGGACTACACTCCTTTGCTGGGTCTACATTGCTGCAACCTCTTCCTAGAAGACAGGTCAATAAAAAAAACCCCAAACAACTATTTACCTTATATTCTCATATACACTTACGTTCTCTGTTTTATTAGGCATTTCAGGATATCCCAAGTTTTTGGCCTGTAGTTCTACAGGCAAAAATGTCTCAGTGGAGGACTGATTCATTGCTGTCACATTAGAAGGGTTGGTTTTGGCTTGCTACTGACATTGAGAGCTAGGAGTTATGTGACACAAGCTGGTTAACCCCAATTTAATTTTTTTTTATGTATCACCTTTATGAAAAGCATGATAAGATCATTTTTAGGGACATCCTTTCCAAGTCTAAGGAAAGACAGGAAAGTGTAAGAGCAAGATTTCAAGGTGTATGTAGAAGGATTGGATGATGGGATGATAAAAGGAAGAAATTTAGAAACAGCAGATGGTCCTCCAAGAAATAAAAGATGATCATGAACAGGATAAGTGAAAGGGAGTGGAGAGTACACACAGCTAGGAAACCCAGAGAAGGAATGTCTATGGATACATATGAAAATCAGAACCTTCCATGAACAGTGTTAAGAACTGAGGACACAAATAGAGGGTTTACTCCTCTCTTCTTTGAGGACTCTGTCTCTCAGACAGGGTTCTGCCTCCAGATGCACTTACACCAAATATCTAAAAAAGGAACCAAAGCAAATTAACTGAGGAAGCAGCTCACAAATACCTTACAATGATAGAAGGGGCAGGGACAAGGTGGCAATGAATCCTGATGACTTCTACGGGCACTCTAAGAAAAACTTGAGGGAAAAGGAAGCTTAGGAACAGAAAGCAAGCCTGCAGGTTGAGGCAAGGCCAGAATTTCTGATCGGTAAACAAAACGAAGACCAGAAATCAAATGAGATTCCAAATCAGAATTTCACAGATGGCTCCATTAGCTACAGACTGACCTACAGCCTGTACAGAGCCTTGGAATTTTTTAAGAATTGGGATATTTAGAATCTGATATTCTACTTGAGAGTCAGACAGAATGCAAGCACAAGGGTATCTCCATAGGAAGGGAATAATGGATGATGAAATCTTGCGGTGCCGAGCGTAATGGTCACTGGCACGGAAGTATTTTTCCCCATCTAATTCAAAGCTAAATGGATTCCAGAAATCATCAAGTCTTTCAGGTGCTTCTGCAGGAGGCAGAGTGAAGTGCTCATTAATACAGTCAAATATAATAGCAAATAAAAGCTTTTGACAGGTCTTCACAAAGTTGTCCGTTTCACTAAACCACTCTGGTCCGAGAACAATTCATCATACCATAATTTTGGCTTCACTTTTTTTTTTTTTTCCCCTTCCCTCTGGATTACAATAAAGCAGAGTACTTATTCCATTTTCTGCCTCATAACTTCTACTGGAATTCATCCCTGAGGGATTTCCAAATACACTTCTGGAGAAGAATTCTGCACGAGTACATCAAACCACTTTGTTAGCAACATTGCGAGGAAAGCAATTGACACTAAAAGATAGCCCAAATATAGGAGAAAAAAAAAAAATCACCCTGAGACAACTCTACAGGCTGTGCTATGCTACCCAAGGTATCATTATGGTCTAGGGTTTCAAATTTCAGATACAGGGCTCTGATGAGGAGGCAGAAGAAAGGGAGATGAAAGCATAGCATAGCGTAGAATTACAAGCTGCTGAGGCCAGAAGTGCAGCTTGGTGCTTTCTGCACAACAGTGAAGGAGAAAAGCAAAAAAGCTGAGAACATTATTGACCTTGTTTCACTGCTAATGAGACGTGCAGAGATTCTGCAAGTGCAGGAATTTAAACAGTCCGCTATTGATGCGTTCTTCCCAACAGAGAAAATAAAACTGGTTAGAACATATTGTACACTGCACTGAAACGCACTGAGCTCACCCTCAATACAATGACTCATTATTTCCATTTTCTTTAGAGATGAGTTTGAAATGAGAAGAGTGTCCTGAAAATAAAGAAATAATAATGAAAAAAAAAAGCAGCCCTGGCCTTCTGATGTAATTAACAGATCTATGTACGACCTGATTTTCTGCTGAAATGCTTTGCGCACGGCTCTGCTGTACCAGCTCCTGCTTTATGGAGCTTTGAACAAGTGAACAGTGGCCTTGGCAATGTTGGAAGTCTCCATCTTTAGCTGCAAAGCACAATTCACCACAAACACCTGAACATCTGACCTGCGTAAGAGTAGAAGTGTCCAAGCTGGATATAGAACAAAGCTCATTTACTCAGCGTGACACTTGCTCTCACAACTGCATTACTTTCATTAACCTAGCTGGCTTGCTCTGGGCTAGTTCAGGTAATCTTTACACTATACTGAAAATATGACTGCTGCTAAAAATTTCCCTTTCAATTATAGACATATACTATTTTATCTGACACTTTTTACATCTCTAGCAGATGAGCTGCGAATCCTGCCCTGCCAGCTTAACACGTTACCACAGAGAGCTGCCAACTTCTCCCCTTCTGCTGAAAGTCACTGTCCCTACAGCACAGCTGACAACCAGAGCCTGCACTTTAGCTGTTTCAACACAAAATCTGCTCACTTTTGCTGACAGATGAGTTTAAGCTGCCAGAGGGCAAGAAACAACTAGCTGAGTCCAGTAGTGCTTTCAGCCACCACGAGAGTTTACTTGAATGGATGTGAATCAGAGCATTTACTTCCTTACTTGTGGACTACATACATTCAGAAAGACTTGTTTGTATGTATAATGTGTTTTTCTTCAACTTGTAGTCAGCACCAAAGTGCTGACTTTGTTTGCTTTACTGCTGTCGCGACTGGATAGGAAGAAAAATCACCTGCTATGCAGCTGTATAACACTGTTTCTCCTCTCTTTGGTAATTCCCCCCTTTGAGGCTGTGTATACCCCCTCATGCTTATAGCACATGAGACATCAGGAGTAAAACCATCCTTGCATTATGGATGAGAAAGACCAGAAGGGCATTGGCTTGAAACAATTTATTCAAGGCTGCACAAAGCTTGTATAAGGGAGCCAGAATTTGAATCCTTACACTACAGCACGCTAGCATCTCTGGAAAACATAACTGCAATGTGTTCTCTGAGGTTCAGAAGCTATACATTAAGCATTTGGAATGCAACACACTAATTCTCCCTATGCTTCTGCTTACCTGGCACGTAAGCAGAGCGCATTTAATGCACAGCTTATGTTACACAATACAAACTCAATACTGTCTCTTAATGAGATACTTACTTTTGTAGGAATTCATCAGACCCCCAAACACTAAGAAGGCATTCCTCCTGGACTGGGTATTGATTTGTGCAACGGAGGATCTCTACAATTAAGTCATGAGTGATACAGCCAGCTGTAAATAAAGATAGCAAGAAAAATTAATAGTAGCTTGCTAGAGAATTCCGAGCTAGATACTTGAGCAAAGAAAGTGAGAATTTCTTTTTAATTCCTAACTACTGCTGCAGACTAGCTCCATCAAGAGGAATTAGATCAAGCCACACCTGATTTTATTTTTTTATTTTGCTTCAAATACTCTACAAGTCACAAAATCTATGTCCACTTAGAGAAAAATACAAATTTGTTGGGTAGACAGAATGAAGAGCAGAGCAATTTTCCCCAACAAAAAGGAAGAGACAAATGGCAAATTGTTGTAGGGGGATTTTTTTCCCATTTTCCTGGTGCATATTTTGATACATTTCCTGTGTGAACATAACCTGATACAATAGTTGACTCTTCTTGCCATTTGTGACAGAAGAGGCCTTCAGAATTTGACTTCCTATCATTTCTGCTGTGCACACCTTTGTAGACATAGCCAAAAAGTAAATTAATGCTCATATACATTATATACTGTATTAATATTATGTATAGTCACATTATAATAGTATAGAGATATATTATACATATTATTGCATATAATACATATAAATTAAGAAGTTTTTTCTCAGCTCATGCAAACTACTCCTCTGAAATTTCCTAGCATTTTGAGAATTTTCTTCAGTGCAACTTCAGCTTAAGCCACGTTCCAACCCTGCCAATACATTTCCTCTCTGTGCACTGCAGAAGAACTGGTCAAAAAATGGAAAAGAATAGCTGCATAACCTGGCAGACAAATTGCAAACATATCTGATAAGTTTGGTCTTTACAGGTATGCAGATGATACTGCACCAGCACTGATGCTGCAAGCCAGATATCACCTCTCTGGCAGAAAAAAGGATCTGACTCTTCAGGGAAAAGCCTTCATCTAATGTACCAAGGTGGTTTTACAATGCAAAATAAAGTCTGGACTTCCTCCACAATTCTCTGGCAATTTCATAGTCTGTAGCTGATAACAGAAAAGAAGAAGTAGATTCTTTCTTCAGTTTTTCATTCATGGTATTTTTTTATTGCTTCTAAATTGGCAGCCATAAGAGTCCTTACTAGAAACTTTAAGTGAACGTCTTGATGTAAAAAATGGGAACTACCTACACTTAAACATAAATCCCCAGAAACTAAACATGTAGCCCAGACTTGTGTGTAGACTAATTTATGCTGGTCCAGGTTCAGACAACTCGTTCAAACCGAGCCTAGCCAACCAGTTTCTTGGCATTTAATGGTGTTCTGAATTACCCAGCCACACACAGCAGCCAATTCATACTGGCAAATCTGGTTTAGAGTTGGTACCCTAATATCTGGGAACAATTCAAGAACAACAAAATTGTTTTTTCAAAGAAGTTAAAGGGAACGTGATACTGAAAGTAACTTCAGAGAACAGCTGAGATTTCTAGGGGAGAGTGCTGTGATAAAAACAACACTGAAATAAAACAGAGTTGGTTACCATAGTTAACTTGTTTTTTGCTTTGGTTTGGTTTTCCTCAGGGAGAGGGGGGGGAAATAATTTTAAAAAGCATCAATGGATTCAAAAGTGATTCTGAAAATTTTCCTTTTCCTCAAAAAGTCACTTCAATTAAACACTTTCTACCAGTTTTACTAGCTTTAAACATCCAGCCCTTCGACAACTCGGTGTTTTAAGCAACTCTTCATAGCAGGTTAGACATGTAAACTGCAGTGCCTGTTTGCTAAATTTATGCACACCAGAAAAAGAACGGCACAGAAACTGGAATTAAAATTGTAACATGCACTTTTTTCAGGTCACTCATTGGAAAAAATCTGAAACTTGCTAGTATCGTTCGTTTGCACTCTGTAGACACAGTTTCCTTTCCTTGCTCTGCCAAATGTTTTTGCATGACTGAACAATACTTTGTATTAGATAGGACCAAAAAAAAAGTGTACTCCCTCCTTCCAATTCTATTGTAACTTCTTGTTTATTTAGTTTATAAGCAAGTTTAGGATATGAACTGTTTCTTACATCCCCTTCAGTTTTAACTGTGCCTTCCAAAGCATTTTTGTAGAGTTAAGCAGACTGAAAAACTGAACAATCTGTAGTGTAAGTCACGCTATATAATAAAACACTTGCCAGTAGGTAAAAGCTTTTGCATTATGAGGAACTTCAGTGTAGATGCCTTGCCTAGGGGACAGAAATGCTGGAAACACCACCTTTTGGCCCAAGCGTCCCAAGATCTTCGGCCCTTTGTTTCATCACATCCACAAAATATTTATTCAAGATGTATTTATGAAGATTTTTTTTATTTTTTTTTTTTAACATATGTTGACTGATACTCTGTAGAGCTTTGGATTTCCAGCTTTCAACCCATCAAACAAACTAATGCTCAGCCTGTTACAGCCAAATAACTCCTTGACACTGAAGAAATGACTCATATATTAAAAAAAGCTATCAGTTAATGAAGCAGTGCAGAAAGAGAGGGGGAATATAATATGATTTAATTTAATTCATTTTTGTGTAAGTGGCTTAAGAAGTAAAAATTACCAGAGCTGGAATCAAAAGATACTCCCATTCACCACAGATACAGGACACACAGGAGCAGTGACAGCTTTCCACAGTCACTAGTGACAGAATAATTCAGGTTGGGAAGGACCTCAGTAGGTCCATCTAGTCCAGACTCCTCCCCAAAGGAAGGTTGACACTGAATTCTGACCAGCTTGTTCAGTGTTTTGTCCTGTAAGACCTTAAACATTTCCAAAGATAGAGACTCTACAACTTCAGTAGGCAAACTACTCCAACTCTTATTTATTCTCCTTTTCTTTACACTAAGGTGGAACCTTCTCTTGTCATTTTATGATTGATGTATACTTTCCCTGACCTGTGCATAACCTTTGGTGCAGAGGAGTCTTAGTGACTGCAAACTCTGAAGTGTTGGATTCGGTAACAGAGTCAAAGCTGTGAAAAGTTCCATGACTATATGGGGATTACCCTTACACTGTAAATTAGGCACAAGTTTCAATTCCTTCTGGATCAAAGTCTTAATGATGGCCCATTTGAGACTGCCAGAATTGGTCCCAACTATGATTAAACAACATAGAGATCTTCACAGTAGCAAAGTCTGATATTTAATTTTGGTGACTTTAATGTTGCAGCAAATATATTGAACACATTTGACAAACTAAGTACTCAAGACCCACATCAGGCTTGCTCTCCAATTATCTTTTCAGGTAAGAAATGCTTTTTTTGTTTTTTTAAATCATTTCCATGGAAGGATATGGATACCTCAATGGCTTACCGCGTTGTGTAAGAAGAAGAGGATATGGTGAAGAATCTGTCCAAACACTTATTCTGAATTTTGATTCCCCAAGGATACAGTCTGGGAACCTTGCAACACTCCAGATTTTCCCAGTGTTTGTCTTCAAGTCAAAAGCAGGATAGGCATTTCTTATTCTGAAAAGAACATGTAATGAAAAGATTACTAAATAGGCATGGATTCGAGCTTTCTTGTAAGGACAGAAAAAATAATTCCACAAGATACCTATAATAATAGTACATAGCTGTTAGGAACAACATTTTGTGCAAACAGAAGGGAAAACGGTAGCAACTCAAACTTTATTTTCATAGATCAGTGAGATAACTGTGTCTCAGCCTACATACAACTGCATCTTGTACTGAACAGGAAAGCCATGAGTGATATCCTCATGAACTTCACAGAATCTCTGCTGAGCTTGACCTCAGTGAAGCCAAGAGTAATTTGAAGACAGACTTTAGTGCACACTGAGCACAGCAGAATTGAGGAAGCTCAAATATGTGCTTAAATAGCAGAGTTTCAACTTAAAACTAACCAGAAGCATGTGCAGAGACAGCTGTGACTAGGACAGCTGGTCACAATGAATACAGGAACATGCTTTCTATGCAAAACCTTCAGAAGTCCATATTTCACAGTGCCCTAGAATCTAATCTGAAATCCTCATTACTAAAACCCTGGGTATTTAAGTAAATGTCTGCAAAGAGCAGTAACTGTTACAGTCATTGAGCCCCTCTGATATACAATTACCTCTAAAATACATTGTCCCTACTCCTTCCAATTACAAAAAACTTGCAGAAACTAATTCCTCCTGAGGTACCTTTTCCTAATGAACACTGGTCACAGGTATTATGGCTGTCATCCATCTTTTTAACCAAAACCACTTTGCAGCTGCAAGTTAAGGGTACGTATTGCTTTACATTTCACTAACTGTCCTGAATATTTTAGGAGCTAAACTCAAACATCCCATACTAAGCAGACTGCATTCTTTTTTGTTTGTTAGTTCAAGCAGCATTTTGTAGCTTGAGTTGGCAGTGCTTTATACCACGTTTCATTACAGTGTGTTTTGAGCCACAGTTCTCTCACATAAAGTTCTTCATTACTATGCTACCTCCTGCCTCAGGGCTGCTGCCTGAGTCTCTCAGACAACAGTATCAACTACTCTTTTATGTATTTCTATAGCATGAGAAGGACAAAAAGCCTAGGCTTCCAAAATTAATAATCCAATGAAGTAGCCCATTTCTTATAATGAAAAGCCGGGGGGCATGATATATCAGTGGGGTAGGAGGAAATGAGGCTTGACAATACCTCCAGTACAAGACAGATTTATACTTTTAGTAAAAAAACTGTTATACTATGGAGACTGCTTTGGCAACCTATGGAGTTGATGTCAGTCTTTTTTTTTTTTTTTGCCAGCAAGGTACACAAAGCTTTCCCATACCACCAAATTCATTCTTGCAACCTGATTCTGCAAGGTGGCTAAGGACTGAATTAGACTGGAAACTTCATTATCCTTGCTCCAGCATCAAACTAATGGGCTGTGTACACACACAGGGCATGAATCACCTCCTCAACGTACTGACAGTCATTTCAAAACTAAGCAAACCTCACCCACTTCCCCCCACCACAGTATATTTTAGGATAATGTGGGGACAGAAGTTTGCTTTTTATGATTTTTCAGATTAAAATGCATTCAGGTCCAGAAAGTGTTGCTCATTTATGGCCATCTATTGTTTTCAATTGATTAAAGGGCTTCTGGCCTGAGCAGGTGGGTGAGACATGCTCGGTGCAAAGTTGTGAAAGGTTAGTAACTGAAGTACTACACAAGTATTACATGAAGAAAGTCTTCATAGAAAAAAAAAAAGTGCTACTTGCTTTCTGTGCTGCAAGAAGTCAGCATGTGAGGCAAGTACTAATATTTATAGGGATTTGCTATTTCACAGCATTTCATAACAGTGTGTATTTCTCTGCTGTGCAAAGCACTTCCCTGAAGTCAGTAGGATGTGCAAGGACCTTGTATTTCCCAGAACTGAACGCTGAGACTACAAGCTTGGCATCTTCTGGTATCACTTAAGTTTATTGTCCACGACTGTAAAGCAGTTTTTTTAAATCCCTTTGTCAGGTTATTTCTGCAGTTCTGGATGTGGCTTTAGCAAACGGTCATTGATGGGTGGCTTCAGAATACATACTGTTTCAATTCAAGATTGCTACCTGTACAAATATTACCTAGAGAAAAAAAAAGGATGGATTTCTATTTGAGCGACATGCTGGAGGCACAAGTCTGCATGACACAGAACTTGAATTCCACATCTTGCCTCTGATGTATAAAACAGTCAGTGAGATTCATCAGGGACTGGAAGGATGATCATTTGGCCAGATTAAATATGTTAGCTACTTGCAAGTTTATGACTTTTTTTTTGCCTTTTGTTTGTTGTGACATTTTGTCCTAAGAATGCTTTCCAATTTATTCAACAGAAGAAAAGCAAAGGTTGTTCTTAGTCTCTTTTTAAGAGTATTTGCTAGTGATGCACACTAAACAAGTTACTGCCAAACAGGAATGGCTTAATTCTATTAATCTTTTTTAGTGTTGTAAATACACTCATCTATTCACAAGAAAAATCAATAGAAAGCTTTTCCTATAATTAGAGTGCCAAGTTAAATATAGAATGTTTGGGCATTAAAAAAAAAGTCTTTATATCTCAGAAGAAAGCTTGTCATGTGGAATATGTCTTCATGCACCTGATGCTAGTAGAATTGGTTTGGGCTTCAGACTGATGAACTGTAGATAAAAGAAAACTGAGATGTATGTGAAGGAATATGTTTTGAAGCTGACCATCCACCCCGTATGAATATATAAAATATTCACTGTTAATTTCAGGGCAAAAGCAACCTGGTTTTTGTTTTTCTTTTAAGAGAAGTATGCCTGGCTGATCTTGAATACACTCAATTCATTAAAGTCTAATTAGAGAAAAGGAGCATTCCATTTTCCAACTACTTTTCTGAGGGGCAAAACATGCTTTTGTGCTAACTCAGTGGTGTGATCAGTGAACAGCTACAAAGGAAAATGAATCTGCACAGGTGGTCTAAAAGCATGTATTCCTTAGTGCTTTTGGATTTCAGTCCAATTTCTTTTTCTGAAAAAGATTAAGTTAAAAAAGTCCTATCCCATTAAACCACACTATGAACTGTAATGGTAAACAATAATTAAAGGAGTTTTGGTCACTTGCTAAGGCTCACTTTTCATCTTGACAGGATGTAGTATTTCTGTTCTCAGTCAGTTCCTCCAATTCTTTTCTGCTGCTCTGAGCTACACTGACACTAATACTGTCCAAGACAACTGCAGATGATGAGTCTTAGGTTTCACACACTACAAACCATCAACACTGAAGAGTTAAATGTACCTATCACTGATAAAGGGGACAGCTAGGGGAGAAAATATTTTTTGAAATCACATTGTGAATTTTAATATTTAAACCAAAATTAGGAGCATTTCCATATTTAAGTAGATAGTGGAATAACAACACTGTTCAGGAATGCAAGGCGTGGTGGGTTGACCTTGGCTGGACACCGGGTGCCTACCAATTGCTCTGTCACTGCCATCCTCAGCAGGACAAAGCAAGTGGCAGAAAAGATGGAAAAAATAAACCCTTGTAAGTCAAGATAAAGGCAGTTTAATAAAATCAAAAGCAAAGGCTGTGCACAAAAGCAAAAAAGAAAAACCCAGGAGATTTTTCTCTACTTCCCATCAGCAGGTGATGTTCAGCCACATCCCAGGAGGTCGGGCTTCAGTACATGGAGCAGCTGCTCCAGAAGACAAGTGCTATAATAATGAATTCCTCCTCCACCCCTCCTTTCTCTTAGCGTTTCTTGCTGAGCAGATGTGATACGGTATAGAACATCCCTTTGGTCAGCTTGGGTCAGCTGTCCTGGCTATGTACCCTCACCAGATGTTGCCCACCCCTCAGCCTACTGGTGAGGGGAGAATGTTGGAGAGACAGCCTTGATGCTGTGCAAGCCCTGCTCAGCAGCAGCCAAAACACTGATGTGTTATCAACACCTTTCTAGCTATCAACACAAAGCACATCACTGTGAGGGCTGCTATGGGGAAAATTAACTCCATCTCAGCCAGACCCAACGCACAGGGATAACAAATCCAATTAATATAAATAAGTGAAACGTCATAGTTGGATGAATGAAGTTCTTGTTGTTACTTACGTCTCCACTGCTTTGCAAAAAGCACGTGTGTTTTCATTACTTCCTTGATTTGCTTCAACCAGCTGGATAGACCAACCTGTAGTCTACAAACACCAAAAAACACCAGAACAAACAGAGCTCAGTTATTTAGATAACAGAAGCAGAAGGAGCATAAGGCTAACCTTGGATTTCGTTCTGTGAGAACTAACTTTCATACCTTATCATTCCTCCCCTGACTTGATGCAACTCCAAATAAGCACAAATAACCCCATTTTGACTGCACTCTAAATGCTTTCAGAGAAAAACCACAAAGTCACAAGGCATCAGCTACCCTGGGTTTGATGATTATTTTTTTCGCCCTCTGTACAGAATATAAGGAATTTCAGACAAGGCTTTCAAAACTCACCTAGTGTCAGAGCACAGATTAAATGCAGAAAATGTATGCTAGTTTACAAAAAGGAGAGAGGACAAGATGAAGCTTATGCTGCAGTGAGTTTTAAGCCTTATTTTCTCTCTTTCTGCCCTGTTTTCTCTCTTTCTGTCCTGGAAGGAAGCTCAGAATTCCTTCGAACTCCAGAAACCTGTCAGGTAACTCCCTAATACAGATAAAAGGAAGTCAGTGCATTCTGCTGAACATGAAAAATCCCCAGATACTTTCTCTAAACGTGGAGAGCACAGGTCTGAGACACTATCTTAGGTCAAAGCAACCCCTTACTCATTTGCCATAGTACTCTTCAGTCTAAACATCACCTCCAGGAAGGATCTTTTATATCCATTATACCTGCAAGCCCATTCTACTGCTGTATACAGAGACATAAACAAGGCTCATGAGACAAGGTGAAAGCTGTATTTTATGATTTTAATAAGTTACATACAATTATGTAAATTTATAAAATTATTAATAAATGATAACCCAAATTCAAGATTATTTTCTGGACAAGGAAGTGCAGTATGCATGAAAAGATGTAGGCAGGGCACTTTTAGTTACAGTTTAAGAGATGGGATGAGGATAAAAGATGAAAGGTTTGTTGGGATCTGGCGAGTGGGGAGATCACCATGGCAGAGCTGACAGCTCAGAAGTTTCAAACCTTTTACATACCACCAGTCTTGGGTTTCATTGTACGTAGCATTTTCATTAGCCACAGCAGCACAAGCACTGTGAGAGTGCTTATAAAAGTTAAAGATAAGGGGGCATCATCAAGGGAAAAATTTAAATGTCTGGTAAGAAAAACAATTAATAACCCTGAGGGCTGAAATAAGAGAATGAAATTAAATTTAGCAATACCAATTGGTACTCTGATTTCAAGGGCTGCTGAACATCTGACTTGGTGATGACAAGGCCAGAGAAAATTAACATTTTATTTATTACACTGGACATATTTTGATCAGCGCGCAACAAATAAAGCCTAGGGCTACACAACTGCATCCAAGAGCTAAGGATCAGAATGACAATATGAGTTCAGCGATGTCAATATTTCATCTTGCATACCTATGACCTATCTCAAAGCTCACCTCCATGCTTCAGCATCCTTGCAGTTTGACTCTGTCTGCAGTCTTGGTTCTCATCCCCTACTATTCCAATGCATCACGTACTCATCCCAGACCTCACCACTCCAATCTGTATCTGGTCTCTATCTTTTGCTGGGGTGCTTCACTTTTCCATCTGTTCTGACAGTCTTCTCAGCATCAGCCCTGTCACCTCACAGTCCTCCTTACCTTTTCCAGAACTTCCAGCCCAGTAGCAGTGAGCTACTTCTTCACAAGCTTTTTTTATTCCCCCTCTCTCAACTTTCTTTCACTCTTTATTTTCCCTTTTCTTGCCATCTCACAGTTCAGTTGCCAGCTCCTTGCCTTGGCTCACTCTCTATCTTGACAGGGCTCTTTCTCCCTGAAGGAATTCCTGTGACCACACTGATTTTTCTGCTACAAATCAATTCTCTCCTCTCTCCCATTTCTTCCTCTTCTAGCTAAACAGCTCAAATACTTCCCCAACTTCATCAAATCCTCCCATGCATTTGATCGTAGTCACCCTTGACTCACTCATCTCTTCCCTCCCCTATAATTCTCTCCTCCTCTGTCACAGAAGCATTTGTGCCTGTTCTTATGTGCCTGCTTCCTCCAGCACCTCTTCTTCCCGTACCATAATTTCATCTCCTCCTGCTTGTTTGTATCCCACTATTTTCTACTTCTCTCATGAGAGGGCTTGTTCTTTTCATCATGATGTCAGCAGGCTTTAGTTTTCCTGTTGTGAGCAGAAAGCAACAACAGCCTTTTGTCTCTCCACATATTCATCCCCTCCTCTTTCCCTGAACTCCCAAACTGTGGAGCCCAGGATTAGTCTTCAGAGTTCCTGTCCTCAGATAGATTCCACCCCCACGTCCCCATCTGTCTGGGTCTGCGTGTGTTTACTTCTATAGTCTTCCCTATTCACAGACACAGAAACAAGTCAATCAAGTGTCTCTCCCCCTTTGCTTTGTGCTACTGTGATCACTGGGAGTTAAAAGCTGAAGGTGAACCTAAACTGTCTTTTAATATTCACGGCGCAGAGGTATCCCGTAGGCGATTTCAGGATTCCTGTAATGATTCAGAATGCTACCAAGGACTAGACGAAAGGGAGGATCTACAGTTTTCTTTTTTCCTACTTTATGTCAGTTCTTTTGAAAGAAAGAAAATGAGATGAGATGTAACATCAGAGAGAGTCATCGGAGTCCCCTAAGACATCGTTATTGAAAACAGCGAAATCACAAACGGAGTTAAGAACACCTGATGGAAGGAGGAAAAAAAGATAAAAGTATTTCAAAAAGGCAGCTAAAGACAGAGTGGGTGTCACAGGATCCAGCTTCCATGGCTGTAACAGAGAGGCCTATTTTTGGAAGCTAATTATACACGCACAGAAGTGCATGCAGAACATGGTAAAGGCAGATCATGGCATGTTGCATCTCTCAGGATCAGGATCTATCGGTCGAACTCGATACAGAAACAGTAATCTGGCTCAATGGAAAGACAGATTTGGCACAATGCATTGTTACTATTTTAAATCTCAAGTTTCACATCAGACCCTAAAGATTTATTACCTTATCTCTTTCAAGCACATCTTACTTTACATTTCTGTACTTAGCCCTCTGTGGTAGTTTTACCATTCAATGAGCCATAACAGAAGCCTGCTGGAGCATTCTAGACCATAATCTAGATTCTCTTCTAGCATAAAATGGCAAGTTTCCATTCAGAGTCAATGGAGATACTTCATTTTATACCAGGTAAGGAACCGGCCCTATTATTTTAAAACACAGTCTTTCTGCCAGTATAAAATCATCATTAGCTAGCCAGAGTAGGCACCTTCCCTTCAAAAGTCATTTTCTGTGGTCTCATGAGTTCTCTTCTGATATTAGAATCAAAGAAAAAGAATGCTCAGAGGATTTTACACTCCATAAAAATCTCTTAACTAATCATGTACTATTTGTCTGAGGGCACATTATAAAGATACAAAAATACTGTGGGAAATTCTGACTGCCAAGAAATCAAGACACACAATTACTGGAAATAACACCTGACACTACCCTGCATCTCTGCCTTTGCAAGTAAGGCCAAATAAGAGGAGAATAACAAGTCTCACATTTGCTTTTGGCCAGATGAATTGTAAGGCAAATGACAAAAAACTCTCTAGAGGAGGCAAAAGCTTTTGCTTCCCCCAAGGCACAAAACTTTTCTTTATCATAAGGTCTTTAAATCAATGTTACAGCAGTGTGGGTGAATGCATAAAAAGTGCAAGGACACAAACAAGAATCAATAACTTTAAGCACTGTTAATATGAGAAAATTTAAATTACCTGTCTGTCATGTCCAGAGCTGCTGGGCCAGGTAGGTCCTATGTCACATCTTCTGGAAGTGTTGGTTAAATAAGCTTCCTCATTTCCACTTCCATCTTTCAGTTGTCCAAATGGATAGTTGTCTGAGAAAACAGGACACTGAGCATCTACAAAGCCTATCTGAAAATTCAGATTTGTGTTGCCTCTTTCCACACTTGAATCAAACACATTTGTGACTGGACTGATCATATTCGGTCCATAGAGTTCTCTCTCTTGACTGTAGGGGTAGGAATCTGCCAGAAAGAAGTTTCCATAATCAGACAGTAAAGAAGATCTGAAGCCAATTGCTGGTGACACTGCGCCTTGCTGCCTGTGAGAGATAGGAGTTCCAGCATAAACTTCACCATGAGCCACTAGAGGCTGATCACAAAACTGCTGGTCAGGCACATTCAGACCAAAGACATCTGATGGGAAGAAAATTTCTTCATGATGATGTGAATGTGATGAACCGTAAAAAAAAAATTCATTGCTGACTTCATCAACTACTTCATCAAATCCCAGACGGACCTCTCCAGCAGAACCACAATGGTACAACGGGTAAGATGCTTGGTCCCCAGCCTGTCCTTCATGAAACTCATCGTATGAGAAAGGTGCCCTCTCAAAGTATGCCATGGCTGATTCTTCTCTTCACTCTTGTCAGTCCTCAGGGAAGTCTTACAGTAGTTCCGAGGTCAAGAGAGTAATGTTCAGAACTGGAGCTACATACCCACTAAAATGAAGCACACAACAAAAGTTAAACCCCCAAATATCTAGTATAATAAAACCAGTACACTTCTTTGGTCTATTTTTTTTTTGCTTTAGAGCTTCCTCCATAGAGCGGTAATATTTTCTTAATCTGCAGCTTCAATATTCTTTTGTCTGATCCTTGTTTACAGACATATTTGTTTATTTTTATTATTATTATCATCATCATTATCCTAGGCTGCTAAATAACAGCACCATGATGGCTGAAACAATTGATATAAATACTGATGCTAATTCTGACAAATATAAAAGAAAAAATCTCTTGTGTTATTCTCATTCCTTTACACCTGTATAGCACACTGCAGGAATCTAAAACAAGCAGGTAGGAAAGCTTTGTATTAATGGTTGCTTTAATGGCAGTTTCATTCACATCTTCCTCTGGTTTTGTGCTTCAAATTTCTTCATATTCTACCACCTTTCATCTTAGTGTCTTAACTTTCTTTACCTGATTACAAAGAACAGAAAAGACTTGGATCTCTGATTAAGATTCAAAACACCATACTCCAAAAGCTTGGATATGGCATATATAAAGGAAAAGAAATATAAATATATCAATTACAGCCTTATTTATTTTCTTTCCTAAAGAGGTGTATCTTTAAAGTCTGAGGTTGTATCTTTTTATTAGTAAATTAACAGGCAAGGGCATGAGCTTCTGCAGAAGCTTACCATCACTCATGATGCTACTAGCAAACCTCCTGATAGGGTTTTGGCAAGTGCCAAGCAGTCCTATGGTTCAGAAGGGCAGCATATGGAGGAGATTGCTGTCAGTAGGCACGAGGGTATCTATTTTAGGAAGAGAGCTTAGTTCTAAACCCAAAATCTGTTCTGGGCCACGTGCCCTCAAGGCTTTGGCCTGTTTCATTTACTGATACAGATGTAGCTTAAAAAAACAAGTGACACAGAATAGCAATACTACATAAAGTACACAGTTGTGCTGGGTACTTTATCACAAAGAAAGAAATAGAAACATCTGATTTAATAATTCAATAATAAAAAAAAAAATAATACGATGTATTCTCTAGTGGGAATAACAAAAAAAGAAAGCTGTCGAGATAAAAAAGTGTGCTCAGAAATTGCTAAAGCTTAGCTCCACAAATAGCTTTTCCAATATGTCACCAAGATCTATACTATATTAGTTTAGATAATAGTGCCTTACAATGAAAATCTATATTACAGCAGAAGGTATTCATCACAACTTTATTTATTTTTGTTTCATTTGAAGTCAAACTCTAGGTGACATCGACTTCTGTCACCCACAGTGAGGCATGAGAAGAGAAATGAAAAGTTAAATAGGCTGAGATGAAATAACCAAGTTAGAGGGGGAACTACTCCTGCAAGCACTCAGCTTGGTGATCCCACGTGTTGTGATCTTTGGTTTGCTTTAACTGTGTTGAAAACCAAAAGCATTTACACAGTTACACTGGGTCAGATAACCAAAATGATGCGTACCACATTTAATGGTGATCTAAGCATGAACTTCGACTGCAGCCTCTGCAGCTTTCTCTCAGACTGAATTCTGAAGTTTACTACATTTTTAGATTAAGATGAAACCCCATTTTTCTTCCACATTGCAGCAAGAAGTTTTTCTAAATGAAAAAACTTCCTCTGTTTCTCATTTCCCCAGTAGGTAAATAAAAGAAAGAAAACAAGAAAGCTATATATCCATTAAATCAAGACTGTATCTTTTTTCTTTTTCTTTTTTTTTTTCCTTTTTCCAGTCTTGAAAATTGGAATGTTTCAGGGAAAAATATATAAAAGAATGCTATCTCCCTCCTTCCCTACCTTCCTTAATAAAGTTTGGCTACCTGGAAGACTGTAATTGAGGCACTGAAAATATGACACCTTTCATGCCTTTTCAACTATTTCTAGAATATTTTCATTACATTTCAAACAAATTCAATTTATAATGATACCTAAATGTCTAACAGCTAACCTTGCTCACTCACCACCAAGGCTTTTATGTGTAGCATCCCATATTTTTCCAACAGACAAATATTCACACACAGAGTCTGTATAGGAATGCTTATCTCCTGCACTCTCTATACTGTTCAGGTGAAGTATTGCTGTATATAAGGTTCAGGAAAGAACTCAGCTCTTTGCTAACCACAGTTACTCCATTGAATCATGCAAAGCGTGTGGGTAACACTGAATTTCCAAAAATCACTAAGAGGGCAAAATATATAATGTGTTTTTAAAAACAAGTTACATTTTTAAGTTCGTTTTCTTTGCCTTGTGGTTTCTAAACTCACATTTTGGAGGGGTTGGCTTTTTTGATACAGCTACGAAGCCCTCCTTTTCCTTTTAAATGACAGATGTGTTTCCACGTCGTTCTGGGACAGGGGGTTTTAAGGGACAATCCCAACAAATACTGTAAAATATTCACTACAAATCAAGAGCTCTGGTAGCATCACACAACGCTTACAACGCTGTAGTTGCCACCCATGCACACTCAAATACTTTCCCTTCCTTACTTCTGCATGCACGTGCATTCTAGTAAAAAAAGCTTGATGCTCTTTGGGCTCAATTTCCCCCTTTTTACCAGAACCCAGGAAGAGATGATTGGGCCACTTGCTAAGCAGTAAGAATACTTGTTGCAACCTCTTACCTGAAACATATAATTTGTTAGGAGGATATACGGTCTCCTGAGTCTTCCTGTTCACGGACACATTCAGATGACCTAGGTGCTTTCTGTATCAAAGGAGTGTAACAGCTTTGTCAGAAGCTTTCCTTCCTGCTCAACTGGTTTACTGTGGTAATGATTCTTTCCCATATCTTCCTCCAGGGACATTTCAAACAGCAGTAACAATAAAAAGGTAACACCTTACCTGTTCTCTTTCTCAATTGGGGAACCCAACCCTTTTCTTACCTTTTTGTTTGTTTGGGGGTTTTTTGTTTTGTTTTTTTAAACATGGTCACAGATGATCTCACACTTTCAGAACAAGTATCAAGCATGGTTTAACAAGACAGCTTCTCTAAGGGAACGACTTGTCTCTTAGAAAGACTTCTGCACAAGACTAGCAGTCAGAAATTTTACTCCACCTTCATGCAGCTACCATCTCTCTGCACTGGGGGTGCATGCTCTGAAAGGAGCTACTAGCTCTCCTCACAGGAGGAGGGGACAGTACCAATCTTGCATGGCAGATGGGTCCTCTGGCTTTGGCTCTTCAGTACACAGTGCTGGGACAGTCTAAAGGGGGAAGAACCTCCCTGGTGCTGGGATATTTCCCAAAGACTGAGGAAGCCTCTGAAAGGTCCTCTGCAAAGGGCCTGCTGGAGAGCTGGAGTAAATTCAGCACTGGTCACAAACATCTTCCAAGACCTCAAGGAGCCCAGGACCCTCCATAAAAGGGAGCAGCAGAGGCTGCTCCAAGCACAATGCAAAAGGGAGCTCCCTCAGGGATCATCTGCCTTCATGCTTCATACCATTCCTTAAAAAGGTATAAATTTCTCCACTGAAGTGGCTATTCAGAATTCCCACACAATCCCAATCCTAGTCTACTCCAAGGTTGTTACAGGCAGGAAAATATCCTCCAAACAATGAGGGAGCCAATATCAACAAAAAAATACTTCAGTTATAAAGAGCCGTGCAGTAAAACTGAACAGATTAGGAACAAAACATATGAAGTTAATAATTAATCTCAGTTATTTTATATCTGATAAACTGAAGTAATAATTTGATAAAGCATTATAGGGAAAACTCTGCCCTGTAAAGTACAGCAAAAAGATGCAAGTGATATCACCGTGGTTTAAAAGCAGTTAGCCAAGGATAAAACTTATTTCAGTTGGTGAAAGGTGATGCATATTTTTTCTTCACATATTCTCCACCTCTTAAAGTGCCAGCTTGCTCCACAAACTTCAGCAGCATGTGTGCTGTACTATAGTCACTCCCAGTGATTACCGTGAAGCTACACTGAGAGAAACACACCAATTTTAAGAGCTGCCACTTCAGAGTTTACAGCAGGGGGATGTTGCTTCTTCTAGAAGCGACAGGACATGGTAAGATGAAAAGGATTGAGAAAACAGAGAAGTTATGCACGGGAAGAGCTCGTATTGCCAAGCGAACGCAGAAGGCTATAGGTGTGACACAAACTGAGCTGGGACACGTCTCCTCCTCACCCCACAGGGATTTCCAGGACAAGGTCATGAAGGTTTTCCTCAGGAAACTCTGAACGCTTTCAGGATTTTATTAGGTTTTTAAGGCGGTCACTGGTTTTCTGTTTCGAAGCAGTAAGAAACTGCCGAGTCGCTTGCTACCCTAATTCCTCCTGGAACTATCACGAATTGTCTCCTCCTCTTTCGCTGGCACGTGGGACAAAAATCTCTAGAGACAAAGAAAAGTGGCTACTCCCCGGGCTGCCTCCTTTCCTTCTGTTGGGTACTCTCGCTGCTCCACCAGCCGGCAGGAAGCCACATCTCGCTGGGCTCCAAGAGAGCCGTGTGTTTGGATCCAGCCATGTGGCAGTGTGCTGCTAGGAGCCAGCTCTGACAGAAAAGCCACAGATGAAGAGCTGGCAAAGGCGACGCCTCGACGCGCCCCGAGGTGAACGGCAGAACCCTCGGCGGGCTCCTGCTCGGTGCTGCTTCACACACCGGTTCGGAGCTCTCCCGAATCGCACCCTTGCAGGGTGCCTTGAGGCTCCGAGTAATAACCGGCTTGCGAAGGGAACACAGAGCAGCGTCTCGGCGATCCCCGGCGCCAGGCAAGGGGCGAAACAGAGCCGGTGAGGACACTGCTCCGTTTTCTACCAGAGCCAGCCCTCCGCGTTAGCTTGTTCTCCAGTGCCACCTACCGTCACTTCCCCACGACAGACATCACTGTGCCCAGCACAGTGGCAATTAAGCTTCAGGTCTGGCTGCAGGGAATGTCACGGTATCTAGCGTCATCACTGACAAATAGGGTCCCTGTCAGAAGGCTGCTCTTTACGGGAAAGATTCACAAGATCCTGCTTGAAGATGGGGGCAATACCACTACTCTGAGACCAGTGCTGCACCCAGGGGGGGACGAGGTGTCAGCGACACTACAACAGGGCTTTTCCACGTGCTAGTGAAAACAATCATCAAGATTTTGTTGTGTTTAAGCAGCAGGTGAACAAAAATTCTAGTTAAGAAAAGATTTGTTCTTTTGTTGTACTACTGGCCCTTATTTCGTTCTGACTTAAAAGCTTCCTCAAGCAGGGATTCTGCCGTCTTACCCGTTTCGTAAAGCCCAGCAGAGCAGATGCTGCTGGGCAAAGAAAAGAAAAGTTGCAATAAACACAATACAGTGGTTGAGTCATTTTCAAATGATTCATCAGTAAGGAGACGTTTGCTGTAAAGGGCAAGAAGGACTTTTCAGTTGTGGAAACACTCCTCATCCTCTGTTTACTCATACGGAACAAGTCACAGAAAGGACAGAGGGACCAAGAAGGGGAGGGAAGGAAACTTCCACTTTTCAAAGGAAAATAAATAGAAAACGTTTTGGTTTACATCGAAAACGTTTTCACAGTCTCTGCTGACACCTACACATGATATACAAAGTTACTAAATGACCAACACCCTCCCGAGGTTTTAAATGCTGTTGTGAAAGATCAACCAGCGCAGTCTGTGCACGCAGACTACAAAGCCAGCCATGACTAAATGCAGACTACGGATTTTAATCTCTCCTTTTGTTTGAACATCTTTTGTACTTTGCTCCTCTGAAAGGAACAGCACACTTTAGCAGAGTTGGTTCTGGCAGGAGCAATTACTCCAGCTTTAAAAAAAAATCCCAAAAAACTCTAGTTGCTGAGAAAAATTAAGTGCAGAGAGAACAGCCTCATTGCAACCATCTTAAAATAGAGAATTACAATAAGACAGGCAGATTTTTGTGTGTATATCTACACACATACACACACTGTCATGTATGCATGCTTATAAATATATGCATGTAAATGTATGCATGCAAACATACATGCATGTGCATATATGTGTCTATTAATATGCATTTATAGATCTCTCTACGAAAGCCTCATATGTGTATGCATACACATAAATACTCAATAAATGCCAAGTGACCCAAGAAAAAAGCTTAAATGATTCAGAAAAGGAGTCAAGCCACAAGTTTCAGCTGAGAAAGTCACACATCCCAAAGCTACGAAACGCTTAAAGCCAAAGCTTTTGTTCATACAGCTTTACAACTTTCACTTTGTGCTGTCTTCTTTCATTTCTCTTACCTCTGTGATTTTTTTTTTCCCCACTGTTTTCTTATTCTATTCTTTTTGTCTCCTCAGTCCAGTGTGCCTGCTCAATGGCTTTCTGTGAAATTCAGCTTTGTCAGTCCAGTGCATTCAATAGGGTTTGTTGATCTTCCAGAAATTGTTCATATCAAAGGCTGTACAAATATAAAAACAGTCTTGTGACACTAGCCCATTGGTAAGATAAGCTGCCTAGCCACTACAGCAGGCTTTTTCCTATGGAAAATTTACAGAGTTAGCCAAGACCTCCTCCCATCGCAGGCTGGGGCACACGGGGCTCTATGGGATTGCTAGAGCAGAGGACACCCCAAAGCACAGAGCTCGACCACGTGGGACCAGAGCCGGGGCAACAGAACCAGGCTGACTTTGCTCTATTTGCCTGGCCATGCTGCCTCCAGGAGCTGTTCATATCATGTTTGCCTTTGAAGAGGTCCTAACTGAAGTACGGCTTTAAATTCAATTCTTAAGTGAGCCACGTAAGAAGGAAGGGGAAATGGTAATAAAGACCCACTTGCACTCCTTGTTGGGTTCTGCTGTAAGTGGACCTTTAGTTCACATGACATGTCAGCTCAGTGGCTTGTTCAACACTCAGATGAACTAGTAGGACTGAGCCCTTTTCAAGAGAACTGAGTAAGAACTCAGTAAGAACAAGAGAACAAGAGCTGATGTCATGGGAACCTTGAGTGAAACCAGTGCAATTACAAAATCTTATACTAGGTTTATACTATAGACCAACATACATAATATTATAAGCTAGCATATGCTGAAAACCTAGTACAACATCTGAATCAGCTCTACTGTCTCTATTAAACAAATTAATAACTGTTTAAGCATAAAAATACAGGCACCTAAAGTCAAAGCAATAGCTTGCTTATCAATCTTATCTCAATTTGCCTTTCCACAAGGATATTTTCATTATGTATGCAATGGAGCATGTTGCAGCACTTCAACATCTTCAATAACCTGGTATTTCCAAATTTTCCCTAAACTTCTCACACACGGGTAGCTTCTTAAATCTTTCTCCTAACTTCAATTTTACTGTTATAATTGCTCACAGTACGAATGAAATGCTTAAAAAAAACAACCCCCAAACACAAGAACAACAACAACAAAAATAAACATAAGGCTTTTACAAAAGAAAATGCTTTGTAAGTGTACATATAATTTTTAAACCAACTGAACAACATTCCTTATATGCAATTGAGGATATAAAGCATCTGCTTAGATAGCTAATTTGGCTGCATACTTAGGTTGCCTATGCACGCCAGCAAAGCATTCATTACTGTTTTCATTAAAACTTTACCTGCAGCAGGAAAGCCCACAATAATTTACTGGACTTTTCCCATAAATAATGCAAAGGGACTGCTTACCTGCAATAAAACATATTTCTGCAAATTGCTATGTGGAAATTAAGCTCACAGCAGCCCTCCACCACAACTGAACCGGCCCATGAATGAGTGGCTGGCAAAGAGATACTCGCAGCGCTGAGAAACCAGCTTCATCTATCACCCCTAAGTACCTTCCCCATCAATGGTAACCACACAGATTATTCTTACAATAGCAATTGCTCTCTGCTGTGTCAGGTCCTGCAGTAGCCTGCTCGTGGTTTCGCTTATGATGCTTTGTACAAGACGACCCTCTTCACTGGACCTGGGGAATTAAATAAGCGAGGTTCACCTACTGGATCTGGGCAAGATACTTGCCCTGCAGCACTTCTGTAGTGACAAACATACACTCTCCTGAATGATACCAAAGGCACTCATCCCATTGCAGGAGCTGTGACTTAAGATTTGTGTTCTGTCTTGTGCTATTTTGGACAGTCCAGTCAACCCTTATTGTTTCTGCTCCTCTAGCCTCCCCACCTTGCTCTGTCTTCTTGTCAAGCGCAGGAAAAAAACAAGTAATTGATGCCAAGAAGGGAGTCAACAGCACAGTGCTTCATATCAGAGGTGAGCTGCTGCTACACATGTACAACCAGGTGGGATCTGCCAGGCCCTGGCAGGGAGGGCAGAGAAAATTGTGCTGAAGTAGGGATACCCCAGGGAAAGATGAAGGAGGAGTCAGTATCCATGCACAGTGGGCTCTAGAGGTGGCGGGTGTTTTCCACGGACTGGTTCCCAGCTCACAATGAGATCAGATCATCTGGCATGCATTGGGTTAGAAAAGGGAGAAAAGCAATAGAGAACTCTGTTCATCCACACCCCTTCAACAGCACATGAAAAACCCTCAGTTCACGGGGTTCCATAATCTCTACACAGACAGCAATGTCTTGGTACTTTTGGGTGAAGGGTGTTGGTAACCACTATAAAAGAACCACGTGCTACCATCAATCACCATGGCCTATAAGAGGGCCAAAACCCACCATGCACTGGAGACAAGAATATAAACAGGGAGAGAAACTTTTCACTACAGTTGCCAGGGAAGTGACAACTGAGAAGCTCTGAGGTTAGGTACATTCTCTGCATTCAGCAGCTATGCCTTGTCACCCCTGCCCCACCAGCCTATGTGTAGCTCACTTCATCCTTCTTGGAGGTTCACACCAAGTAAGAAACCTCAGTTTAGAAGAAGTTTTAGAGTGAGGGTGGTGACCCTGTTACAAAGGGATACATCACAAGCAGCACAACCATCTCCCTTCTTTCCCAAGAAAGTGAACTTACCAGAGCCACATGATCCCAAGGATGGAAACACCAGACTGCTCCTTCCAGTTCCGGCAGTGTCAGTCTGGGACCTGTTCTCATGCAACACCCTAAGCCTGGACATCCACCTGCAAACCTGCAGCATTCAGGTCAAGCATGAGCCCAGGGTATGCCTAAAAGCAAGTCAATACACAGCTCACTCTCATTTTGCTTTTCATTAAGGGCTAGCTGGTTTTTGGAGGAGGAGGGGACAGGAGTTTCAGAATGTAAAACTGAGCAATTTGACCCCACAGGTTGAAAACCACAAAAGAAAAAAAGTAATATAAAATAAATAAATATGTACATATATAAACAAAAACAAAGAGACCCAAACACCAAGGAAATTTAATTACACCTAACATTCAGGTACTGAGGTGTCATCCCAGAAGGCTTCCAGGACACAGTCTAAAATATGATGTTGTCCCACAGTAACTTGCCCTGGTCACAGCATGTTACAAGTGATGGCTATGAAAAAAACTCCTATAATGGAATTTGAGAATATAAGCATGGTTTATCTTGATTTTAAAATAAACCTCATCCACAAAACTCCTTAAACATCTGCACTTACTTTTAACTGCCTCAGTTAACTGTGTCATGCCTACATTACAGGAGCAAGTCCAGGAAAAATCTAGACATCCTAGACTGAGGCTGGAGCCCACTCATGATCCATTTGTCATGTCTGCTGCAGACTATGAATAGATAACCCATTCATTGCTTGGTAAATCTACTTTTATATCCTTGATACAAATGGAGTTACGCAAACTTTGTGTTTGCTATCAGGCTATGAAGATGCCTATTGTAACTAGGATAGGGCTTTCTCAGATGTAAATGCACATGCAAAATGGAGAGGGCTTTGATATTGAGATTTTTTTCCCCTGAGGTTCAAGTATTTTATCATTTTAATAATATGCCATTTTCCTGTTGCACTCATTTTTAAACCATCTTTTGTATTAGCTCTGAGTATTCTAATTCCTCCCAAACTCCTCTGGAGGGCACTATTACCATAGCTATACAATTAGCTACAGATGGCTGTAATAGAGAGAAACACTAAATAGCCTCCTTGGCAGGAGGCAGAGCATCTTTTAACCAAGACAGCTTCTTTACTGCTGCCTGGGTTTTTACTCTGCTTTAGAGACCATGGGAAACCTTCGCTACAAAGAGAAAGTGAATTTAGAAGTTATTATTGTAGAGGTTTGTCTTGCAAAAAGGTGGTGTCTTTTTCTGTGTTGTTTTTTTGTTTTGTTTCTTTTCCAGTAATCATCTTTGTTAGCAAGTACTAAAACTGGCTATATCCTTCAAAGGCTTTGCAGAAGTGATATTCCCAAGGCACAGCATGATTTATGACAGTTTGGGTTGGGAAGGGATGGTGAAAGTGATTACCTTGCAGACTCCTCTTATTCTCTGTGGCCATTTCTGTATCCTTGAGGCTGGACTGGCCAATGTGAGACCTGTACTCCACTCTCCTCCCATTCACCAGAGCTCTTCTGTTCCACAGTGCAGAGCAAGGTCAGCTGTTCCTCTGGGATTTAGACAAGCCTGTCCAACATAAAGAGTGGGAAGGTTAATATTTTGGAGCTAGGAAAGAGACTGACATAACAGAGTTTCTTAGTAGCTGTGTGCTTTTCAGAACAGACAGTAAGCAGAAGCAAGCCTCACAGTTCTTAGGAAAACCTTTTTGAAAACAAGATAAACTCGTGAAAACTTGCAAAGGTCAGCCAGCTTTAAAGGGAACGTGTATGTGTGATCCTCTCGCCCTCTTGTGAGCATGCAGTATATTGCATGATCATTTTACCTGAGCGGTCTGAAATCTTGGAGGGCAAACCAGTGAACTGCAAGCTACAGGGTTCAGGGTTTGAGTTGTGGTTTGGGTTTGGTTTTTTTCTTCTCCCCTGCATCTTCTGGGAAACATCTGGGAAAGAGTCTGTATCATACAGAAGACAGTGACACTGATATAATGTATTTCGAATTAAGAAGAGGGAAGGGTGTGTTTCAGTTATGGCTAGAAAGATATATGACAAACTAATACTACCGAAAAAGAATCGGCACATACACCTAGAATAAAACCTACTAGAATAAAAATAATTAGAGGTTTTGAATTAACTTCTTGTGAACTGAAGTTTGGATCTGCATTGATATTTTCCCTAGTAAAAATTATCCCTGCTCTTTTTCACTGATCCCTTACCCATTTCAAGCTGAAGTTTCTGTTACTAATTACCACTGAACTCAAAGACGGTCCCCCCCATACTTGTGTTTGATTTCTGAACCTTTCCTTCTTGCTGACATCTGCATCACCATACTGACCACTGAGCTCTCACAACTCCTTCACCTAATCAGTATCCTTCAATAGCAATTGAAGCATTTTGGTTTAGCTTAAAAGATTTTTAAAAACATAGAAACAAATGACATGAACTTTTCAAATATATGTAAGAGGGGGAAAAAAACAGATAGGTCAGATTTTGGGTATATCAACCTTGACATTGTCCTTTTAAAGTACTCTCCAGGCAGCTTTAACTTTTGCAACCAGCACTCAAGCAGCAGCTCACCCCAGGGCCCAGTCAGCTTGGCAGGATGACAGAGGTCAGCATTTCACACGAATGAACAATTTCTCCAATATATAAGGCAAGCATTTAGCTTCCTCTCTCCCTTTTCACTTGTCCTTTAAAGTTTAAACCGAGACTATCATAGGAACTGTGCACAATGCACTGAAAATCCCTCTTTCTATTAACCCTTTGAACCTTTATGATGAAAAGTGATAACCTTACAATTTTAAGCTGAGAGACAGAAGCCACAGAAGGTCTCCTCTTTCTCCTGCCTCCACCATACCACCTTCTTGTTCTTACGTAGTTTTCATTGCAAACAAATCCCTATTAGCTCTCTAACTCAATCACCAAGTATGAGAAAATCTTGCTGTTCTTGTAGAGCATTCAAACTGTGTGCACACAGTGGGGACAAATGGGAGCAGTACTTTGACTAGATTAACTTTTTGGATTAATACATTTCTTTCTGCATGTGACTGACACATGCAAAGTATTTTGGGGTGGGAACCTCTGTATAGTGACGTGGTTCAGGAAACCACCACACAGAACCTGCAGTGAGGCCAAATACAAGTGACTAGGGTAAAACAAGGCCTTTTTAGTGAGTCCTAATCAAAGTACTAGGCAATATGCACAAATATTAGTAAATTCACATGATCACAACTCTACAAGATCTCATGAAAGACTTAACACTTCCGTCCTAAAACCCAAACAGCACGTACCTTACCCCTTAGTAGCTGAATGGTCTGAACAGGGATGGAAACTCAGTTACCCACCCAAATTTTCTAGACAATCCCTAGAATGTACCTGTGTGGCTTTGGTTCAAGCTCACTGTTGAAGGCAACTGAGAAGGAGAAAGCAAACGGAAGCCTGGATAAGGAAACCTGTCTTGGGTTTGATGTGTTTTTACACAGCCAGCCAGATCCTGCATTCTCAAAATTCAAGAGTCAGATCAGATTTCTCTGAGGTAAGCTGAGATTCTGCTGTAAACTGGTGTGTGATTTTTATGAAGGAAAAAAAAGCATGCCATTCACAAACAAGTCTCCGGGCAGCTATTACACATAAAATAACTATTTAGCAGGATTTGATTACAACAGATTAGATAGATTAAGAAGGTAGTAAAAGTGAAATGTAGAATTTACTGACTACTTTACAACATTTAGGTTGGCCATAGGATAATTCTGTGGGCCCTGGAGTCACATGATGATGTGTGCCACCCCAGATTTCTGCACGTAAGAGCAGCAACCAGTAGAAACAATGGTGACTGGGAAACAAACCCATGTGTCCTGAGCTCCAAATTGTGGTAAGAGCCATTATGGTCCCTGTTTTTGTACCCCAAAAAAATCCACTTTAAGCAGAGAAAATCATGGAAGAGCTGTGAGACCTGAGTTTATGACTAGAAAGAGTTAAGAAATTCTGAGCTTCTGGCTATCCAAGTTGTCCCAACCTCAGTGTCATTGAGAAGACTGGGTAAATGTTAAAATGTGCAGGATTAACAAGAAAGCCTCTGCTTTTCACTGCACAAAGCCCCACTTCACCTTTTCTAGTCAGAAGACTGTAACTGAGTAGACTACAGCCAAGCACTAGATACACATTTATTTAAATAGATATAACAAAGCAAGAAACATGGAATCACAGATGGTGCCCCTTTTAGTTAACAAGAGAGGAGCTTAATTCATCCTGATGCTGATAAACCTACAGAGATACCAGACAGTGAAGAAATCAGCATTATTTATTTTTTTTTCGATTCACGTATTTTTGTTTTCTTTTTATTGCATTTTACCTCACATCTGATCCTGTAAGCTTCAATGAACTGCTGAAGTTACTATCTTCCTCAGTCCCTTACTGTTGAACCCTTTTGCTGCACCACTGCAATATTTGGACAAGGCAAGAGATACCCTCTTGCATCTAGACACAGCTTGTTGAAAGAGAACTGAAATAATCACAGGAAGGATCCCTTATAGAAACACTCTTTGTTTTGGTTTTTGCTCTTCTAGAGTTTTGGGTTTTTTTATAGAAAGTCTGCAGCAAGAATAGTGAGGTTTCAGGCCCCCCTTGTTTCTCCATTTGCCAGAAGGCAAAAGCTTACGATCCATCCACGTCTGAGGGCTGAATTTCAGCTAGAATTCCCTGGAGCCTGGCCTGAAAGGAATGTTGCTTCAGTGAATTCAATTTTCCAGGGTATTAAGAACTGAGAAAGTAAAATAGATGGCAGGCACTGAGGGTGGAATTCTAGCTCCACTGGAGGTTAATGGGGCTTTCTGCCACCAACTTCAGGTAAGTCAGGATCTCACCACTGCTTTGGGGAACAGAGCAGAAAAATGTTATACAAGATTTAAACATTCACTGTGTAAGGCTGAGCTTGGTAGCAGAATGTGAATAATGAGTTTGCTTGTAAAACTCTTCAAAATGTGTGGAAGGAAAGCATTACATAAGAGTGTGGTATTAGGGATATTCCACTGCAAGAGAGAAGGAAATCAAGACTATTTCTAAAAATCGATATTTTGAGGATATTAAGTCTTTGAAAGGGTTAGCCCTAAAGCTACATTCTCTATCCAAATCTATTATGGAGAGAAAAATGAGCTTTCTGAACAAATTATGATTTTCATATTTCTTTCAAGGTGGAAGGCACTTGAGCAACACAAATAGTCCCAAACCTTGACAGTCCCAGTTTGTCACATCCTAAACACGTCTTCCTCAGCAGAGGCACAGCACCATAGCAGCAGAGAAACAGATTCATATAATGTGATGAGGCAGCCTCATCACTAAGACCTTCCACAGTTGAATAGACACAAAAAAAAAAGCTCCTGGGGCTGGAGATGAAAGATCTCAGCAGCCTTTCTTTGCTCTGCCATGGTTGGGGCTCCTGTGAGATTTGTTGTATATCCTTTTCCATCTCAGGTTTTCCTGTTGGCTCACCTCCCTCTCTCCTTACAGCTGAGGAAAATGTTAATAAACATCTGGCTCTAAAAGTCTCTGCAAACTTCCCTCTAGATGTACCTTAGATACTTGATCTTGTATCTAAGGGGATACTGTGTTTCTTGTCACTGTTTCAGGGATGTGTTTTATGAGAGTCATATATAGGTGCTCTCAAACTTCACTGCAAATTTCAGGGTGCTAATGTAACACAAGCAAAAAAATAAATAAATCTATACCTGATGTAGCTTGAGGTCAATCACAAAGTTATTGGAAGCACTTTTGGTCACTTAGTGAAGAATTATGAGCTACAAAACCTCATTCTGACAACTAGAAAAACACTTCTGATGTACAAGTTGTTTTCGATCCTCTGTCATCCTCAGAGAGGAAAATGAGAAGAAATGTAGACTAAATCTTAATTCCAACTCACATATAATTTCATTGGCCTGAATATTTTACTTTGATCTTGGTCATACAAAAATACACTGAGATAGAGGTTGTCTTCATACTACCAGATGTAAGCAAGAAGAGGAATTAAGAAAGAAAAAGGGCAACAAAAGAGGCAAAGCTGCATAGCAATGGATCGAAAAAATCAGGAGCAAGGGAAAGAACAGCAATTAAGGAGGGGAGCAAAATAGAAAGCCATCAGAGAGGGCAACAGAGGATGGAAGTAGAAATAAGCAGAGGAAGGAAGGCATCATCTAAAATAGAAGTGCAGTGGAGGCACAAAAAAAATAAATATGTCTCAGAAACAGAAAACAAAGTTGTAGAGAGCAAACTGAACTGATGAATCATGGAAATGGGATACAAAAAGAATACAGAGAGCACAGGAGATGAAGCATATAAAGAGAATAAATAGGCTTTATAAATAGGATAAAGCCTTTTTCATTCACTAGGCACAATTCTGGAAGCGCAGGAGGACTCAGCTTGGTTTTGAACATAGGTGAACTTGCACCCTTCTCACAGTGAACATCCCTGGATGGAGATGACTGGATTTTTCAACTCAATTTCTGTTCCCCATTGAACTTCTTAATCTTTCCAAATCTTTTGTGAGAATACAGAACTTCCTAGAGTAATTTTTCCCCCAGAAAAGTTTCTAAACTCTATGATGGGTTTCCTAGTCAGAACCAGAGAAAGCAGCCCAGGTGATAATCATGCTGAGCCAGACTGGCAACCAGCAATGCAGCCTTTTGTTCTAGAAGACTTTAAGAAGTCAACAAGAACACAAAAGCATTTCAACTTAGTGTTAAAAAAAAAAAATAAAATAATGCTTTTGAACATTTTCACATGAAGCAAGCATTTTCTGAAAAGGAAACCAGAACAGGATTGCAGCCCTGATCACTGAACTGAGGGTTGAAGAGGAAAAAAACTCAGGCAAGTGAAAAATTACAAGCATGATGCATAAAACACTCTGACAGTGGGACACAAACTAAGCCTCACTACTCAAAGTCCAAGAAGAGAGTCCAACTGTGCAGTCAGAGCTGCTCAAATTGCCTGACAGGGATGAGTCAATGACCTGTTTTTCTCACAAAGAAAATGGGCATGCATCACCCACTCCTACTCATTTCTGCTTGTGCTGCTGAAGTTGTCCAGCTGACCCACATGTGGCCTCTGAGCTACTGCTTCTTAAAATGTAAACCTCAAAAATATTACAGTTTTCTAGTTATAATACAGCAGTGAACCATCAAAGCAAGGGACAAAGGGAACTCCAGAGCATGAAAACTAATCATTGCTAAAAACTTCGCTTAACTTAGAGCAAAGGGGTGTGTGTGTGTGTGTGTGTCTTAAACACTAGGAGTTAGAGGGGTTTAGTTCAAGCAAACAAGATTGTCCATAGGCCTTTAATAACTACCACATCTTCATAGTCTGTGATTTTCACATGAAATTAAAAGGAGTATTCTCCTCAGTATAGGCTGTGTAAATCTAACCTACTGTAACATGCTCTCAATGGTTACCCGTAGAAACAAAGGCCATCCTGGCAGCTGAGCACCAGGCAAGGTACTCCCCTCTGCCAGGTTCACCTCATCTTGAGCAAGTTTCTGCTTGTATATCCATGATTTCAAAACTACCACTTTGCAAGGCTGGATAAGCATGGAAACTCTGCACCGAGACGAGCTTTGTAAAGTGAAAGCTACTGTGTTAGCACAATTCTTTTCATGCTCAGAAGTCTCACTGATTTCTGACAGTAAGTGTGTTTATGCATATTGGAACTGTATGTAGGTTAGATCTGCCATAGGTTTTTTTAATCCTAGTAAAAAGAACCCGTTGGCACAGAATCACAGAATGGTAGGGGTTGGAAGGAACCAAGAAAGATCATCCAGTCCAACTCCTCTGCCAGAGCAGGATCATCTAGAGCAGGTCACACAGGAACAGACCCAGGCAGGTTTTGAATGTCTCCAGAGAAAAAGACTTCACAACCTCTCTGGGCAGCCTGTTCCAGGCTCTGCAATCCTCACCGTGAAAAGGTCTCCCAGCCCCTCCTCATAAGGGAGATGCTCCACTCCTTTAATCACCTTAGTGGCTCTGCACTGGACTCTGTCCAGTAGCTCCCTGTCTTTTCTTGAACTGGGGTGCCCAGTTGTTGTCCTTTTATTAACAGTGTTTCAAGCTTTAGCAAAACTTAATTCTTACGAGAGGTGTAAGAGGAATGGCCACAGCCCAGTACTGAAGAATGAAACAGATCCCAGAACCAGGCTTAGCATGGCAGAAGTAACTGCCACTGCTTAATAAACAAAGAGGGTACAAGTTCAGCAAGGCACACTGGGGCACCCCACCCCTGCAGCGAATTCTGAGGTCAACAGCTTGGACACTTTCCTCAAAGTATGCACATTACTCAGCTCTGTGCTGAATAGGGATGAGCTGGTCCCCAATCCAGCCATCCATTACAGTGACAAAGTAGCTCTTAGGATGCTCAGTAACACGCATGACAGCGGCAAGTGTTGAGCTGCAGCCAAATTCTGTCTCTAAGTGAGATAAAATCGGATCCAGGAGGTGAATAAGATAAGGATCAGTGCTCTGTGTACATCTCTTCATTCATCACAGCACCAATGTAAGTAGAGAAAAAAAGTGTATATGGAAACAGTGGGGGGGGAAAAACCCCACCCCTCCTTCGATATTTATGTTTCAGAAATTTTGTGAGAACACTGAGTAGTTATTGTCATTCTCAATAATATTTTTCTGAAGGTGTTGACTAGCATGGTAAAGAAGCTGCATTAAAGCCAAGCTATTAACTGCCTTTCACTCAAGTCCCAGTCTACAACAGAGTGCTTTCACAGCAGCTGCAAGAGGCCAGTTTATAATTGTAAATAAGACATTTTCAGCCACATATTGTACAGATCTCAATTTTTTTTTTCCTGTAAATTCCTTAAGGGAGAGACTATTACTAATGCTAAATATATTAAAAATCAAATCAAATAATAGAAAGAAAAATATGCAACAGGTTCATTAAACTTCCGACCAACACTGTATTGGAAAATGTTGCAAATACCCCCAAGGAGAATTCAGTGTAGAAAACCTAAAGAAACTGATCAAATAGGCACAGAAAAAGTTTTCAACTTGGAAATAATACTGTGTCTTCAATTTATAAGCATTGAATCATGTGCTTACTGCAAACAAAACAAAAACAAACTATTCACAAGGGATTTGGCCTCTGCTTTTACCAGGGGCTGAAGAACTGAGCTCCTGGGAAGCATACTGCCAGAGCTGCTCAGTCCTTCACCTTCTCAGTACAAGTCCTGATCAGATGAAAACTAGGCACAGGTCTTTGCCCTTTTCATCTCTGTCAGCCCTTACCCTCTCTGTGTGCTGGTAGCTGACTCTACTCCCATCTGGAGTGTTAGGTATGGGTGCACCTTAAGGAAACAACTGCCACCATATGAATAAATACAAAGACTTTCACACTTTTAACGAGGGAATTAAGGGTCATTTGTACACGCAAGAATAATCTAGAAAATCACCTCACCTTTGGAAGAGAAATGTAGGGCTGACAGATGACCAGAAGTGAAAATCTGTAAAGAAAGAGCTTTCTAAATTCCTTTTAGACACTTACAGATGTATATTAAGAAGCCAAAAACTGAAAATGTGACAATTTATAAATCAAAACCCAAGAACTCTTCTCTACTGGTGAGAAGCTATTTTAAGATGTAGATTCTACTTCCTCAGATGAGTTTATGCAAGGATAATACACATTTCTTCCTTACGCAATAACAGTGATTCTCTTGTCCTGCACTTTTCTTTATATCAGTACTTCTTTATTTCCTTCTGAAGGAATAAAGATAAGAGTTGCATTTAAAGCTTCACCACTGACAAATACATTTATTTCAACAGCAGAAAAAAAAAAATTTGAGGAGCACAATAAAACTCTGTGCCTCATCACTAACGACTAAAAGGCAAAGTTCATGCAGCTCCTACACCATGCCCATAGCTTCAGTTATAGCCAGCTCTTCATTTTCATGCCAAGCAACCTCAAGCTCTTAGTTTTCGTTTTATTTTCTGTCACTTCCATTTTCCTGTGAAGGTATCCTTTACCAACACCACAGACAAATGCCTAGCCCTTTCAGCCTTCTCATTTAGACAATTACAGGTCCGATTCAGAGCTTGCAATTCCTTTCCAAAGGTTGATATTTGTTCCTCCCAACTTTGGCACAAGAAGTTCCTGTGCCTGATATTTCACATTAATCCCTTCTCCTAATTCTCTAATCATCTCAAATGCCACGAGATGGACCCTCAGAGGATAAATTCACTGCTAACATTTCTACCTGCTTGTGAGACATCACAGGTTAGGGACTAAGAAACTGTAATTGAAAAATGCTTCTCTGCAACTTCTTTCCCTGGAATGCTTTGTCTGATCAACAAATGATGCTCAGGGGATTTCTCTCTTCTCAACATCTTCTTACATGCCAGAAATAGAAGACTATTGAATCGGAAAGTTGAGGTAGAGTCTATTTTAAGAAAGAAAAGAAAAATCAAGCATAGAAATTCGTGGGAAAGCAAACATTTCTCAAGCTATCAAAATCTCATTCTTATTATTATAGCATTCTGTAGGGGCACCTAGATGTCTCACCTGAGATCTGAACCTCATTCTGACAGGTGCTACATGAAAACATGGTAAAAAACCAATTCCTTCTCTAAGGAGTTGAAAAATCTATATAAAACTTTTACAATAGAAAGTACTCAGAGTAAATGTATTTATAAAGAGTTTTCCTGCTCTTCGTTAATATAGTTGAGGTAATTTCTGTTGTATCTGCAGAACACCACCATCCCTTTCGCCGGTCGTCTCAAGTCAGAAAGGAAACCAATGTCTGAAGAAGGTGCAAAGATTGTACCAGAAACGACACTCGAGTCAGGAGCAAGGTGAAGGTTAAAACAAAGACCTCACCAGTTCCATAAAAACCACCCCGTTATCCATCCTCCCCACAGATCCTGCTACCTTTGCTCAGAAAAAATGAGCTTGCACATCACCAGTGCAAAGCTGATCCATACGGGACCGTTAACACAATGCACTATTGAGCAGTGATGTAAAGACAGAAGAGTCTGTCCAGCCTGTGCTGTCACACAGCTGCTGTTGTTCTGAGCCTCATCTTCCTCTGTTGTCCTCAGCCCTGATACTCTTTCACACTTTTGATACAATACCAGCAGAGAGACACGAGTGATTTGTCATCTTTATACCCTGTAAATGCAGCATAAAAATAAGTTAGACTGATTGAGATTACACTGTTGAGGCAAAACAAAATAGGGATCAAATCCAAACTGACAGCTACATGAATTTTATTAGTTTGAAGAGAAAAATTTATGAAAAAAACTCTAATCCAAAAACCAATAAAGCACTTTGCCAAATATGATGTTATCTGAGACTCGTCATATTAAAAAAAAGTTCTATTAAATCCCCCACTTTCAAGTTCAGCATCAAAAACACTCAGTTTAAATGATACTTCTGTCATTTTTTTTCTTAACCTTCATGAAAAATTTACTGTACCATGCTTAGAATTACTTGAATAATACATATCTTGTTTTAAATTCAAGTTATTACACGCACTTGTAAAATGCTATTTGATTTGATATTTCCTCCCACACCTTAAGCAAAATCTATGACAATTTTGTTTTCTCTTGGGTAGGATGTATACGAGCTAACCCACTCCTAGGGGATTTTCAATTGCCACAGCTATTTCTTCTAGAATTGCATGCAATGAACTTAATGGACTCAGGGGGCTTGGGGTTTTTTTTCCTCTCTAGTGTGTGCACGCAGAGGGGTTTTTTTGTTTGTTTGTTTGGGACTTTTGTTGTTGGGGGTTTTTTTTGGCTTGGTTTGGGTTTTAAATAAAAACGTCCATGACACATTTTCTCTTTTTGAGACCTCACACAAAAAATTTAAACTACAAGACCACAGCAGCTTGACTAACAACCTTCACTACCTTATGGTAGCTCTGGTAGGTTCTGATCTTGCAAGGTGACCCAGGAGAACAGATCTCTGTTCTTTTCCAGAGTCTCTTTGCTTCTATTAGGGTTACATGCAAGTCCAGTGAAAGTTTTATACCTTTGTAAAATGTAGTAAATTAAAAGAAAAAAAAAAAATCTCTCCCAATTACATATGCATCACAGCTACTCTGCTCGTCCCCCACCTCGCTCCGCTTCTTTTCTCATCTGGACTTGTTCTCAGAATAAAGTTCACCTTCATCTTTGCCACTTTCCAAGAATTTTACATCTCATTTTTCCAAACTAAACCCTCGAATTGATTCTGGTTCTGGTATGCCTAACCCTGGGGGGTTTTGAGAAATAATGGTGTTTTCATCCCCGTGCTGGAGAGCTGACATCAGCGATGGCCCTGGTTCTACACAGCAAAGTAGGTTTCATCCTTTTGATGCCCAAAATATCACAAGGTCAAAATGAACTGGGAGAAGAGAAGGGGAAGCCTCTCATCTCCACTTGAAGCAGTTCTGTTCAATTCCTTAACTCTTAATGAACCCCACAGAAAAAGTGTGAGCATATAAATGTGTTCTGACTGATTAAAAAGAGGATATCCCAAGAGCAGCTAATTTATATTAGATCAAATGAACTGGAGTTGAAATTACCATGTTTTTGTTGACTATTTTAACATATTCAGGGAAGGCACAGGGATCTTTACATATTTCTGAGTCTCTTTGTAGTATCATTCTTCATGTGCTATACCAGCCAGCGTGGAATACATGGATTTGAAGGGATGAGGGGGTGTGAGAAGTTGTGGAGTGGATTACTGATGTACCCCAGAGAAGTTTATTAAAGTGATAAAAGAAAAATCCTCTTGTAATTCTTTTATTTTTTCTTTTCTTCTCCCCACTCTTCTCAGCACTGTTAAGCTGTGCGAGCCTCTAACAATAAAGCTATCTACTTGTTGCTTTCTTAAGAATTAATAGCTTAGCTTCTTATCTTACAATCAAATTGTCAGGGAAGCCACAGAACCACAGCACTCCTTCCCCTTCTTATTCCCTGGGTGATCTCAGGAATACTTTTTGGCAAGTTTCTGGTAAATGGAGAAATCATTTCAAGAAAATTCAACTCTAGCTTTTCAGCTTAGCTCTGGTTTTTTCTTTCAGAGCAGTAGCAATGCTTCCTCATGTTAGCTGGGCCCACAGATTATTTTACAGCAAGATGTGAGAGATCAGGAACTATCTGATTAAAGAACTGACAGTCAGCTGTGCTTGGGGTGTACTTCAACAGTACAACTAGACTGTGTGCTGAGGCACTCCAGCTTATTTAGTTCAGACACTGGAATAGGCTGCCCAGGGAGGTGGTTGATGGATCGAGGTGGTCCCTGGATGTGTTTAAGGGCCGTTTAGATGTGGTGTTAAGGGACATGGCTTAGGGGTGCACTTTGTAGAGTAGGGTTAATGGTTGGACTTGATGATCCCAAGGGTTTTTCCAACCTGATTGATTCTATGATTTCAATCACCTTATTTCCAGTTCAGGTTTTGAGCATCTCATCAAGTGCCTATGGCTTTGGACATAAGGTAGAAATGAGTGGTTTCAGCTTAATTCTGGCTGGAACCCAACCATTTCACAGCAGGCCATACTCATTCCACCTGCATCTCTTCCTAAATCAATAAACAAAAACTCTCCTACATTTTACTAAGAAAAAACACCCTAAATCTGGACTATAGTTCCAGAACAGAAAAAGTAAGGACCAACAGCACAGTTCTTGCTTTACTCTGAGTGTCCTTGTAAGATCTGAGTTATCCAAGACTCACACAGAAAATGAGAGCTATGCATGGATGCAGTGCCAACTGTGGCTGAAGGCAATAGAATTTTTTTTTAATTTTATGTGTGTTTTATGTGACTGAATATTTACTTCTAGCTTTTTTTTTTCTAGAAGATTAAAATATAGTCTAAAATTCTACGATGCAGCAATGGTTCAAGGAAAAGAACATCAACAACATCTATACAATAACGAGGGAGACCGGACTCATTTTACTAGATAATGAAAAACCAATTCCAATAGAAGTGAGATCTGTGGAGGACAACCACCAATCTGCTTACAGACTAGTCCTCCTCTTTGTCACACCAATAAAGACAGACATTCCTAAAACTGCTTCCTAAAAACCATGCAGGTTTGCCCATCACCACACTAGCAGGAAAAGGAAGGCCAGCAGTTCACCAGAGAAAGACGGTCAGTCGCTTTTGCTCAGAGACAAGTCACCAGTAAACTGAAAGTAGCTGGCAGAAGGTGCAGTGAAAAGAAGCATTTTGGTTTTAGGCCCTGCCAACACTTAAAAGAATTGCTGAGGAGGAAGCAGCCCATGAACTGAGGCACCTGGCAGACACCTGTCAGTCTTTGCACGCTGTTAGAAGAGATGACAACTACACCTCAATGGCAAGTGTGATAATAAATTCCTCTCATCTAAAAAACAACAAAGAGAATAAGAAAATAAAAATCATAGGCAATGACAGAAAAACCTTTTCAAATGCGATTGAATCTGAAAGGGGAAAATTCAGGGATTGTTATCTGGCCTACATCAGTTGATTTTTGAGAACACAGTGTGTGAGAACACTGAGGTTATGTGAGAGACCTGCAGTGCTGGAGGCCAGAGTTGCATGCTGAGGTACAGAAACAACTTGGGAAGAGAAATAATAATTTAAAAAATATATAAATCAATGCAATAATAAACTGTACTAAAAAAAGTCTGAAGTTATGACTTCAGAATTATGATGCATTACAAAGCAAACAGCTCTGGACAGAGCTGTGAGTTACAAAATAGGTGAGTTTATTACAGACAGTTGAGGACCAGCTGCTCAAAGAAAGCATGTTTAGCTCGACATCAATCTTGAACCATTAACATTACCTCAGATCCAAAGTAAAAACATCCTTTAAAGAGAAGATTTTTTTTTCAGCTCAATATTATTATGTACACTTTAACTTTTTTAAGGAATCAGTTACGTACCCACTGATGAGCAACCCAACAAAGCTGTTGCTTAAGAGGAACCAAACAATTCTGGGTATTGTTTATGGAGCTATTCAATGTACATATTACAGAGCTATTCTTCCAATTGGGAAAGTCAGCTCAGATACTTGCAAACCTTCTCAGCTCTGCAGCAAAGCACGTGCTGTTCTGCAAAAGGAACGCAGGCTCTCTTGGTAACGTCCACAACAACGTAACCTACTTCACATACTGGACGTGACATTGTTTAAGTCATAAGGCAAGAGAAACAGATGGAAGTTCATCAATTTACCTCTCCACTATTATCATTATCTTGACTCCATGCATTGGAGCAGGATTTCACCACACACACAGATGTGTAATGGAAAGCTGTCTGGCAGAAAGGGCCCTGGGGGGTACTGATCGACAAGCAGCGTGCCCAAAAGCATCCTGGCCTGTATCAGGAATAGTGTGGCCAGCAGGACCAGGGGGGTGATTGTCCCTCTGTAATTTGCTGAGGCCACACCTCGAGTACTGTGTCCAGTTTTGGGCACCTCGATACAAGAACGACAGCAAGGTGCTGGAGCAGGTCCAGAGAAGAGCAGCTAAGCCAGTGAAGATCCCACAGAACAAGGCTAACGAGGAGTTTTAGGGAACATGCTAAATTCAGCTGTAAAGGTGTCATTCATTTAGGCTTCTCAAAGGGAAATGGAATGTGTTTAGCTGTTTTGAAGAGCAGAGCACACAGACCACAAGCAGCAGTGCAATTAGAGATTCTTGGGGCTAGAAAGGCAATGGCTGGCCCCAGTGTGCTCCACTACCTCGAGAGATGTGAGCCCCCTTAAAAGATAATGGATTATAACAGGATGCACACTGTGAAAAATGTATTCTCCAGTGTAACTGCACTAAGGCAAAAGAGTTACATCAGGGATTAATTTGGCATTTACTCTTCAGATGGGTTTGGGTTTTTTGTTTTTTCCCTGGGCTTGTAGCTGTTACTGTTCCTCTGGCACAAACCCAGACTAGCCATTAGTGTGTGGATTGCCACCACTCTGCCAAGCTTTCAAAACATAAACACAAAATAAAAGCCACTTTGCTAAGATGACAATAAACATTTAAAGGCCAATAATATCTCCTTGTAACTTTGGTAACAGGAAAAATATGGAGCCAGTTTTCATGTACAAACATGGAAAATGGGCTAAAATCATTAAGGCATTAGAGGCTTTACATAATTAAAATTGTCATTTTATATTTGCTGCAATAAAAATAGCTGCTTTACTTAGAGTAATTACCATCAGTGATTGGTGTTATTGTATATGCTTATTGAAATGTTTATTTCTGTGAAGAGAAGATAACTGAAAAGTGGCAAAAGCAAGCTAAGGATAAAGAACAGGGCTTTAGCAATATTTTACACCATGGGACACCAAAAGGGAGCCTTAACCTATTTTTAATTTGATTTCCAGAGAGGTGTCTTGATCTAAACTGTGGCTGCCTTGCTTTAGCTTTGATTTCATTAGCCTGAAGAACTATTATGTATTTCCATTTTCTCTTCCACTTCGTGGTGGAACAATCCAAATCTCATTGTTGTCTTCATGTGGATCACACAAATCTATTTGATGGAGCAAATATGAAAACTTTTTTGTTTTTTAAAAAGTAGTTAATTTTCAACCCTAATGTTTCAAAAGCCTGGAGAATTTCAGGCATGTGTGAAGGAGGAAAGTGGTAAGGGGCAAAATATTTTAGGAATGTGGGAATACTTTCCTTAAAAAAACAAACCAACCCAAAACAAACCATTCCTCATAACAGAAAAATACTAACATGATTTATGGGGCACTGGTGGCCATAACAGATTGGGATTTGAATATTATGAGAGTATTTGGGGAGGAGGAAATCCCTGAGATTTTAAACAAACATCAGCTTATTTGCTGATGACAGGATAGGATTAGCTTCCCGTTCCCCTCCTCCCAAAATCAGAAACATTTAAATGATGCCAGAGTTCCACCCTGCATAGTAACTTCTGCAGCAATGATGTTTCTTACTTTAATGCTCCGTTACCAGAACAACCTCTCTCCGATTTTGTTTTACTAGACTAAAAAAAGACAGAGCTCTTCTAGTTTCCCCTCTTGGGCAAGTTCTCCAAAAGCTATCTCCATCATCTTTGCAGGAATTCTCCTGCCCCAGCTTGGGTTTCATATGCTCCTGGAGTTCAGGTCACCAAAAATGTATGCAGCATTGCAGGTGAGGCTCATGTGAGGGCAGTAACTGTCCTGCCTCCCTGGAAACAATTTCCTCTGTTCCACTTGGATTTTGTATTTTCCTCTCCTACAGATACACCACAGTGGTGGCAGCTCAGAAGTACTCCGAGAGTCCACTTCAAAGTTTTTCACCTCGGCTTTCTCCTAAAAGTAGCAGTCAGCACTTTATAACAGAAATGGATGTCATTAATCCTTTAAAAAAAAAAATAAAATAGGCCTAATGGTTTGTACTGCTGAGCCTAAATTTCTTTTTATTATTTCAAGGTCATTAAATTCCTCTTGTAAAATATTCTGCATCTCAGCTTTTAGTTCCTCTCTCCCTTTTTCTTTCCTTTGAGCCCACATTCAGTCTAATCAACCTAACAGATTGTGAGGTACGTTATTTACGTTGCCATTTTTTACTCTTATCCCACCCTACAGCCTAGAAGGCTTTTCTATCTTTAGTCTCTTTCTATGTATATAACTGAAAAACCTTTTCCTATTTGCTCTGACTTCTTTCACAAGGTCTAGGTCAGCTTGACTGTTATCAAATCTTATCTGTTCACAACGTCAGCTCCAGCATGTAGCCTCCTGTGCTGCTCAGGGCTTCTTTCCATCTCCAAAGGTGCCTTCCTCTTGGAGCTTGTTTTTGTCATGCTGGATTTGCAACTCTTTCTGTATCCGTGTTTTCCCCTGCTTAGTATTCTCATTTCTGATGTCTTTTGTATCTCTGATAAAGAGAAGAGTGAAACCCCTACATATTCATGCTTCAGAGCTTTCCAGTGCAGGTGACTTCTCTAACCAGAGCTTTTTAAGTTCTCCTGAGTTTTCCCCTTTTTGAAGTAACAATTGAAGCAACTAGAGACCTGATGGAAAGTTCAAAGAAAGCTCTTCCTTCTGTTCTTACGGTCAATATACCCAGTTTATTTTCCACCAAACAATACAAACTTGAGATGCTCCTCAAATTCAAAGTATCTTTTAGTTCTTTTCAGATTTCTTTTTTGGCACTTTTGAAAATACAGCATCCATACATTACAAAGCAAAGCCCTGGAAAGACTAAATGATTTCTCTCAAGTTCATTCAGGACATCTTTCTTAAAGAAGAGAAGGAAAGCTTTTGATTTCCTGTGATGAAATTATCTAAATTAAACTTGTTCTCTTCCTCTGCATTGTGATATAAGCTCCTTAGACCTCATCAAGAAGTCACTTGTTTCAGTGCTTATGTTTCCAACTCACTTCAACTTCACTAGCTAGAAAGCAGGTTGAGGGGTGAAGAGCTGGAGTAGCAAAGGAAAAATCAATGAGTGCTGTGGACTACAGAGATATTTATTTAGCCATGTAGGTCATCATCTGGTAAAACTATACTCCTACTCTGTTAAGGATTCAAATATCAGAGAGCAAAATTTCCTGTGACAATACTACTCAGTGAACATTCCCCAGTCACCTTCAAATAGCTGTTCTGACACCACCAGTTATGGGGCTGCAGGAGCAAACACAACATGGGTCGGATAATCCACCTCAACAACTCCACAGACAGCTGGACCTAGATCTCGTATGCTAAAATAATGCCATTAGACTCCAGCTCTGGCTCAAGTACCTTTGAAGACCTTTGAGGAAACAATTGTAGTGCAAGGCAGTACTGTCAAGACGTGTCCGGATAGTTTGAGAACCAGAAATATATCTGAGCCGTAGCATCAATATGATTTACAACTTAATAACTTTCTGTTTCCAGAAATAAAGCAAAGTTGTTATTTAATGGCTGAAATACTACCGTTTCCTCCAAATGCCAGGAATAATTTAAATTCATGACTTCTGTATTATTCATGTGGTCCAATTTAATACGAACAGTATTTCTGGGGCTCAGTGTTTATGAAGAGCATGTCTTCAGGGTATACCTTACTTTATGAAAAACAGATGCTAGAAATAACTACCTGGTGTTCGCTGGCTGCTGTGAACTGGGGATTAAAAACAGGGATCGTAATTTGCTAACCCGAACAGGGGAAAAAACATAAAGATCTTTTCTTGACAAGATGCTAGGGCAAGGTGGCATAATCTTTTATTTCTTGTTCCTACTTCTCTTTCCTCGCTACTTGCTCGCCCTCTCTCCACTCAGGAAAGAAAAAAATAGTTGCTCCTAAGCATGATTTATAGACTCAAAGAAAAGCCCACATCTTTTATTTCATTATTTCCTACACCATCGTTTACGACTCAGAAGCCTATTATTTATAAAACTAGTCACTACTTGAAAAATAAAGAAATAACAAAATCAACCTGAAAAGAGAGTGATTCCTTCACATCTCTAATGTTTTTTCCTTGAACAAAGTACCTCGAGATCATTTTTATGCCTGTTTTTTTTTCCCCCCAGAGTACTAAGGAGAAAGAAGAGTAGTTATTTGATTTTCAGCTAACTGGCAGAAGTAAATACTTTTTAAAGCAGTGCAGGATAGTCAACAACAGTGCACTGAGCAGCAGCTCAAGCTACTTGGCTTCGCCTTACCAAAATAGCTCAGTGACCCCTTGGAAGAGACAGTATGGACTCTGGAGATCCCATTTCATCCTACTACCAGTACCTAGTGCATGCAACACTCCCTTTGTGACTTCAGTTTCTACCTGTTGATTTTAACCAGAATTAAATAATGAAATATATTTGTAAGGATGATAAGGATGCTGCACATAATGCTTCAAGTTTATGTGAAGGAGGTCAGTTATAACTAGAAGAGCTATAGTATTTAGCATAGTTATAGTATATATTATAATATATAATACATATTTTATATTGTATGTTACATAATATATGATAGTTAAATAAAAGAACTACATTATATAATGTATTTTATAGTTATAACTAGAAAATGGGTTTGTTCATTCTTCAATATATTCATTTCTCCTGAAGTTATTTTACCTTAAATTTTTCTCTAATCTTAATTAATTTATTCTCAATACTACAAGTTCAGAATTGTCCTTCCATCAAAGCAGGCACAACACATGGATTTCAGTTCTGCAGATGATGGCTACTAGCGTTTGACACTCTTCTCAGTGTCATCCAACGTTAGAACAAGGGGCAATGGAATTAAGTTGGAAAATAAGAGGTTTAGAATAAATTTGAGGAAAAA
>WUAM01000203.1:2040593-2051434 GCA_024336885.1 Actenoides hombroni
TAAGTTTAATTAAGTTTAACGTTGAAGAGGGAAAGATTTCAGCTCACACATTTTAAGCACACTGGTAGGGAATGGTATCACCTGGGGCAGGTGAGAACAGCCATTAGACAGGCATTACCAGCTTACGTTAGGACCACTAGAATTATTATCCCTCCGCACATCACAGGTCCTCCCCACAAGCCTGCAATCTGAGAATGACCGAGTACGCTGGTAGCTTTTTCACACAGCTTACACACAACGTTTACTCAATGATTTTTAATGCTTCCTAACCTTTTTGCATAGAGTGATGAAGTCAATTAACTATGTCTTTATTTGAAGATGAAAAGTTATCTCCTGGTGTTTAGTAGAACTACTTGATGATCAAGAATTTTGTAGCATTACCATCCTCACAGCAAGAGGAAGAACGTTTCTTATAGAGCAAGAACACCTTACAACTAGTAGTAATTTTTATTATTTGCTTTATGCAATAACATGTTTTCCCTGTTCTGACAAGCAGCAGGTAATACTGTCAAATTTTGCTGTAAAAAGATGTGCAAGAAACCAAGGCAATCTAGAACTGCTTTGTCAGCAACACAAGTCAAAAGGGCTTAAACTTTTAGACTCAGTCCCAGCACAGTACTCAAACTGCCTCATCAAGCTTTAATTTTAACTAATTTCCAACGAGGAAAAAAGGGGAGGAATACCTTTAGCAACATTGGTTTGTAAGAATAAAATCCTAGCTTGGAGAAATGACTACTTATTCACTATATGTAGTTCATATAGAATTTGACATTCCCATTACTGTAACTCATTATTTTTCATGGCTTATTTATTTATCTATAAACTCACAGCCTATGGCTCATGTATGAAAGGATCCCCTCAGTTTGCAGATGGGGATCCCACACGTGCTAGGAACTGATTTCAGATGTCACCCCACATATTATTACTAAAGAACCCTTCCTTCCATGGGGCTAAAATTTCCTTTTTTTCCAGGGTTTAAAGTAAGGCTACCAACAACTTTAATCCTGCATTTTAACCAAGTAAAGGTTTTATCCTATATATATATGTGCACAAGTGATGTCATTCAGCAGTGATGCTCACAGGAGTTAGTACTCTGGTACCAGCCAGTGGCTTCCTGCCATATATTTCTTTTTCCTCATCTCTCCTTCCACAGCATAAAGGTTTCCTATTTGGATGGAGAAATGTTTTCTGGATATGCAGCCCACACAATCAAGCCATTTCACCTGTATGGATTTACATGGCCTCATATGCTCTCAGCCTATTCCTTTTGACTGTCACAGGCAAAATCAAAATGTGTAAATTTAATGTAACTTTTTTTATGAACACTTAAAACATAATCACATCTTCTTTATGGGTCTTCTGCTAGCTTGCTCTCATTAAAATTCATTCTTGTGAATGTGCAGTGCAGAGAAAAGGCTGCTAACATGTCACAATAAACCAACTGTCTGAAACCCTGCAGAAAAAAAAAACCAGAGGTAACATTTGCCTTGTACCTTGTAGTTTATGAGAGAAGGTATCTAGAAGCAGTTGTAAAATGGTCATAAAATAAAATTGGAATTTATATCAAAATCACTCTTAATACCTTGGGGCTTTTCTATCTCTGCACAGTTTACACTGAGAGATTTAGTGGTGGACTTTTATGTTAATAGGCTGAAAGTTATAGTGGAGTTGTCAGTAACACCACCTCTTTTTGGTGTGTCTGCCTATATATCAGTCTGTTTATTTTTAAACAGCAAGATAGTCAGCCCAAGAAGATGTAATATGAAAACTGTTTGTTTGGGGGTGGTTTTTTGTTTGGTTTTTTTTGGTTGGTTGGTTTGGTTTTGGTTTTACAATAATTATTTTTAAATGAGGGGCATGAAGTAGAATGGACTTGCCCACCACCCTTCCCAATCAGGTTCCCCACATCCCAGGGCACTGTTCTGACTTCTACTTACAACTTCTATCAAGAGATACTTACTTAAAAACCAAACCAAAAGAAAAGCAGCATGAGAAACTGCAAGAAAATGCATTTCTTGTTACAGTAAATAGGTTTAAAAACTCTGAGAAATTAATAAAATCTAAATGGGATTTATATTTCCCATGACCAAAAAAATCTGATTGCTTTGGCTTGGCTACAGGCTGACCAGGGTTAACTTTAACCAGAATTTGATGAAACCTAATAATCTAGGAGGTGCAACTATTTGATTATCTTGGGACCAAAGCCAGCTAGGTAACATATTCCTAGAGAAGTGGGGATGAAAGTGTATTTGGTACTGGCTGACTGTTACCACCCATGTATGACACCATCTGGAAGCAGGTTGGCAGCTCTCAAAAAAAAATCTTCAATAAAAAGAAGAAAAGCTGTTAAGTGGTCTCAGCAAGTGCACCAAGCAATAGAAAAGGTTTGTTTAAAAAGCTTGTATTTGATTTAAGGTGAGACTATATGAAAATACGTTGGGAAATCAGGCAAAACCAGTAACTTTTTACAGCGAGTGGTGTTTCCGAGCAAGTAAACTATGTATGGTAAAAGGAGAATCACACTTATTCTGGAGCTAAACAGGAAAAGAAAACTTGGGCATCGTACTCCAGCGCCCAAAAGCGAGACAGTAACTCACTGGGGGATATGGGCTAGGGGTGAACTTGTGGAGTAGGGGTAATGGTTGGACACGGTGATCCCAAGGGGCTTTGCCAACCTAAATGATTCTGTGAAATCCTGGTCTGGGACTGGAGCGGTCAGCGTCCCAGGAACCTGAGGAGCATCAGGGACCTTAGAACAGGATTCACAGAAGTATCCACTGGGTATCCAACAGCCAGTGCAGAGGTCCAACATCAACTTTTAGACCTTGTAAGTGATTAGGTATCTAAGTTCACCCTGACAGAGACACATGTATTTCCTCCTAAGATTTAAAGATTCCTGTCCAGAGGCGAGATGCTTTGCTCCCTTCTCCCACTCCACCAGAAGAGTGAGAAAAAGCAACTCATGTTCAAGCTGAGCTGTGCCTCATTCCTCAGTGGGACCACTCAAAGACCACTATGCTACTAAACGTTAGAAAGCGTAATAGCTTGGCCATAAATCTGAAAATCTTTTCCAGGTATGCTGCTCTAAAACAAGTTCATCTGCAAGTAATTTCATTTAGTTATATGAAATAAATAAATAAAAGAAATGCATAGAAGTGCTCTGCACAGCATTAGGTGTCTGAGGCCTATCACAAAAGCAATCAGATCACTCTGGAGACGAGCTGTGCATCAAGTAGATTGCTTTTATCTAAGTGATAAAAACCTTGTAGACTGTGAACAATACTGGGCAGAAAACGTAACAATTTTAATGAACAACATAAAAGATGAAAAGAGCGAGCACAAGAAACGGCAATTTAGTCAGAAGACAGGGAAAAGGAGCCTCCCTAACATGACATTTTATAGCAAGTGGGGTTTGCAGTAAGCAGAATTTCGAGGGGGAAACAGGATTTTTCTCCTCTAATTAATCCAGTTGGGGTACCTTGCAAATCAATCAGGAGTGTTCCAGCGTCAGCGGACTGAACCCAAGAACAAGCATTAAAACGTTTTGGAGCTGTTTCAGATCCAGTATTAAGCTGTTGAAACTCCATTAATTTCAATAAAGATGCAAAATTGGCCTTTTTACTGTAATCTTATGCATCAACATGAAAGAGAAAGCATAAACCATTAAACATATAACTGCCTTTATATTTTATTTCTCTTACGAGGCTCCTAGCAGGACATTAACAGCAGATTATCTCTTTTGTGAGCCATCTAACAGGACATTAACGATGGAAGGGTGCCCAATAAATAAAATGATTGTTATTACTACTACTTATAGTACCACCAACTGATAAAAACGTTAACATTTGGAAACTCAGGAGCTCCTGCAGCACTCTGCCTTGCACACCACCCTCTTCAAGTGTTAGCATTATCTCGCCTGGCCCAACCTGAACACAACTAAAGCTTCATTTCAGCACCTGATTTATTTATGTTTTTTTTAACTTCTAGGTGCTGAAGATGCAGAGAAGACCCAAAAGCTGCAAGGACAGCCAGTGCAGGCACAGGCCAGTCCAGAACATCTACAAACAGGGAGGTGATGAAACTCACTCTGATAGAAGCACAACTGGATGTGGACTTGGAAAACATCTGCACAAGTATTTCACGCTCTTCTCAACGCTGGCTTTTCATCTGTGGTGCCTTGTTACATTTTGTTGAGCGTTCTCATCCACTATCATTATGCAGTGGTCCCTGGCACCATTTCAGTACATCTTGCTCACAGGCAATTAGAAGCATTTCTTAGTTCATTATAGAAAACAAAAGCCAATGAACAACTTTAGATCAAAGTTTCTTTACCTAGAACGACTCACTCGATACCAACGGCTCTAGCCTTTTGAAAAAGACAAGCCAACCATTTCCAAGGGTTCCACATCTGAAACACCGAATCCCACAGAATGCCTTTGGTTGTTCTCTGCTCTGTCTGCCTGTGTGTATTAAATTGGTTTTATAAATATGCATTTACAGAAGTGGTTAAATTCCGTTTCACACCCTGGGATAAACAACGAACCACAAAAAAAAGGAAAAGAAAAAAAAAAGAAAATGTTTAAGATAAAGGCCATGCTGGCCTTTTAGTTTTCTTCTGCTCTTTCCTAATTCCATTCTCCTTGGTTTTTAAGGAAATCTTTTAAATCCAGCTTCCTCTAAAGGAAGACATTACTGGGTTCACTTCTCAAAAAAAGCATAGGAAAAGTAAGGAAAAGCTGCACAAGAAAAAAACCCATGCTTTAAGGAAAAAAAAACCCAAAACAAACCTGAAAAATTCATCTCCCCAACCCTAGTACAGAATCCAGAGAAGGTAAACAGAGAAAGTTTAGCTATGCAATATGAAGCAAAGACAGACATAATCCTCCCCTCCCACACAGACAGAAAAGTCCTTCTTTAGAGAAGTGTGTTTAACTTGGCGTTTGCACTCTTGGCCAGAGCTAAGGCTGCTCAAAAGTCTGACGCACTCCAGAGACGGATTTTCTGTTTACAAAAATAGCAACCAAGGAAGTGTGTCACGTTAACGTTTCACCAAGACCTTGGCACGTTAGGCACAGCCACACCCTTAAAGTTTTAAGCAGCTTACTATTCAAAAATTAAAGGAAAAAGAAAACAAAAGACTGACAACAAAAAAACCCAAGCAACGTCACACCCCCCGAAAAACCCCAAATAACAAACCACAAACAAAAAAAATCCACTCAAAACCAGGAAATCCGTGGAGAAGAACTATTAGAGAAACACTATGGAATATAAGAGGCTAGTTAAAAGCTGTTGTTTTCTGAGGGACCAGCTTAGCAGAGAAAAGTGCAACAGCATTATTCCAAAAAACCCAGGACCTATATTCTCCAAGCTCACTCCCTCACACATTTCTTTATCTCTGTGCTGAAACAGCGTAAGGTTACAGACACAAAACAAAGATCATGTTGTGAAATGTGCATTTTCTGAAAGACTAACACTTCCAAGTGGTCCTTGACCCACATTAGGCTCAACATTGTTAAGTTGCATTTGTCCTGCAGACCAATAGGATCTGGAATTTTGTACTGAAGAGGACAAAACTTCAACGCTTCCTGAAGAAAAAAAGCACTATTTAGTGTCACTAGAGTGTTGCTTCTGATGCAGTGTTTCTTGTTTTAAGACCACCGATGCTTCAGGTAGTGGAAGCAGTGCAGATGTACATCCAGAACACTTGTTTTCTTCACTGCCATCCATGATTTACAGCTTTGAAAACAGATTGATCAATCACGTCAAGTAGGTGAGTGAGGACAGATCAGAGATGGTGTTGAAGATGTGGTTTAAACTGATGAGGACAGCAGGGACTTGAAATCTCCCTTTCCCCTCCGGGCACTGAAGGACAGCAAAACCACCTGGCAAATGAAGGCATTTTCTACCCCTCAACTTCTCTTCAGGTAATGATCACCACTTACAGTCCAAATAATGCTGGCAGTTTAAGAGGTGAAGCAAGAAGTTGGAAGATTATGCTACAACGCTGGAATGTTCCTGCCAGAAAGGGTCAGTTTTCCCAAATTCAGATGCTGTACCCTGTATTATTATAAAATCACACTCACTATCAACATAGCTTCGCTGTAAAACGTAATACACCCCCAGAAAAACATCAGCTGAGTTGAACTAGTGTAAGTTTTTAAGACAAAGTTCACAAAAGTACACTCTTTATCCGTGATCTGGCAAGCAAAGGCATTTCACACACACACACACACGGAGACGGAACAACATTGAACAGTTTAACCACCTTTTGCTAACTGACGTGTAGATGTTCTGGCCATTACCAGGAAAAAACACATGAGATATTCTCACAAAGCCTCAAAGAAATTGGGTATTATGTGGGAAATTTCAGCTGGGCTTTCCTTTCCTTCTAGTCACCAACACTTGTTGGGAAGTTTTACAGCGAGACACAGAATTTAAGCAAGCATCAGATGTCTCTGTAGAGACCTGAGGAAGAGCATTGCTGTTCCCACCAGGTAATGTCACTGGACCCAAAGTTTTCCTGCAAATGCTCAGAACTACCTCAGTGCTGTTAACCTGAGCATCTCATCACTGTTGTCTTAAGAACTGTAGGTATAATTAAACTAGGCATTTCTTTCTTCCTAACTCTCCAGAGGTGTAAACCTGCTGTACACACAGCACATTTACCAGACACACGGGGAACCAGATCTTGTCAAGGAGCAAAATACCCTCCTCCTTTAAGTGGGACTGGGAAAATAGGGTATACTACACTACGTGTGCAACAGTCACTAAAGAACACCCTATGACTATGGAAAAATCCGACCCAAGTTTCTTTTTTGACCTGAGAAAAAATTGCTTGTAATTCTTAGTAAACACCAAGGTATTCTTGAGACACACAGAGACTGAGCCTTCTCCCATATATTTTAAGGGAGCTGAACTAAGAATTATTGTCTATCAAGATGAGCAAACCCACTAATCCCCATGACAACTGCCTTCCAATAGATATTGAAACTGGGAGATTGAAAGAGAGCAATCTCCCAGTTATAAGAAGTGGCTAATGTTTGCTTTAGAAATCTAACAGTGTCTGTGCATACCGAACCACCTCCAACTTCACACAGCAAGGAATCTGAAGTCACTGCAGCAAGCTCCTTCCTCTCTTTCTCTAGCCTACAGTAAAGGAAGGCTGGATGTTATCAAAAACATGGTATTCAAGGCTCCTGGAGACGTAAACTAACAGGCAGGTTGGGTTGAAAAGACTCGGAATGTGTGACTTTGATAGTATAGAAAAGAAAGAGCCACCCTCCAGAACATGGTTGTAACTACATCAAGAGTCAACAGCTTGGCAGACAGGGGCCTTTCCTGGCAACTTTCAAGAAGCAGCCCTCCCAGCAGACTTGGAGAAGACAAGTAATATCATAGAGCATCTCAACTGGCTCCAGCACAGAGTGCAAGTAGATCCTTTGTCACAGCTTCGAGAAATGAAGCTTATTCCATTTGCTGTTTGCTGGTTGTACCAGTTCAGACATTTCTGGTTAGTCTGTGTACAGCTCTGCACCTTAAAAGAGTAACTATTAAATTTAAACTCTCCTTTGGGAAAGACACAAAGAGGGTAAAACTGAAGCTTGTCTGTGGCAAAAATAAATCTCTTCACTGCAAAAGAGAAAGAAGACTAAAGCTAGTGAAGCTCTATCACTGTCAGCTTGCTCTACTGGGGAATGATAGCAACTCTTTAAAATTGCTCTAATCAAAAAGTAAAACTCATTGTTTCTAGGGGTAAGCTCTTCCCCTACTGAAATATAATGAATTTCAATTATTGTTTCATGGATTTATGTATTTTAAATCTAAATAGGTGAACCATTGCTATTGGAATTAAACTAGAAAGCTATGGAATTGTTGAGTTTTATTAACGTTCCAAGCAACAACAGAGACTGCAGGACTAAATATATACCTCTGCCTGGCAAAAACTCACCTCAGTGCAATCAGGAAAAGTCAGAAAGGTGCACTGCAGGGGAGGAGGAGGAGGAAATACTCCTCTGCTATGCTTTCTCAGGGAAGCATTTGAGTGGTACCCATCTTCTCTGAAGTCTTAGCTGTGTTATATCAAAATAATAATTCATTTACGTCGCTATAAGTCATCTAATCTATAGATTTCAAAGCAGCATTAACAAGAACATCTAGCATAAAGAGTAAGGGTTTTATTGGTTTTCAATATCCCCCCCTTTGCGCTTTCAGACCTCCCTCTGTATCTGTGGCAGAAAGCTTGGCACCATCCCATCCTATCAGAACAGGCTCCTCTGAATTCCCTGCTATTTCTTGCTATAAACAACTCCCCAAGCTTCACACTACAAAGAATTACTCGTCTGCTTGTCCTATGAAGCCATTCATGATCACAGCATCAGAGCTGTCTGTTAAGTAACTGTCTGGAAAACAAATTAAAATTTTTTAAAAAATCCAAACCACCCAAACAAAAAAAACCCCAAAAAACACAACAAAAAAACCCAACACAACACACACAAAACAAAAATCAGGGCCGAGGATAGAAGACTTCTTCATGACATTTCAGAACTTTAACTTTGAAGAGATGTATTCAATAAATCAGTCAACATTCCTTCAAGTTAGTACAAACCTCTGAGGTGCTGGTTTAGTCAAGGCAACCAGTTTGTTCTCATTTCTGTTCTACTACCTTTACTCACTAATCTAAATGAATCCTTATAACAAGCACGGTAAGGCATTCTATGGAAACATTTAAAACTAATAAAACAACTATTTTGTAGGGCTCACTCTTAGGTATCTCAAGTTAGGCATGAAAAATAGCACTTGGCTGAGGGAGCTTCAGACAGCTATATCCTAGTTGTCTAGACTTCCTTCAGTCAAGTGAAAGAAACAGCCAGTTTAGGATGGAAATGCTGGCATGCAAACATAAACACACTTGTGTTCATTGACCACTAGGAGAGTTCAACCTCTGCCTTCACTACTTCTCTTCAGGAAGTGGAATGACATGGTCAGCCATGCAGCTGCTAGCTGTAAAGAGAGGCATACAGTACCCTAAACTGACAGAAGAGAAATACTTGATCTTGCTTTTCTGTCTTTCTTCACAGCCCAAGAGTAAAGTGAAGCATATTTAAATTATTTCCCAAAAGTCCCACAAGCACCATCACGGTCCATCTCCCCCACACAATGCAAGAAACAACATGCACTCCACAAAACTGTCTATGGAACAGAACATTTTCTTTCCATGACATTCCCCTCAAACATCCTGTTTGCTGAAATACTAGTTTTGCAAACTAAAACCCTACACCAAAACCGTTCTCGAGCCAGACAAGTGTTGTCTTCCTCTCCCTTCCTAAAGAAAAAAAAATAAAAGCCATTGAGAAAGTCTGGTGAACACAGAGCCCAGGACCTAAGCCTGAGAAAGGTCAAGTCTTTTCTAAATGCAGAGCCAGTGGTTTTCAAACAGAGTTCAAAAATCCACATCCTCTGCTCTCCCACTCCAAATATAAATCCTGAATTATTTAGATAAGCTCCTGGGGACAAAGGTTAATGAGTTCTTAGGTCAAAAAATCAATAGTAATCAGCATTATCAAATTAAAGTGTTATTCTTTCTGTTCTGCTCCAAAATTTTTCCCTTAAGGAAAAAAAAAAAAAAAAAATGTTGTTAACCCAAATTTAAAAAACAAATAAAACTTTGCAGAGAATATCCTTCCTCGGTATGAATGCTACATACACAGACCATCCAGCTCCTGTATAACCCCATACCTATTTATCAGATACTGTGTTTCTATTTCACTTTTCCAAACTGTAATCAAGACGTTAGTTTGTTCCATTCATATGAAAGGCACAATCTTTCCTGCCCCAAAACTAAAATGAAAATACAGAGTTTGTGATGGAAGAGAGATACGTGATAACAACATGCACTGAAAACAAACTGAACTTATGCTTATATGCCTGAAGTTAAGTAGCAAAACAATAGTTGTATGAGCTCAGGATTCGGGGCAGTACGTGTATCACTGACCATCACAATTAACAGATGCATCCTTCACTGAACTTCTGTGACTGCTTGCATCTTGCCGAGAGAAATTGTTAAATGCCTGTATCACAAACACAACTATTTTCAGTTGTATCTCACCATTCTGGTGAATTAAATTACATATTATGGGGAATGGGAGGGCACGAGTTATTAAAGCAGCCAGGGAGTCCTTGCTTAGATCACAGAGATAACAGTGACAAGGAAGTGTTGGTTGGTGGTTTGTTGTTTATTCTTATCCAGGAAAAGCTTTCTGTAGAACTACAAGGGCAGCAGCCTTAAAATAAATCCAGTCAGATGTTACTACATTAAGTAGAACACTATGAATTTATAACACAGACTGTATTAGGCAAGCTGTCTACTGGCACAGGACCCTGGGTCATACTGATCGAGTTGAACTGCTCATACTGCAAACCAGTTCTTGAGATGGAAGTTTGAAACCTCCTGCCTGGGTTCCTCTAGAAGGCAGAAGAGGCAGCACTACTACAGGACTCGCCCCAAAATCTCCAGTTACAAAATCCTGACTTCAGTACTCTTAAAACTTTCCCAGACCATCCATTTGGGTTCATATTTTCCAGGTATGTGCCTTTTTCTTTTTTTTTTTTTTTTTTTAAAAGTACTTTCACAGTTTCCAGTAATAAGATCATGAGGGGGTAAACAAACAAACCAAAAACACCAAGTGCAAACATTTTAATGGGGGCTGTAAACCTGTCATGCTATCAAGCAGGGATTTGAAGGTTGGCAGGAAACAGCAAAGGCCTCTGTTTCAGAAATGTAGTTTCCATGGCTCCCATGGAACTCCCTACAGATCTGAAAAAATTACAGTTCCCTCCCCCCC
>WUAM01000203.1:2057396-2085643 GCA_024336885.1 Actenoides hombroni
TCATATTCTGACTGGTAGATGCGTTGTCGGCTGTAGAATCAGTGAAAGCGATAAATGCTGTGGAGGAGATGCGAAGCATCTCAGGGCGGGAGAGGTGGGGGGGGTTGGGGGGGGAAGTTTAAAAAAAATCCATTAACAAACTTAGGCATTCATGATAAATTGCAATTATAAGCAGGCATTCATGCTGGGAATAATTAGCAACATACCTCGACATTATTGAATGTCAATGAAGTCAAGAATACTCTTCATGAAAGAACAATACAGAGGAGGTGGCCAAGTCATATTTAAAAGGAGGCATGAGCACTTTTGTTAATTGCAGGAAAAATGCTGGCTAGAAATGGGATGGGTTCACAGTCTGCAGCACTGCTTCAAAACCAGGAACCACACAGACTGAAGTGTAACAACTTTCCTCTGCAGATTTAAAAGAGGATAGGCTGCTTGCTGGCCAATTTTAAAAAATATTTCTCTGTAACAAGACCTTGTGACTCTCAGCTAGGTCTTTGGTGAATTAGTATTTTGACTTCTGTTATCCACAAGAATCTCACGAGACTGAAGTGTACATCTAAGAAGCATTAACCCAAAGTATACATCTAAGTCGTAGCAACAGGAACACAAAACACACACCTCAATGCTATACAGGCAGATAGACACGTTAGCCAGCTCAGGGCAACAACAAAAAAACCCCACAAGAGCTAACACTGGTACTTCAAGTCTCATTTCTTAACTATGCTCTAGTAAATACACTAATTCCTTAACAAAGTTGTTAGTGACAGCATCTCAACAGTATTTTAGGTTGGGTTTCCCCACCACCCCCCAACAATATACTGTTGGCTTCAATGAAAATGGCAGAAGACTTAGGCTTTAAACAAGACTGTGAGAACACGTGACATCCAAATCTGTAGCAACCTAAATGCCTTGAAAATCTGGCTAAATTCTCTCAGGAGCCTGAGGAGGAACCAGAGATTTTAATTCAGACCTCTTAATATCTAAGCTTCTGCTGCTGGAACTTGGCTGGCAAACCTAAAGGAAAGAAAAACTAGAATTCCTAGCAACAGGCAAACTCCTATGTGAAGACAGGAATATTTTTAAGCAAGTAGAAAAGGTAAAAGATTCAGTACCTTTTTCTTATATGCTTGGAGAGAAGCAGGATGACTGGCTAGCATCAAAACGAGCTGAAGTACTTCCCAGTACATTAGTAACTAAGGAATACGTTAAACAGTATCTACAAGAAATAAACACTCCGAAAAGTAGTATACTTAGATAAGTCTCAGTCAGTATTTTGACTATATTTGTAGATTATTTCTTTGGCCTGACTGTATCCAGTTCTAACACAATTTATGCCCTGAATATATTTTTACAAGACTGGAAGAAACCTAAAAGTCTCACTATATTCCAAAAGGGTAGCCTGGATGCAAGCATAAAACCTCCACTAAAAAAATCCACCTTGCCTGGCTGAATTTCAGTCCTGAGAAGAGGTCAATAAATAAAGGCTTAAAATAATTGGCATTAGCTAGATTCCTGTCAAAAGAAAACTATGACCTGGGGCTGGGGGGAGTAGTTCTGTCTTTATTGTTGTTTATGGTACTACATTTAAACTGAATATCCTTTACTTCCTTATCACATTTGAATTAGCACCCCATGATATTCTGATCAGCACTCTTAAACTAAAATGCTCTTAATTAAAATACCAAGAATATATTTTTAACAGATACTTTCAGAGATATTTTAAAACTTTTTAAAAAGAATGCAGAAAAAGTGGACAATTGTGCTCAGAACCACCACGAACTAAAAAAACCCAACCTTTTAGGAAAACACTTAAGCAGCTGAAATTTTTTTAGATTATCCACAAGATCATCATCATAGAACACATTACGTAAATGCTTGCACAGAAGTTACTACGTACTAAGCTGACCTTTAACAAAGGTACTTTGTTTACATGAACAGGCAGCACAGGCACTCTAGGAAAGGATCAGTAAGGGCCTGATGCCCACCCATCAGGGGCTTGCTGGGAGCAGGGGGGGAAGGAGGTACAAGAAGAGATGTTTCAGACCAGCCATAGCTGCTTTCCCAGCCCCAAATGCCTCCCTGCTCCTGGAATTCAGCTGCTGCTGGAGGCTCACCCCAAAGCAAGCTGCTCACTGGCTCCAGGACCTTGTTTGAGCCAGGAGAAAAGGGACATGGAGAGGGTCAGGGGAAGGATCAGCAAACGTGCTTCAAAATGCCCTCCCCATCTGAACTGCCATGTTAATGCAGATGGACCCCAAATCCTCCTGAGAATCCACTGCTGGAAGCTGAAGTCAGTCTCAGACCAATGTGAAAGCATAATAATTATTATTATTTATTTTAAACTGTGAAGAAGAGTTATTCACTTGAACCAGCTAGCCACCTAAGTCAAGATTTCCCATCTTTGTCCCTCAGAACCTTTCTGGAAGACAGGAATAGCTTGCTTTGTCTAAAGCTAAAGTTAACCCAGTTCATGGGACCTAATGGGACACACAGTGACAAATTGAGGGGAGTACAGCATCATTATGAACTCTAGATGGACTAGACTATACAACCCAAAGGACCTTTTCTGCTTTTACACGCCCTGAAGTTACAAAAGCTCTCCTGGAACCAATACTAAACAACTGCAAACCCCGTTGATTTTGACAGAAATGGAGGCAGCTTCACACCACAGACAACAAGATGAAAAACCATCGCTGACTTGGGGCGAGTTGTGTGTAGGACACAGTGGATCAAAGGATTTAATTCATTGATTTGCATGCATGTACCAGTTTTACTACACATTTGCAAACAGGCTTTTTTTACAAAGCTAGAAAGAGATAGTAATTGTTGAAGAGACCATGTGACTCAACACAAAGGAAAAGCAGGATCCCACCTTAGGAATGTGAGAGCAAACTTCCTAACTTCTTTTACAAGTGAGCACATCTACAGATACCAAAACAGTTACGATTTCTTACACTGGCTCTGAAGGATACTCAAAATAATAAGGAAAAACCCCAAGCCTTAAAAAGAGAAAATTCACATCTGCAGGATAAAACAATAAAAAGAAAGGTTTGAAACCAACCTGCACTCCGGGGGCTGTCACCTTGAAGGCTGCAACTTTTCCAGCAGCCTTCCTTCCTCCTTCAGCAGCTGCTGGCTGGAACAAACCTCCGTATCTTCAAGAAAACCTCTTCCTTTCTTCTACATCCAAAACATAGCTAGGCATCTTGTACAGAAACCCTCTGCTCCTCTTCTGTTTCTTACTCTGCAGCCTTCTGCCTGCTCCTCACTTCCTTTGTCCCCTTCTTTGCACCACCCAGCACCTCACAAAGCCTTCTCCCACCTGTGCCCACCCAATCAACCTCCATCATCCACCTGCCCCTCCAAGGCTCACCAGTGGCCAGGGCTGCCCAGCAAAGCCACCAGCTCTTCACCTCTCTGGGCACACCCTCATTTAAGAAAATGAGTCTCACCTGCTGTAGATAAACTCACACTTTTGTGACTTTTCGTTGGCAGCGAATTTGAGGACTTAAAAATAAAACCCAAAGCCACAAAGCAACCTAGAGAAAGCGTGAAAAAAACCTCTCTCGGTAAAAACCTAACGAGTTTTTGGAGCATCCAAGGAGTTCAATTACTGTATGCTCACACTTTAGAAGAATCATTAATACCTGGCTGCCTTTAAAAATAGCTATAGTTTCAGACAGCTGACTTAAGTTCCACCAAGCATCAATCAAGACAGTCTGTGTGGGAAAAAGCCTGGCAGAAATCAGCACATGTGCACTTCACCATGAACAAGCACGCACACACCTTCAAGCACTGGCAGGACAACTCTTCTGTGTCATAACTGACAAAAGAAAGAGCCAGAGAACTTTCTAGAACAGCCCATGGGTGTTGCAAAACACAAGAGTGGAAGCTGCTTCACTTCTTAAAACGTTCTGCTCTGGGCTGTCCTAATCACTGCCAAGCTTTAAACAAATCAGTTTGCCCTGGAAGGCAAAGGGAAGATCTTTGGCCTTGACTTTAGCAGTATATTAATGTACTACAGTATGCTAATCAAGTAAGCAGTTTAAAGTCAGAAGATGACATATGTGTTGCCTGAGGAGCAACATCAAGACTCTGAGGTCAGGGTTGGATTAAGGCACAGATCTGACAGGCCAGCATCTGCTGAACCCCCTCCTGTGATTCTAAAGTTTTAAGAGCTTTTAAATAATACACTGAATTAGTTCTTCAATCCATTTCCCCGTGTAACTCAGGGAACCCTTGACAGTAAACAAGGAATTGCAGGACCTGGGAGGAGTCACCTCTTTCAGATGTGGTTTCTGAAGTCTTAAACCAACCTTGAAACCACAACTCTTATCATAAAATGTAAACACTTTTGGAAAATACATTTTACAATGAAGACAGTTTAGACTCTGTAGTCCCAGACTAAACCAGTCTGAAACACTAAATCATTTTAACAGCAGAAGTTAAGGATTAAAGTATAGGTGCAACCAGAAGAAGGATATAAAAATTGCCCTTATTTCCCCAATATATCTCCCTATCTCTGCAAGTCCTATCTGTTTACTCTCCTGACAAGTAAATTTTTCCTGTGGCAGCCTTCACCCTCCAGAGCCAGGACAGACACAGAAAGGCAGGCTGGATTCAGCCATGCATCAGGGACATGGCAGCCAAGTTCTAAATGCGGAATCTTCTGCGGACTGCAGAAGAAGGGAGAGAGACTGAGGCTGACTTTGCAGTTCTGGAAGTCAATAAAAAAATATTTGACTTGTAAACTAAGCAGGTTTTGTCTGGAAGTCACTGAGAAAAAAATAAACACGGTGCTCCCAGCATGTCAGCTTGACAGGGTTACTTTGCTTTTCTACTCTAAAACTCACCTTTCAGCAGCTGCTCAGTTTCAGTCATCAATCCTACTGTTGTTGAAAAAAGCAATAGCAGAACCACCATTGACTTCAACAGGAACAGGATGAGGCTCTCGATAGCACTTCTAAATGATAGTCTTATGACACACAAAATGATCACAAAAACCCCTCAGTACGATTTAGACAGGCAGAAAATATCCCTGTCAACCCAACTCAGATCACTAGAGATCTACATTCATTTTCTTCAACAGAAGGGTTTATGGTTTTTATTTTTTTTTCATAAACCAAGCCAAGGATGTGCTAGAAAACAAAAACTATCTCAGGTGGAACCTGGACATCAGTTTTGTAACAGGGTAGAAAATCTCTGACTCTTAACCATATCTAGCAGGCAAGCACCACCCCCAGACTAAGGTCGCATTTTATAAGCTATGATGGGTCTGACCTGCAGGTTTGGGGCAATCAGAATCCACTGTTGTGGGAGGAGCAATGCAGAAGACATGCTTGGAACAGCTGTACACCCAGCACAGCCATATCCAAGCCTGTTCAGTGATGGAGCAGCGAGATCCCCTTTCCTATTTTCCCTGTTATTACTACTGACACATTAAGGTTGTGATGTGTGGGCTGTTTCCTTGTGAGCCAAAATGTAATTTACCATTATTTCCTTTAAGGAAGAAATCAGACATGTAAAACTGGGAAGATCAGTTATTTTGTTTACTTTGTGAAAATAAAGAAACTTACAGAAGTTTGTGTATGGAGAAGTTAGCTGCTGTACTTTTTCTAACAGGTGATGTTGCATCAACCATTTCTAAACCTAAGTAATTTCCTAGATGAACCAAGGCCCTTTCAGATGAAAATCTGCTTTTGCTCCTTATGTTGTTACCAAGACTCTGGCAAATGAAGAACTCTCTAACACTCCATTTAGCACCAGAAAGCAGGGATTTCTTCACTGTGGCATCAGATGCACGGGGGATAGTTCTGCCTGTTGTGCATACCATACCTGGCACCTGTCCACCCTTCTATCCCCCCTTTATGTACACAGGCATTAGTTTTCCTGGAAAGATTATACGTATTCATTCTATCCCCGGGAACTAGTTATCCTATATGCCAAAGTTACTAGGCATGAGGCCTGGATCTCCCAGGGGCTTCCCTGGAGGACTCTGGTGGTCCCTCCTGGTTGTTGAAGAGGGGTCTCTTAGTGTCCTTTCCATGAACTTCGAGGCTTCCTTCCATACAAGGTCATATTTTAGCCCATCTCTCTGTTGATAGAATCCTTCTTAAGGGGTGTCTGCCCACCTATGCGCTCCTCCAGGATGCCAGCCACAGTTGATCTCCCTGGTTGTGTTCTTACCTGAGACCCCATAGAAAATTTGCCTCCTCCAGGATGTGCCAGTCAGAGCTGTAGAGGTTAATATCTTTGCTTGCATTCCTGCCTGAGGCCCCTTGCAATATTTCTGTGCTTGATGTCTAACAATGATGCCCAATAAGCAATAAATTGCAAGGCAGAGGTCTTGTTTTTGCTCCTGACTTGGTAATTTCTGGCAACACCACTGCTGGTTTACCGGGCTGTTCTAAGAGAAACGACCCTTCAATTGCAAATGTGCTAGGATGTACAATCTGCTCTGGAGCTACGACCTCACCACCCTCTAAGTTAGCTCTCAAAGTCACAATGCTCTTCCCCTACCAAACTCTGATCCCCAGTTACACTGAAAACACTCGAGCCCTTTAAAGGCAGCAGCAACACTGTGATGCAAATCATCAAATTGCAGGACCACTAAAACTCTCCTACTTCATTGCCCTCTGGGCAAGGAGTGATTCCCAGACACCAACTGGTTTCAAGAGGGAAACAGAACAAAAGGACAAGCAAAGGCAAGATCATTTCTTATGCGAGTTTCAAATTCAAAATTCATTGCCTCCACTGCGACGTTTTACCACAAAAAGCTGTCCCCAGCATAAGGTGCTAAAACCAATGCTTTCCCCACCTGTTTGGTTTGTGTGTTCTTGCAGATCCGTTCAGTAAGAGCGTGGTTGGTTCCTGTCTCTTAGTGCATCTTTTTCAAGTTGCCTGGCTCGACTAGAAAGAGAGATCCTTCCCACCCCATACACGGAGCTGTCAGCACTGTACCAACGGTTCTGAGCAGTCACAGTTTTCCATACCCTAATTAAAGCGTCATATAGAACCTCAGCTAATTTAAAAACCCCGATGAATTAAGTATGAAACGAACTGGCTGTAACTGGGTATTTACTTGATGCAGATTCCTGCTGATGAATGTGTTTCTCTTCTCCTTTTCCCTCCTGCTTCTTTCAGCAGCAGAGCCAACAGCTGTGGGCACACCAAGCATCTCTAACAATTTGGGATTCAGATGTTAAATCCTGAGGTGTTTTTCCCTCACAGTCACAAGCCCCATTAATGTCTCTACAATATGCTCAGTAGTGGTATGTACCTGGGGCTTGTTTCTGCTCCTGAATTCCACAATCCTACAGCTACCTTTGATTTATTTGATTTTTTTTACTACTACTATCCTCACTATATGCATGAGAATAAAATAAGTTATACATTTCTCATGAGAGTTTATGTGCAAGAACTTCTCGCCGTCAAATAAAGTCCAAAGAACGGTTCAGTAACAAACTCACACGTTGCCCTCAAGAAAACAGATGAAACCACAACCCAAAAGCTTTATGTGACCATTCCGTGTTTCTCACTTCACATTTCTAAGCCAGAAAGATGCAAGACCTCCTATGCTGTACCCCCCCCAAAAGAGCGGGTTTCAGCACATCACAGCTCAGTAAGCTTTAATGAAAACAGGTCCTTTTCTGATCTTAGCAACAAGACATTTTTAATGTAGCACTATCAAGTCCATTTTGAGTCGGAGCAGCTCCTACTAGATTTCAGACCAAGAAAAATATTTCATGGCTTTTGTTTTAAATCCAACAGCAATGCCTCTAAATGAGCAGCTGTAGCCCTGAAATGTTTGCATTCTGTACTGCACCCAGCAAAACAAACCCCCTAGTGAGAACCTGAAAGTAATGCTGGCCATACTGAACTGCAACAATTTCCATTGCCCAAGCAGAAAAAGAATTAAATGGTACATAAACAACACAATTATTAATAGCAATTTGGATAATAACATCGCTTCATCATCTCAGTTCTTATCTATATATAAAACATAACCTAAATAACTACTTGTTACTGCTTTTATCTGCAGTAGAACTCTACATCTGACCCCTTATCTTAGAATATAAGCATCTTATTCTGATGAAACTACATTTACTGAAATATTAAGTAGCATTACATGAAAATATGACGCTTTTAATTAGAAAAACTGATGATAAAAGTTTAAACCAAATTGTAGGCTTTGGTCTCAGAAAGTTTACTGACAAAACCTCAGGGTTTTAGCAGCTAATTTTTCCCCAGGCAATTCTACTAAGAGCCCAAGTAGAGGGTAAGATATTACAACTCAGCTCTAACATCTTAAGACCACACAGAAAGACCTTACTTCCACTACCTATCAACATATCTCACATGTCTACCTGCGATAAGAACATGTATGTCAGCATTTCCCTGCAGAATGATTCAAATGCTGCAAATTCCAGCGCTGATTTATCTTCCTGTAACATATTTGAGAACTCTCAGTAGGACTTTCATCGTGATGTAGGCTGAACAAATATCAATGACCACTAAAAAGCATTTGCCATCACAGAAGAAACAGGTCAGGTGTCATTTCCAGTGCTTCCATAGTGACTGCCCCTCTGTTAATTTCAAAGTTCATGACAGTTTGTTATTGTCAGTGAAAACTTGTAACCTAACGCTGTGTAATCATCTGTTTCCAGGGCTCTGTTTCTTTCATATATTTGGGGGCAAACAGATCAATTGTAGCTCCTGCAATTCTTGTATGCAGGACACTTGTTTGTACATTGTGTGAAAAGCAATATAAATACAGGGCGGGTGGCTTTTCTAGTACATTAAATCCTCTTCACGTCACAAAACATTTTTTTCCTAAGTACTTAAAAAAAAACCAAAGCAAAGACATTAATTAAACAAAGTAGCACCCTTTTTATTTTCTTTCCTGAAAATAATCGATTCTTAATTGCTCCTAGGATACAAGCTGATGGTTTGGGTTTTTTTCTCCAGCTGATGGAAATGATGTAAGCACCTTTTCACTATCTGTTTTTCTGAGTGGGATTTTTTTTGACAAGTCACCAGTTGGTTTTTGTTTTGGTTTTTTACAAGCCAACAGCCAAAGAGGCAGAAGAACAGAAATAATGGAGGTAAGTGCTGCTAATCTTGTGTGTTATTTTTGCCTGATCACTCCGATGCCATCAGTGGAATTGCCCTTTGAAAAACCAACAGAGATCAGCCTCAGGTTGGGTTGGTTTTTTTCTAATAAGCTCTCTGATGCTCAGGTCCAGACTCATTAGGAAAACCAAGACAAGAGTTTCTGTAATTGGACTGTGAATGACAATTTGAATGATACATTTCCACTGTTGAATATTCCTTCACAGTTTCCCCATACAACAAGAAAACTTGAATGCTTCTCTTACTTTAGTCTGTAAGCACAACCAGTGGCAGCTATTTTAGGATCTCAATCAGAGCATTAAGAACCAGAAACGGTTAAAAAAAGAACAATTTTCATTGGTCAAAATTCTTACCTGGTAAGAGATGGGAATTTAGGCAACAAAAAAAAAAATAATTCAATGCACCCAATAACTTAGTAGCAAAAGTTATTCTTGCCTGGAATATGAGGGCTCCTTACAGTATCTTTTACTATAGCTTTTTCTTTTTTTAACTTGTATAAATAGACCAGTGACAGAGAATAAAAACCTGGTTTTATTCCCTAAGAGCATTGCAATCACCTGGCATGCAGGAGATAGAATTTTACATTCTTGTTTTGATTCAGAACAGGAACTTGAGCTTGGGGTTTTTTTATATCTTAAACAAATACTCCTCAATGACAAGATTACGTTATCACTCTAGGATGATATTCCCTGTCTGACTTTAAAACTCCAACAAAACGTATCTGAAAAGTTAACTATTTTTCTTCTAATGCCAAAAGGGGAGGAAAATCTTCAAGACTTTTAATTATCCCAACAAGCAATATTGCTTTGTGGCCAATTCCATTACACAAACAGAGTTCTTTTTTTTTTATATACTTCTTCTGAGATTATTAGCAACCTCCTCTGTATACTGTTTACTTTGTTCATGTAAATGACATAAATTCTAGTCCAGACTAAACACGTGTTTTGTACTTTTGTTACAAAGAGATCCGCATAACTTGACCTAACAGTCTCCAAGGCACTAAAAAGAAAAGAGTGTCATGTTTATGTTGGGATTTGGGTATAAGCACCCTCTGCAAGCATTTAGCTTTGTAACTCAGATTTTTGCTGAACTTGAGTTAAGCTAACAGAAAAAGATTTCTATTTTCTGGGTAAAGTCTCTTATATGAGACCACAAGCAAAGCAGAATTCTGTCTAAAATTAGAATTTACAACAATTATGTATAAGGAAGATATATGCCATTTAAAATCCCTTCCCTCTTATCATTAACACCTTAATTATTCCAGAAAGACTTCTTTAAAGCTTTCATAAGGCAGTCCAAGCCACGTGCTGACACTATTTTAATGCTTTAATATTTGCATTACAGTGAAATAGAGGTCTTTATCGTGTGCTAGTCCCTTCATAATTACACATTCAAAAGATAATCTGTGCCCCAAAAGCTTGTGTAGAACAGACAAACAGATGATTTATGTACCTAATTACTTAAAGTAAGAAACTGAAAATGAACTTAACAGTTTATCTTGCAGTAATGTAACAGTGGTGTGGGACTTCCACAACCCAAAGTACGCTGCTTACCCTAGAACCACACAGCCCATTTTTTTCCAGAGATTCTGAGCATACTTTTCATGCTATGAAGAAAAGACATGTATTTGTATCACCCATAGATGATCTATGCTATAAACGTCTAGGTCTAGATGCTTCAGATTTCATTCCCACAATACTGACCATAAGCTATTGCCTCTAGCCTATGTGGTGTCCAGACTTTGGAGCAGAGTCCTGTAAGTAGGAGGCATATCGTGAGACTGCAAAATCCTTTGTGTTTCCTTGGGGGCTTTGCACTTTCAGAGTCCTTTTCTTCAGCACTGATAGTACTTTATCATAGATCAGATTTGTAGTTTCTCCTAAAAGCCCCACTTTCTCACAGCCAGCAAAATAAAATTTCAATCCCTGAATATAGCAACTTGCCTCCAAGAGCATTTCACCATTTTCAAGGGTAAAATGGCAGATTTCATCTGTTCCACTACTCCATGCAAAGAAAACACAGACTGGGATTATGCTGTGTCATGTCATCCTTCTGCCAGGAATAAGTACCTTGGAGTATCCCACTGAGGAATGCATTCAAGTCTAGATTATGAAAACATAATATTTAGCTGAAAATCCCGCTCTTCTAGTTTTGTTAATTTTCTTGTGGTTTTAGACCTCTAGCTGGACAGTTTCTGTGCTGTGGAAGCAGACAGAGTAGCAGATGTAAAATTTACAGTGCTCTACCTGCAGATTTGGTGGAAAGTGGACTTTAAAAGACAGCTCTTTCTGGAAAACATTACTTTCCACGCCAAAAAAGAACCAGTTCTGCAGGGATGCAAAGCTCACCAAGCTCTAGAAATTCCACGGCATGCAGAGCAAACAGCTGGCACCTGCTTCAACTGCTTTCTGGATGGAAGCATTATGGTTATACACAGAGTACAGATTGTCACACACTCCTAAATCCACCTTCTAACAAGCAGCTACGCTGCGTGAAAAGAGCTGAAGAGGAAAGTACATGTCTTCCCAATGTTAATTATCTCCACAAGCAGTTTTGCCTCCCAAAGGTCTTTTTTTCACCAAGCTACAGAAGTCATAGTATACAGAACTGGGAACAAAACGCAAAGTGACCTCACCTGACCAGTGGTCTGCTAACTTGTGAGAACTTTTAGCTTAAACAGTTCAAAATCAATCCTCCCTCACATTCGCTGCAAAAGTCACTTATCTGGTTAATAATGTGTTTCCATTATACCCATCAGAAGCCTGTTCTCACAGCAGAGCTTCACACATGTAAAGTTTACTCCTGAACAGTTACTAACTGAAGCAGGTGAACTGTTTCCTATGCACCTCTACCCTTGCACAGACATTTACACCCGTGGGTAATGCCATCAAAGCCATTCCAGTACAGAGGGATGGCCAGCACCAGTTTAGAAGTAGAAGAAACTGGAACAGACAGTTGTACGTGTTGCAGGTAGGACAGTCACACCGAAAGAAAACAAGCTGCTGAGGCAATTCAGAGAGGCATTGCTACTGCATCTGCCACACTGTTCAACCACAAGCCTTTATATAAAAGGCCAAACCTAGGCAAATCATTCATAAAGAATGGGTGTTCATGGAAAAGAAATTTGAGATCTGCCATCCATGTGTGATAAAAAAAATGTCTCTGCATGTACACTTGTAAAATGCACGTGCAGCAGTAATAAAAGAAAATGAATAGAAAAGTTTATGAATAAGAGTAAAAATTAACTATTTTAGGGCAGATATTCAGGAATTCCTTCTATTATACAACTTCTCTACTCCATTTAGTTGTGGGAAGTGATGGAGAAAGGCAGTCTTTCAGAAAAGAAATAGCCACGTTGTTTAATCTTCAATTAAAACTTAATTTCTCAGATGCTTTAAGGAATATGCATACAGAACATACACAACAAGTTGCCTCATTCTTCTTAAGAAACTTTTTTGTATTACTAAGAGAAATAAAAGTTCCACACAGTATACCCTTTAACATGGGCAGCACCCTAATTTGGTTATCACATCTGCTGTCGAGGGGACCGAAGTGTTCATGTAGTTAAGTCCCAGTAATGGGAACAGGAGAACTGGAGTCCTCCTTCAGTTACTGGGAAATCTCCACTATGGCTATATCCAAGAACTCACTGAACTGAAACAAGGTGATTGTTTCCCTGTTCAGTTTCACCACACACCTGCACAAAGAGCTGTTCTAGCCCCACCATGCCACAGGGGCAGGAATGAGTGACAGGATTATAAGAAGCCAACATTGCCATGAATAAGCAAAGAGTTAAAAAAATAAAATCAAATCAGGGGAGAAAAAAAGTCAACCTGCATCTGAAACACACTCCTTCTCAGGAGTTAACCTCTGTTCTTCCATACCATGGACTGTTCATAGGGGTTAAAACTGCATTAATCAGCTTTTCCATGGCACAGTGATAATCTGCACGCGCTTTAACATTCCCAAGCTGTGAAAAAGCCAGGTTCAGCCTGCACTCTTCTCCTTAAGAGGAACATCAGAACCACTTATTTAAATCACCTGCAAAAGACACCACCTTGATAACGGGTGCACGTGGATAAGCAGCGTTGGACTTTCCTGTTGCAATGATTTCAATGTAAGTGAAATAGTAGAACACCAAGTTGTGCCAGTTATACCAATATTGGCTCCAGCCCAGTGATCCCAGCACCCCGCTATTTGGAAAACTAATGTTAAAAGAGCCATAAAAGGTGAGACTGCAGCTCTTTCTAGACTGTAACTTCTGTTTTGTGAGTGAGCAACAGCAGAAAACTATCAAAACACAACCCCAGAGCAAGACAGAGGCACCCTCTGAACACACCTCCAGCCATTAGCAACTTTTAAGTCAGGGACTTTGGAGCCAAGTTGTGCCTGCGTGTTTATTATTAAGCATATTTTCCCTTCAGCTGGAACCAGCCTATGTTCAAATACCTTGTGTGCCTCTTCTTTTTTGGAGCTCACATAAATTGCCTGTAACACCCACTAGTGAGCATGCTGGAGCAGTGCTTGACTGAAGCATTCACACAACGCACAGCTATCATCAGAAGAAAGCAAAAACATCAGAACAAATAAACATACTCAAGTTATATAAGCCAAATAAATTAAACAGGGACAAAGCAAGCATGCAAGCATAGCCTGGATGCTAGAGCAGTCTCCTAATTCAACAGTGGACTAAGTAAACCTGTGAACCCAAGCATTTTATGCCCTGCCACCTACGGCTTTTTGTAAGATCAGAGGTTTGGCGAGGGATGAGTTTTGAAACCCGGGGCGGAGAAGCCCAGAGAAGTTGAAAACACTGATTATTAGCAAGTTACGTCAGAAGCATTTTAAATAAAGGACTCCCTTTAGTCTCCTCACTTGCGTGTTCCTGGTACAAAAGGATGGCAAAGAAACTTACAACACAAGTACACAAACATCCCCCCAGCTGGGGAATGCATTTTCTTTCTCTCTTTACTTGTTTTTTTTTCCTCCTTTCCCCCGTAGTTACTAACCGCTTGGAGCACGGTGAGGCCCGGGGCTGGGAGGGAGAGGAGAGAAGGGAGAGGCGGGAGAGGCGGCGGAGGCGGCGGGCCGCCTGAAGGAAGTTTACGGGGAGAAAGACGAGGAAAGGGGACAGAAGGGACGAGGAGGAGGAAGAGGATGAAGAAAACTGCCGACCCCCCGCGTGGGGCTGTACCTACCGGCCTCGCCGGCGGGGCGGGGAAAGCCCAAGCCGCCGGTGGGAGCGGAGAGGTAGGCGGGCTGCGGGGCGGTGTCGCCGGAGGGGCCGCGCCGAGGCTCCGGCAGCTATAAAGTGGCGGAGGAGGCGGCGCGCGGCCCAGCGGCGCCATGAGCGAGGTGAAGCTGGCCGTGCTGGGCGGCAGCGGAGCCGGCAAGTCGGGTAAGGGAGTGGCCCCGGTAACACCCCATCGGGGGTGGGGGGGGGGTGGATGGAGAGGAGGAACCCCTCTAAACCTGGGGTTTGCTTCCCTCCCGCAGCGCTGGCGGTGCGGTTCCTGACCAGGCGGTTCATCGGAGAGTACGCGTCCAACGCCGGTGAGCGCAGGGGGCCGGGGCCGCTGCCCAGGGAGCCAGGAAGGGGCGGCGGGGGCGGCCCCAGGCCCGCCGCGGAGCGACAAGGGGCCGGGGTCGGGGGTGTGTGTGTGTGTGGGGGGGGTGGGGTGGTTGTCTCCGTGTGGGGCCCCCCTGGAGCTGGGCTGGGCGGTGCGGGCTCCCCGGGGAACGAACGCAAGATGCGACGCTTCCAACTTGGACGAGGAAGGGGAGAAAAACAGTTTCGCAGAACTTTTGGGTAGGATTTCAGTTCTCGCTCGCTTATCAGCGAGAGCCCGTGATTAAATCTAAGCTCTGAAGACGGGGAAAGGCAAGCCAGGTATCTGCGGAGGGATCGCCGAGAGCCCCCAGTAAGTGCAGCCGGGCAGGAGAGCTGCCGAAGGGCTCGGCGCAAAAATCGACTGCGAGGAGATTTAGGGAGGCGAGATAACCGGGCTGCATGTGCCAAACGCCGGTAGATTAAAGGAAGCTCAATTGGAGAGGGGATAAAGAAGACACTAAAGAAATAGACTGAGGGGAAAAACAAACCCCAACAACTAAAAAAAAACCCACAAACCAACCAAACACAACCCTCCCCACCTGTTCTACTCGGCTCTAAGGGAGATGTGAAACAAGATTGTTTATCGGGCACTACTGGTTAACCAAAGCACAATGCAAAGCCCCCTGCTTCTGCAGGAATGCACTGGTTTCATAGCTTTGAGGAAAGCCTTGCCATGCTGAGAGACTTCCTCATTCATGCCAGAACAAATACACCCATCCTTAAGATGCTTCTAAGAGCTTGGCAGATGGCAAAGCAGGGCTTAAATAGTACTGCTACCCGGGATGTGAAAGTGCAGCTGATACAGGAATGCCTTTGGAGTGGGACACTCCAGCTGATGAATGAGAAGGCCCAGCATTTAACAAGGAATGGAGAGAGCTGTCTGCCTTGCTTTGCCTGATGAAGTAACAGACTCTTCACAAAAACACTTTTTTAAAAAATCCAGAGTATGTTCCCATGATCCATAAACAAAAAAAAAAAGAAAATAGAAGTACTAAGCTGAATTAGACTGAATATATCCAAAAAGCAGAGTTACAGTTGCACATAAATGCTCAAGTCATACTTGTTACTATACAAACACTGTCTTTCCAGTCAGTTTGTGTCCTAAATGGCGTATCTAGGTCTAAGCTGTCACACACAAGTTCTGTAGTGCTTTCTGTGTTCCATGTGTGTTCTAAGCCACCTACAATTAAAACCATGTTTCCTTGTTTAAGCTTCCACTATAAGCCTCAGAAAAGGCAAGTGAAACCACTGGAACATTTTCATTTGTTAATAAATATTTGTTGGAAGATAAGTTTAGCTCTGTTTCAAGAGAGCAGGAGAAAAGGGGGAATATGGATGATTAAATATAGATCATCCCACTGTTAATGGAGTCAAAGTATTACTTAAAATTTTGTTTAATTATGGAAATCACCAAAGGGCTGCAGATTTTGTACCCTGAGGTGCTTGGGACAGACAGTTCAGCATCAGATGACCTAAGATGCGCATGAGCAATTCTAAAGATGAACATGGTGCTGAACTGAAGATCCAGAGATCGCAGACCTTACCTATGCCCTCATTACACACAGTTCAGAGTGTATTTTCAGTAGTGCCAACACCAGTTCTTGTCTCTGTAGTTCAGTAACTCTCAAGAAATTATACTGAAGAGAGCCTGTTGATGACTAGTGCCATGAACACAAGTTGGTTACACTTGCTTAGAACAACCTGCTGCTTAAACTAATTGTGATGGTCTGTCTGCAGTAGAGTTCCCAAGGTTGCTACTGCTGGTCCTAAATCTGAGAACTAAATCTGAGAACTGATGCTACAGAAATATTTTAGGATCTAGTCTAAGGACATGGTCCTGTAAGTGCTATTGGTCTAATGCTGCCTAGTATGAGAACTCTTAAAGCACCACATTTCATGGGAAATAAGCATTATAACCCAATAATGATTTTTTTTTTTTTGTGCAGAATTGGAACTTAAACATAGGCTGGCTTACTACTTTGATAACTCTGAACCTTAGTATCAAGCTCATCAGCATTTAGCTGATTCCAAGTATTGTGCTTCCCCTTAACCTCCATTTTGGAAGAGGAAAACTAGGGTCTAAAAATAATCATCACACCAACACTTTGCTGGGAACACTACAGCAAAATAGTACAGTGCAAAATGGAATAGGTTTGTTTCCAGTGTATGCAGAAAAAGCAAACCAAATCCACAAACAAAATAAACCACAAAAAACAAACCAACCAACCCAACAAAACAAATAAATACGTATCCCCAAAGAACACCCATCAAATGAAAACACAAAAAAAAACCCCTTGTTAAAAACCAAACAATACTCAAGGAGTATTATCAAGTCTCACCTTTGCCACCTTTTCCCCACCATCCCCAGCGACTAATGCTGGTTTTCTTTGGATACCGTGTGTCTTTCAGAATGCATCTACACTAAACACTTATGCCTGGATGGGAGGCAGATACAGTTGGAAATTTATGACCCTTGCTCCCAGGTAAGAATTATAGGGGGCAGAGAAAGGCCATTCTTCATTCTACCCATGTAATGGTAAAAAGGGCTGGGGGGGGAGGGTGGTACAAATTTTTTGTCATTTCTTGGAATTTGTGCTTGCTGGTTGTTTTTTTTTTTTTAAAGACTGAAATTTTCTAGTTGCTGTGGCTCAGAAGTGCAGAGTACTTCCCCATTGCACGGAACAAGCCCTTCAGTGCTTAAATTTTCCTTAAGTGCTTTTGCATTTTGGAATGTTACTAACAGCTTTTCCCACTTCTGCCTTTTATAGGTAAATACAGAGATAACTCACAGGCTTATACACAGGTTTCCAAACCTAAATGGATGAAATGCAGTTTACAAAGCAAGCAGTTTATTAAATGAAATGGGAAAGGTAGACAGGTCTGGTCTGGAAGTAAGACTTGCATTCACAAAACAGATGCAAGGAAAGCCATAATACAGATTTGTAGGTGTCGACAGCTGAACATTGATCACAATAAACCACTTTGGCATAAAGCTTTTTGTATTAATTTCTTTCCTGCTGTTTTGGGAATAGAGAAACTTAGGTGCTGTGTAACACATGCAGACCTAGGTTTCCTTTGGGGCAGCAATCTTGCCTCTTCCCAACTAGGATAGCGAATTCTAATGCTAAATCCAATGTACTGAAAGTCTGAGCTAGACATAAAGTCAAGGACTTAAAAAACTTAAGCCAGTGAACACATAAAATGATCCACCAAACAAATCTACCTGCCTAGAGAAAAGCAACAGCATTGCTTGTCCCAGGGCAGTGGGGATGCTGAAGTAGTCACTGTGCCGTGTAACACGATGGAGTCTTCCCTTGTCATACAGTCTGTTAGAAGCTACTGTTCTGTGGACTTGCTTCCACCTATCTCAGACCTTTTTCCTAAGCCCTCCTATAGCTTCCTGTTGTATTAAATCCTGTGATGTGTACAACTCTTTATTAAGGTACTTGAAACATGGGGAGTGACAGCTAAAGTAGATTAAGCTACATGACAGGTAGAGTTTGGTTGCTACAGTTTGGGCTCCTTTTTGCTTTTAAGGAGACCAGAGATGGGGTGTGTTCAGGGCAGCTCCTCTTGCCAGAACTCTGAGCTGTCTTGTACCAGTTCTCCTTTAGGAACAAGGCCTAACTAGATGTTTGATGCTTTCTTCCTAACTTCTTAGTGCCTGCAGAGGACTAGGTAGCAAGAAGAGGTGATATTGCTTTTTGTCTGCTAAGACTGATGATTCTAGAAACAGATGGATGGGGTTCCCATCTGGTAGCTTCCCACTAGTAGCTGAATCCCTGTTCTGCAAAGCTCACTGTGCCTTCATCCATCTGGGAAATGGCTGTGACACACACAGGTCACCTTTCCTGCCCCTAAACCTGCTGCACAATCACCACAGCATTAAAAACCTGTTGTATTAAAGATACTGAAGTCTTCAGACAGTTATGGAAACTTGTTTTCCTCTTTTCTTTCTTGTGCATCCCCTTTCACTGCCAGCATTCAGTCACCATCCCTCATGGTGAGGTACAGCCTTCCATATTCAGTTGTTTATGATGCTACAGGGCTGCCCTGGGGCTGAGTTAATCCAGGCAGCTAGGGTGGGATGTCAGTGGAGATTACATGCTGCAAGTAGCAAAATACTAAACTAGCAAGAGAACAACATCAACAGTCCTCAAACTACTATTCAAGATGGGGTTTCCACAAAACAAAAGTAATTTTTTTTTTTTTTTTTAGTTTTCCTGATCAGCTTACAGTATTCTACCTGTCTTGAGTCACATGGCCTTGCTAGCTGCTGCCACATCATCTGCAGGGATAAGTTAATTCAAAATAGTTTTTTGACATTGCATTCCTTGGCTTTAATATGACAGTTTGAAGCTGTTGCTTTCTGGAAATCATAAGTGTGACAGTTTCTTGAGGTCGAAGGACTCAAGGATTGGTATAACCCCATTATCACTTGAGTGACTTTTGTCACTAGTTTTATTAAAGTTAACTGGAGATTGAAAGGAGATTTGTTTTCTAGCTCTTCAGAAATATATCCTATGGGTAAATACTGTTTCAGACTTGAACAATTCAAAGAAGCAGCAAAATAAAAGGAACAGAATAATTAAGCTTACTGTAGATGGAATATTAGGAACATGTAAAACAGCTATAACCAGAAACTGCACAAATATTGATGGCTCATGTAATGCAGAATATTCAGCATAAGCAATACTTGTACAGGTTATGCAGTTTTACTGCTTAAAGTGTAAATGTTTCATAATGAATTTGTCAGTGATCCAAAGCACCATCTGTAGTGATGGGTATTTATCAGGACTCACCTGAATTCAATGCCAGCACCTAGATCTATTAATATCTTTAGCAGTAAAAGATACAGCATTCTGACATTCACAGTGACAAAGAAAATGCTCTGAAGTGACAACAGTAACATTCTTTTTGCATGTGCATTTGAACTTCTTTCAGCCACAGCGGGGGAAGCTCTCCCTCACAGATGAGCTCCACTGGGCTGATGGATTTATCATTGTTTATGACATCAGTGACAGAGCATCATTTGCATTTGCAAAAGCACTGCTGTACAGGATCCGAGAGTCTCACATAGGAGCTTGTAAAAAGTAAGTGGTTTTTTGGTTTTTTTTTTCCCCCTCAGCAAACAGACAGAAAAGCTGAGAACATTTCTGTGAGCTGTAGGCATCCTAGTAGCAATTAAAATCCAGCAGCATCACACAACACCCACAATAAAGTCCCTGAAAGTAAACTGTGTTGCAAATTGCAATCTATTTCACTGCACCCAAAGCCAAGTACATCAGGGGTTTTGTTCTTATTTCTTACAGCGCTGTTTAAAATAGTTGCCATAAATCTGTCTGCAGTGATTTACGTGGGTAAAAAGCTGGCACAGTCAGTCTGTGCTTTTAGCCCCCCACTCTACTACTACTGGAGATGCACCTCTGCAGGGGGTTGAGGCAAGCATTTTGTACAATAAGTGAATCTAATGCCATCAGTGTCTCCTAAACTGCCTTCAGTGGCGATCCCAACGTTGTCTGTGCACATGGGCGACCACATAAATAAGAAACAAACTGCTTTCAAAAAGAACCACCAAAATTGCAAGTCTGGAGTACACGTGGTGGTTTGTATTCCTGCAGCGGAGGAGGAGCGACACTCTGGAGCTGGAATAACGTAGATTTAAATTAGAAATAAGAAGGGAATTCTTCACTCTGAGGGTGGTGAGACACTGGAGCAGTTTACCTAGGGAAGCTGTGGATGCTCCATCACTGGATGTATTCAGATCCGGGTTGGATGGGGCTTTGAGCAACCTGCTCTAGTCGGAAGTGTCCCTGCCTTGGCAGGGGGGTTGGGACTAGATGACCTTTAAGGTCCCTTCCAACCCAAACCCTTCTATGGTCAGTCAGCTGATGTGCTTTCTAAATAAATGAGAGTGAAATGCTTACCTTACATCAGAAGCAGAGTTAAAAAAACTCCCAAAACCTACACTTTTCTGTCAGTTTTACTGATGATCTTTCTTAATTAAGGTTTTTCTGGAAGGAATAATTTTAGCAAAAGCTTGGAATTAGGATTCCTGTGTTTTCTTCTGAATTATGCCACTGATGCATCTCTGACTCTATTCTGTTATCTACAAAGGGAGACAATGCTCAGCTTGCTTCTTCATGAAGTCCAGGAGCTGACAATGTAGCAGTATAGAGTATGAAAACTGCAGTGGACGAAAAATACCTGAATTCACTGGGTAGAGGAACCACAGTGAAAACTTACTGGTAGAGAAGAGCTTGTCTGGAAAATCCTTTGACGTTTGGCTACAGCCAATGGAAAGGTGTAACTCTGCCTGGCAAGGTTAGGGAGTTGGTTTGTTTATTTTGCAATGCCTGTTATCCTGAACACAGATAATTTCATACACCCAGCATACAGCACCGTGTTGTAACAGCTTTTCTCTAATCGAAACCTTTTTGATTTCAGAATGGTCGAGTCCTCGGTATTTCTGGTTGGAAATAAACAGGATTTATGCCACATGAGGGAAGTTGGCTGGGATGAAGGACAGAAGCTGGCAATAGATAACAAGTGCCAATTCTGTGAACTGTCTGCAGCAGAACATTATCAGGAAGTCGTGGCAATGTTCACGAAAGTCCTGAGGAATATCACCTCAAATTTCAAAGTGAAGGAAAAGAGACGACCAAGCGGATCAAAGTCAATGGCCAAGTTAATCAACAACGTGTTTGGAAAGAGAAGGAAATCTGTGTAAAAGATCCACAGACTTGGAGTAGGAACGAGCTGAAATAATGGAGCACAGGCAGCTCTTGGGATTCAGTCGATTTCCTCCAAAGGTCTGGAGGAGTAAGACAGTAGAGACCAAGGGCGGGAGATAGTATGGTCAAGTGGACAGGGTCTAGACCTAGAAGACCTGACCTTCTATTTCTAGTTCTACTACAGATTTACTGTATTAGGGCTATGTCACTTAAACTCTAAGCTGCTCCTCTCACCTTTTATGTCCTAAGTTTTTCAAAGGAGAGTTTTAGTCTGTATTTATTCAACAGCAGCATGGCCTTGGATAGAGCTTCTAAGTGCAACCGAAGTATAAAGAGTTATTTCTGATAAACTCAGCCGTGCTGATCAAAATCTTACTTCATGATTCTAAGAAGCGGTTGGAGTTTTTTGTGCAAGAACACTTGCAGTAAGAACAGCAAAATACTGCTTCATGTGATAATGTATTTGTATTTAACTCAAGGAAGGATCCTTGTGTGCCTAAAGGTGCCTAACACCTGCTGAAATTCATATACGTTAAATGCTCAGACACCAAATCTACAGAAGGTTATTTACCTTCAAAGATGCCTTGCAGAGGCACCACAAGTAGGGAAGCAGGTAAACAAAGCAGTATTGTCTCCTGTTTCAGTATTTTTCTTTTTTTTTTTTGGTTTTTTTTTTGAGTGATGAAGGAAAGTAGAGAGGGTTGAGGATGGTAGCAACTGAAATGTTAGTGAAATGTTAGTCAGCGAGTGTTAGGCTATTCTGGCAAGGTCATTGTTTAGTGGAGTCATCTTGTGTCTGGGACCTGTGTAAAGCCAGGGTTACATCTTGGGCTCATCCCTTTGCACAGAGCAGTTCTCATGGGCTGTAACAGTTTCCTTACCTGTTAGGTGGATGTTTCTGTACAGTTTTGGATGGAGTGGAAACTTGAAAAGCACGAGCACAAGTTCTTTAGGATGTCTGCCTGGATTTAAAGGTCAGCCTGCTGGTAAGACCTGTGCTTTCACCTGCACAGAGTGTTTTTCCTAAGGACCAATGTCTTTACAACTAGTCATTGCTATGGTATTGAAATGCCACTTGAGAGAGCACTAAGGAATATGTTAGCTACACGTTTCCAGTGTGGATATTAAACATCAGATGGGTCTAAATATACTGCCAACTGACATGCAGAGCTCTTACTGTAGACAGCTAAATAAGGGTTTAGCCCAGCGTGTTTGAAAGTGCTGTGCTCATACAGAAATTCTGAAAGGGAAGAGAAGTGATCTAAGAATTACTGCCTCCTACCCCGTCCAGAGGACAGCTGGGATTCAGTCTGTGTAAGCTGCTGAGTTGGCACCCACCTCTGCTCTGAAATTTTACCTGCATTGAAACTCATAACATTAATTTATCAGTCACAGCAGAATACTGATTTTGAAATGTTCACCCTCATAAGAAAACATAAAAAAAAGCTATATAATCTTAGTTGTATTTTACAACAGTATTTAATAATTGTTGACCAAAGATCACTTCCTTTATATATATATATATTATTTTTTTAAGGGAAAGATACTGTTTATTTCACTTGTTTTAAGACTACAAATATTGGAATATAATTCTCAGTGTTGAGAGGCACAGTGTTAACTTCATTTCTGTGCAGATGCTGCTCTGCCATATCAGGAGTAGTGTATTTAACTGTATTGCCAATACCTATAAGGCTGAACTTGAAGACTACTCATGCACACCCTTCAGCTTTGCAGCACACATGGAATTCCACAATCACTCATAGACTGCCTGTCAGGTAGCTGTTTCTTGCCAGTTCTAGCACTGCCAGATTCGAGCACTCTTATCTGTATTTACTGCCATTGTGTTTAATAAACTGGCTATAAGATGGGTGTATTAATGCTTCCCCCCCCTTTTTTTTTTCTTTCTTTACTGCAGTATAAAGCTACAGACTTTTGACTACTGTAAAAGTGAAGCACCATGCATATCTGGAATTCAAATTAGAAAATGTTAATCTGGAAGACAGACACTTGCACAAGAGGGAGCCTCTAGCTGTGTGTTTTCTGTGCACGATGAAGAAGCCTTCACGTGCCTTTATGCAGTGAACAGTAGAGAACTTTCTAAAAAAAAATAATTTATCCTTAAAAAAATTGTCAAGGCTGACAGAGAGAAGCTCATTAGTTTTGATTTGCCTCTATTAATGGGAATGTTGGACTTCCAGATTGGTGGAATCTGCAGTATACCCCATGGTTTTCCTTCCCATTTTGTCAAGATTGGGTAAGAGGTGGAATACAGAGTGGCTATCTTCTGGGCCATGTGCTCACCTGAAAACTAGCTGCAACAGCTGCAGGATGCCTTTAGACTGACACGTGCTAAAGCTCCCAGTATAGACATAATTTGATGTTCTTGGGGTCAGGATTTCACTTGTCTTTTATTGCTGGTAAGTGCAGATGAACAAGAGTGCAGTATTTTGGAAGGAATTAAATTTTAAAGCAGTGAAGCAGACATTCTCCCTTTCTAAGTGGATTTTATTAGTTTGTTGGGGTTTTTTTTTTAAGTGAAGGCCTTTTAAAGTAAACTAAGATACTTAAAAACTGATACATATATATTGCTCAGTGTTCTTGAAGTTTTAACAGTGAAGGTAATAAGTTGCTGGCTGAACCACATTTGAAAATACAAGCAAGAGCCCTGTTTGCAGAAAGCAGTAAATGATGTAACTGATGTTTGATGTTCACCCTTGACAGTGACATCACCTAGAGCATATCCAGCTCATTGAAGAGAGTGAAAATGGAGCTATTTGTGTTGCCACAGATTGCTTCAGCGTACGACCCCATCCTTTTTCACCAAAAGATTTTGAAATTGCCATACAAGAGTTAAAAGTTTCTTGCTGTCATGTCTGGAAGTCCTTGTTTGTATGAACTTTCTAGTTTCAGGAAAATTTTGCATGAGAAAGGCACTCAGAATTGATGTTCTTTCTCCCTGTCTTCAACTTGTTTTTACTTTAGAAACAGTGACATAAAAGCAAAGAGATTCTACTGAAGTGTAAGGTAATAGCCCCTAGCTCCCAAATGCTGTCTCTTAGAAAGCTTTCAGGTGGTTTTTGAAGCTCTTTCTCACTACAGTTTTGAAATAAACAATCAAGACAAACACAACCTCAGCTCCTCTTCCTGCTGTTGTGCCTGTATGCATTAAACTCTTTTTGTAAATCCCACTATAGTCACATTCACAACAGGGCAGAGGGGAGAACGCCACAGAAAAACTTAAAGCATGATACTCCTACAAGAAAGAATAATTAAGTGCAGTACTGAGTAGACCAACCAAACATGCTTTTTCTTTCCAAGACATTTAGATCAGGATGGCGATGAAAGAGGTGGATCAGAAGTTTTGATGCTGTGCTATATGATCTGAAGACAAAAGTAACTAACTACTGTAGGTTTTTTTAGCCCACTGCTAGAAGGTGGTTTCTGAAGTGGTGGGAGGGTGAACACTGAAATGCAAAGACCTTGTGAGTCATGGGGACAATCCTGCTGCTTTCCTTTCTGTCTGACTACCCTGCTTTGAAGGTGGTGCAGCAGCAGGTATTTGAAGATGTCTGATCCTGGCATGCTGTCCATCTAGGAGGCAGAGAGAGGGATGATGTCCTGAACAAGTACAATGCTCTCACTGACAGTAGGATCCAGATCACTCAGTGGTATTTTCAGAGGGTACACTATAAAGAAGAGGGTAAGCACCCAAGAATACACTAATTTTCCATCAGGATGCCTGTTGCAGCTGGTGCTTTAGGTTAATGAAGTTTTCATACAGATCTACTTTGCTTATTGATAGAGGAACAAACTCCAGCTCTGATTAATACGCTTGGGAAGGAATCCTTGCCTATCTGCTCTGAAACAACAAATACATTTAAAAGACAACAAAGAGAGACGGACAGACTACTGGAATAACACAGAACAATATTCAAGTGTACTCTGTATTAAAAAAAAAAAGATGAACCTTCTACCTCCTTAAACCTGTCCAAAGAAGCACAAGCCTCTTCATAACCTTAATCTGCCCATGGGGAATAAAAACAAGGGGATGCTAAATTTTGATGTGCTGTTCAGCCAGTCTGAAAGGCTAAGCCTTTGTTTACATGCCTGACTGTGGATCTGGACACCCAACTGTCAGCTTCTCTTGTTTGAAAACCTGGGTTTGATTTTTCCATAAAGAAGCAGTGCTGTAAACGCATACATGTTTTTAATCATTTTTTTTTCCTCCACAATTGATGTTATGTGAGACAGGCAGGCTATTCTGGGTAGGAAGTTATTTTTAAACAGACATTAGTCTTTTCCAGAAACAGACTGTAAGTTTCTGTCTTCTTTTAATTGCTTTACAAAGTAAATTGAGTCTCTCTGGTTATATAATTAATATCCACGTTTAGCCCTATGTATTTGACACGACTTGAGCCATTTACTGCTACCTTCATTTTTTAAGAGTTCAGATACGCATTTAATTCCTGCTGAACTCTAAAACAGTTTTTCCAGCAGAGGCCTCTATCTTCAGTAGATATCACAGTGCCTATAATTTTAAGGGCAAATGTCACCATTTCACCTTCCTTTATATTTCAAGCAGTAAACTAGATTACGGAATACAGGTATGGTGCTGTGTCAATACGAACAGGGGAGCGTGCAAGGGGACAGACCTGCTTGGATCAGAAAGCCAAACAGCTTTCTTCTCCAGCTGTCTTACTTGTAGGATGTTTCTCTGTACTGTTAGAGAACTCCCCTGGCAAAAACTCTTGAATGTTTCAGAGCTCAAAGGTTTCCTTGCTCACCAAGGAGGCTGAAGGGTGAGTCTATTAATAGACACAACTTTTACAATAAGCATCACGTAAGGTTTTGTTTGCGGGTTGGTTTGGTTCGTTGGTTTGGGTTTTTTTTAAAAGCCATTTCTAACTTTTCAGATGACTTCCCTCCCGGGAGAAACTTTATTTTAAAGACGCTGTGAGGATCTGAAAAGTTTCGACAATCCTTTGCCGAGTGCCTTTTAAAAGTAGTAATGAGCTGCTTAAGAGGAGGAAGCCGAGAGCGTTAGTGCTGCCAGGGGCTCCCTCCTGTGGCATTTTACTCACATTGCAGCTCCTCGGTGAGCAGGGAAAACCTCTGAGCTGCTCCTCGGGCTGAAACAGCAATGCTGATGAAGAACGCCGGTCACAAAGCACGGGGAAAAACCCTCCTGCCTTCCAGTAAAGTTCCGCTATCGATTACGCCGAGCTTACCAATGCCACAGGCTTCCTTTGACAATACCCGTAGCTAATAAAGCTGCCAATGGTGATAAGGTTTTTCTCACGACTGACGCTTCGGAGCTCAGCTGTTTCACTGAAATGAAGTGCAGCTATCTCCTCGGAGATGCTGAAAGGTTTCCTGTTAACACACCGTCCATGCAGATTAACATCCTCTAGAAGGGCTTGAAAGCTTCGATCATTTTTCCCAGCTACACCTGATAAGAGGTCTGACCTCCACCTTGGCTTTCTACAAGTTCCTGAAGGTATTATCCCCAGAACATGACAGGGAGCTAAGGCAGAGTTAGGCAAGAGTGGTTCTTCTCCTGTCTGCAAGCTGTAGTACTGAGACGCTACTCCAAGCTTTAAAATACTCCAAGATCGTATTCACCTGGCCCAATACAGAGGTCTGCTTCTAGATTCCCATCTCAGCTAGATGCCTTTCCACCAAACAATTTACCTCACCAGTGCTTCAAATAACATAGATGAATCGCTCTCTAAAAGGCATTAAACTCTTCACCAACTATAAAGGTAATTAGGGTTGGGGATCTCTAAAGTTAGGTGAGATGAATCATGTTCCCAGTATGGCCTCTCGGGGCTCTTTGCTAGCTATTTTGCCCTTCATCTTCAGCACTACAGAGCCCATCTGTCCTACTTTACAAAGTCAATTGAGTCCCTACGGTTAGACAATTAACATCTAACTCGTGATGAGCATTGGGTCATTTAATGCTAAATTTATTTCATATGATTGATCAGGGTGCTGGATTATATTTGATCCTTCCTGAACTTCATGAACCACCCTGAAATCCAACTGTCACATGTTAAATTAATGGATGAACTGGAAATGAAGCTGAGGAGAAGTTAGCTGAGTACTGCCACAGACTGCTTCCAAACTAGCTCATTAAAAACTAAGTAGCAGACCTTGCTACTCCACTGCAGTCTGCAGCGAAGCCGTGTTTTAAATGCTTGCCTATGGTAGCTCCAAAAGCCCAAGGTGGAGCAGAAAGTTAAAGCAAGTCTCCTGACCCCCAAGCTAGTGATTCAACTAATCTATTGTTTTCTGACTCGGAAAATAGGTTTCAACAATTTGTGAGTGAGCAAAGATATTCGCTCACTTTGTGACTTACCCCCATAGCAACTGCCAGCCATAGAGAACGAAACAAAGTCATTACTTGCAGATGGACAGCATAAAAATCTCTGCATCACTTATGCCTTAATTTGCCAGTGAACATTGCCATCCTCCTCTTTGCGACTGGAGGATTTTGCACCGAGTGGCTCTAATCTTAAAATAGTTTGTGAAACAGGAAATTTAACTAAACAACAAAACTGTTCAGTGAGCATCTCTATTTCCTTTAGACCAGTGATGCGAGGCCAGAGTCACACCAGTTTCTCTTCACATCTCCAGCTATTACAGCACTACAGTATCCAAACACAGAATCATTTAGGTTGGAAAAGCCCCTTGAGATCATCGTGTCCAACCATTAACCCTACTCTACAAGTTCACCCCTAGACCATATCCCCCAACACCACATC
>WUAM01000203.1:2085743-2165399 GCA_024336885.1 Actenoides hombroni
CTACTCTACAAGTTCACCCCTAGACCATATCCCCCAACACCACATCTAAGCGATGCTTAAAGACATCCAGGGATGGTATGAGAACATGTATGAGAACAATGGTATGAGAAGCCCAGAAGTGTGTGTGTTGCTGATGGGACCAGGTGGTTGCTGCTATAGACTATATAGTCATATGCAGCAGATGAATTATAAATGTCTGTCACTGAAAGTGCTAATCTGGGTCTCTGCGTCATACTCTTGAGACTTTTTTTCTTTTCATGAATCTTAGGGGAAAACAATGCATTTTGAAACTCTACTTCCTCTTAGCTGATATTTACTAACAGGTCCAGAAGTTGTTATTGGGAGAATGTACTGACAGGGAAGTTCAGGAAAGGTTCAGTGGGTATCTAATTTGGAATCTAAGCTGAAATATTATTTTAGACTTCCCCCCCCTCCCACTCTGTACACAGTTAAATTGGTAAAATATAACAGAAATTGCTTCACAGTTTCTTCCATGTGAGATATCATCAGGGTAGCATCTTTTAGTCTGTAACAAGATGGCTGCATGCAAAAAAAAACCCCACAATTTAAACACAATCCTCACCTACAATAACAGATTATTAGAAGTGTGACTTGCTGGCATATAGCTGGGCCTCATCCTTCAAATTCTCTGTATAAGAATGTCCTCAGAGTGAGCTTTCCTACTCACTAACGACAAGTCACATAGGTAAAACTACTTGTGTATAAGGGTTCTTATGATTGCTGGGCTAATCTAAATGGATGCACAATTATATGATTAAATACAACAACATTTTTTACTAACTACATATAATTTTGTCTGTCACTCAGAATTCAATTGCATTAGATGAGTCAATAACTGACTGAGGTAGTCTGGGATCTGTCCTATACAGACCTTGGGGAATACTGTAAATACTGAGCTAAATCACAAAACTTATCTTTAGATGCAAATGGAAAAGCTTTGCAAGGGAACTAATACATATTCTTGCATTTGCAAACAAGTATTACCGTGTATGCAGGTGTTTCTAAGCATACAGTGCATGCAGCTTAGCCTGGTAAAAAAAGGGACAGTATATACAAGTTTGTCAGTCCTGAATAATTCAGTCTGGCTTCACAGAACTAATTAAACTAATTTTTCTCCCGTCTATCCATTAAACAGTACCTCCAAAGAGATTTTTTTTCTGTACTCCTGTTGTAAGTCTCCTAGGAGCCACACCAGCGGTGCTCAGCTTAGCAAGTTACTCTTTCTCCTTTCTGTTGTTTTCTTCTCAGCCCATCTTCAACCTCTGGACCTTACTGTGATGAATTTCATAGCAGAGGGTATGTACATTCTGGTTGCTAATACACAGAACACATATAGTACAGCTTATTCTCATGCCCTGATCTATTTTTAACATAATACACCAATACGTGTCTGAGGAAGCAGGGAGGGTGTGGGAAGAACATTTCCCTCTCTCTTCTCTTTCCAGAGGCACAAACAACTGCACATGTGATAAATCTCAGCTTTTGGAAGTACGTGTTAACGTGTTCAAATACAGGTACATCTGAAACAGAAGTCAAAGTAGGGCAAAATAAACACCACCACTTTAAGTGTGTGTACCAGCACTTCTCTGGCACAAGTCAGAGGACAAATAGAGAACACAGACCAGGTATCACAACTCCCGCGTTTCCACTTTGGCCACAGAGTATGCACCACCTACACGTAGAACTGGGAAGAGAGAGATGCTGGTCTAAGAGAAGTTCTGAAGATTCCTCACAAGAGGACATCACAGCCAGCAACACTCTCACCCCAAATGAAAGGAATCTTTCTGCACCAAATCTGTTTGGTCACCGATTGCTTACTAGGGGATGCTTTGGCACAAAATTACTATCCAAGTGACACAGACATATTGCACATGGGCTCTGTTGAGAATCACGTGAAAACTGATCTAAGCTAAATGTGAATAAGCAGGTTAGGAATTGGAAGCAGTCCAGGCCAGTCTCAGCTGTACTCTTCACAGCGTGTATGCACTCCATGGACTGGGAAGGCAGACTGATAAAGTACTTGTCTCATCAGTTCCACCCAGGTTTTCTGGAATTCCTGTTTCTCCAGTTCCACAGAGCTACCTTGTACCTTTGGAAGGAACACACACAGAGCCTTTAGTCCAAACACTCTTTTCCCCAGTTATCTCCCTTTCTCTGCCCAGCTGAGTCGAAGAGATGCAAGCCTTTGTTTTTAATTTGACTAAACTCGGGGTCAAATCCTGCTTGCTGTTATTCTGGAACAAACCCAGAATTCCTCCAGATTTACAGTGGTACCAGTGAGAACTAAATTACGCTCTGAAAATTCATTTAGAAATCTTTCAGACACCTAAACAGATGGATAAATCAAGCACAGATTCTCAGGTCAACCTCTACCAGAAGGAATCTCTCATCTGACTTACGGTAGGAGTAAGATGCTATGATAACAGCTAACAATAGAAAGGGACATACAGTGAGGGAGGGAATATTTTCCCTTACCAAACTCACTTGATTTAATACAAGGCATGCAAAATTAATGATGGCTTTGAATGATACCTGTATGTTTTATAGGTTTATAAATTGATTGTAGTAAAATCTTATACATCCTATATCACTAGGTATTGTTTCAGCCTATTACAGGAGATATCTATCTAGAGTTGACTGAATTGTATTAATCTGATCCTAGTTTAATGATGCCTTAACATTTTTATGGGAGAATTTAATGTTTGCAATATCCATGTTCCTTATTTGAAAGTGTGACTTATAGGTTCTCATCTTCCTTAAATTATGAAATCCTTCAGCTAATAAAGGAAAATGATTATGGTTTGCAAAAAAGGCAAAGTCATTTAACAATCCATATAACTGTCTATTGTAGGTCTTTGCATAATAATTGTAATTTAGCTATTAGAGTTCTAAAGGCAGTTATCAGTCATATGCCGCAATTCTGAGGAATAAGGGAAAACTCAAATTATTTAAGGCCTTTGTACTTTCCAAAGGGAGAAAAAAAAATACAGCAGAAATCAATAATACTTTTAGCAATGAAAAAAAAAAAATGTTCTGCTGAAATAGCCAGTTGTTGATGGCAATTTTTCTAACTATTCAATATTAAAATGTTCAGCTTTCCCCCATTTCACTGTCACAAAATGATCTTCATTTTACACAGATACTTCTGTAAGCAAGGAAAGCCAAGTTAGGAATTGAACTTGCAATTCTTGATGCCCAAGGTTTTCCATTTTTACCCTAGGTCCATGAAAAGAGGTGATCAAAGAAATCAGATGGACTGTAAATCTGTAGAATATTTCTTTTTCAATTTGAAATTACTATCTGAAGTTGAATTCTTATCTAGGGTATAGCTCAACTATTTCCTTCACTGATGAGGAAATCGCACGCTTGCATCCAGCAGGTGCTTTCATATTCTGCGCGCTATGTTCAAGTCTCTGCCTCTGTAAGATTATCTGTTAAGAGCCCAGTCCTCCTTCCTCCAACTCCTGGCTGTCCTCAGTGAAAGCTGTACCAGAGGAGTGGACAGCTGACTGAGCTGGCCAGCCCTACCTCAGTGCCTATGAAGACTACATAGCAAGTCACCCTAGAAACCATTTCCAGACACATGAGAACATGACTAGAAACAGCTAGTACATATTTACCAAGGGAAAAAATTGCTCCTGATCAACATGACCACTTCCTATGATAAAATTGGTGTCTATGTGGATGTGGGCAGAGAAATGGATGTAATATACCTTGATTTTTGCAAGGCTTTTCACACAGTCAAAAGCACACCGGAGAGATGGGCTAGACAGGAGGAATATGGAAAATTGACTGAATGGTCAAGCTCAAAGGACAGTGCTTACTAGTTCAAAGTCTAACTGAGGCTGGTTTCTACAGAGGCTGATACTGGGACTGATGCTCCGTAGCATCTTCATTGACAGCCCCTGCAACAAGAGAGAACCCACCCTCAGCAAGTGTGCGATTGAGACACCAAGTGGGGAGCAAGGGTTGAGACATTGTGAGGCTGCCATTCAGAGAGACCCCTGGAAAGAGACGGAGACAACCTGGGGGAGGGGGCTAACAAGGAGCCTCGTGAAGTCCAGCCTACAGCTAAGATGCAATAGCTCCAGTATGGGCTTGAGACTGAGCAGCTGACGAGGTGACTCTGCAGTAAAGGAGTTAGTGGCTGTAGTGGACAAGCTGGACATGAGTCAGCAGTGTGCTCCTGTCACTGTGAAGGCCAATTGCATCCTGGACTGTTAGTAAGAACACAGTCAGCAGATTAAGACAACAGATTGCCCTCCACTTGGCACTTGTGTGGCTGCTTCTGGAAGTCTGTGCAGTTTCTGTCCCTCTAGTGCAAGAGAAACAGGCTGGAGTTAGTTCAACAAAGGGCTATGAAAATGGTTCAGGAACTAGAGCACATGACGTGCGAGCAGAGGCTGAGGGAAATGGGTTTATTTAGCCTGGAGAAGAGAAGGTTAAGGTGGAATTTAATTGCTCATCTGAACGACTTAGTAAGGGGATGTAGAGAAGACAAAAGCAGCCTCTTCTCAGAAGTGCAGAGCAAAAGGATGTGGTTCAACAGATACAAGTGGCAGTAAGGGAAATTCCAACTGGATACAAGGAAACAAATTAACAATGAGAATGGTTAAGTATTGAAACGAGTTTCCCAGAAAGGCTGTAGAACTTCTGTCCTTGGAGATGTTCAAAACGTGACTGTCAAACGCTTGGAGCAATTTGATCTAACTCTAAAGTCAGCCTTCATTGGAGCAGGGATTGGACTAGATGACTTCCAGCTATCCTGTCCAGCCATATAATGCTGTTACAGACACATCTCAGGACTGCAGTGGAAATAGCAGAGCCACTAAGCTCTGAGCCAGTGGGGAAATTTCTGCCTGTCTAAAAGAAAGCCAATGAACTAGGAGGACACTTTCTGTGGATCACCTGGTTGGACAATACTGAGAATCACTGGCCAGTCCTTAAGAATAGTCAAGGTGACGTGTCTGGTCGTGCAACAGCTACAAATTTCTTCCTCTTCCCTGCAAAATCCTGTTGCAAGGAGGTTTGTAAAGGATTTCAGTGTACTGCTAATGAAAGCTAGGACAACCAGATGAAAATGATCTAAATGAATATGTCTTAACTACAAAAACAAGGACATCTAGAATATCAATTACATGATATTCAAAAACCATTGTGATAGGATAACTCTGCCTTCACTTAAGTTCTGACGTTCACCTTCTAAACACGGTCTTGTCCCACTCCACTTACATTTGGTATACAGCATATTTTTTGTCACAGAAACAGAGGTCAAGGCACAAAATGGACAGTGCCAAGTACACAGCTACCGTCAGGAACTGTGGCACGCTCGATCTAGAACACACAAATCTTGACATTCACCATCTACCTACAGCAACAGAGCCAAATACAGACCAACAAACCCGTATTTTTGAGCACCTCTATTACACTCTGTATTTACTACAGTGCTGTCTGTTGTGGGTAAATGCTGATCACCTTGCACACCAGTTGATTTTTGCAATGACAGGCTCCACTCTTTAGCTAGATCTGCAGAACATGCTGAGGAAAGAAGCAGTAACGGCTTGATGGAAAATGTGTTGCTTCTGTGAATTGCTCATCTTTAGTTCACTTAAAATAGGCGCAAAACACACAGGCAAGTTAAAAAGAAAGAGATGCCAGGTTAGTAAAGGTGAGGAAAAATCTAAGCTGTTTTCACACATCCCGTGGATGGTAACTCCTTTGAGAAATGCAGCTTTGAAGAGTCAATTAGTTTCTTACCTCTCAAGAATTTTTTTTCATTTATTGTTACAAGAGGTTCTAATCTATCTCTTCGACTGGGTATTCTCTGTTTACATCAAATCCAGAAACGGCTTTAGGAAAGGTGTTCTGGATATTGTATAATCCTAAAAAAACCCAAACATCAACAACAACAAAAAAGCCAACCCCAAAGAATAGAAAACTTTTTTACTTTGAATTTAACAATTAAACTCAAGAAGACCAGATAATGCTGTCTGTATGGGTATTAAATAGTAAAACAGTTTCTAAGGAAAGCCTTTGATTACAGTTTAAAAAGAAAAAAAAAAATATATTAAAAAAAGCTCTTAAAGTGTCACCTTTCTATTCAGAAAAAACTGTTCTCAGTGGCTCTCTAAAGTGTTATCAGCCCTTGCTGCATCAAAAAAGCTTTTGTAGGATCCTCAGTTTAAAACTACATGAAGTTCTTCAATCCCTGGCGGGTGTGAGCAGGACCCAGATTGGCACCTTCACCCACCACCCGTTTCTGAGAGGAGTCTTCTGAATTGTCCTTTGCTGTACTCATTTTTCATAAGCCTCTGTTCAGCTGCATTATCCTTGTTGCTTTGAATCTCATTTCTTTTCTCTCAGATGACCAGCAGCCATCTTCCCAGTCAAGATGTCAGCACTACAGAAACAGGGGTGGCACAACATCTAGGGAATGCTTATGCAAGGTTTAGGTGGTGAGAGACTTGATCCCAAGGTGCTGGAATTACTGCAAATCTCCTGACCAGCATCAAGGTGCTGTGCTTCCACAATCTCAGGTTCAATGAATGGTCACAAACAGCCACGGTCTTTCCTACTACTTTATGGAAAACTGTTTTCTGGGTTTCAGTGGAGTTTTTCATTAGCGAAATCTGAATAATTTAGGGTGAATAGTGTTAAGAGTTAGTTTTACCTTATTTACAGTATATTACAGTATAAGAAGCAGAGAGAGCTACTGAACGCACATCTAAAAACCCAACTGTTCTATGATTTAGGCTAATATAATACACCATTAGAAGCTGATTAGTTAGTTAAGCCATAAAGCTTCATTTAAATATGACTAGTAAGAAACCGGGCTATTAATAATAATTATTGCAAATGTCACTGATTTCAGATTATAAAACTTAATAGACTATCAGCATTAAAACATGTGCTCTCCATAATTACACTGTGTACCAACTTGTGCTTGATTCCGTCTCTGTGAATCACTTCAACCTCTTTTCAAAGCTCATCTTTAAAGAAGAAAATAAGTATTTTCCGGGCAGCTGAAGTGAGATTTAAGGGAAGAACCCTTTTTCTATTTATGGCTTTGGGACAGAAACAGAAGAGAAGTCTAAGATTTTTCCTCATTGTAAATACCTATGTTAAACCTTGACTTGTGTATTTTTATCAGCCGATCTTTATGAACCAAAACATAAAGCATTTTATGAATCCCATCTTGACCAGTTCTTGTGTTTCTATAGTCTGAGCTTTAGTGACAGGCTTTTAAAGCTGGATAGCCCAAGAACGATCTGGTAGGACCTGGCATTTGTGCCACAGTTCATTTCAAATCACAGCAAGGGGATGTGTAATTGGCCTGATCAGGTTCTGTCAGCTCACCCTGTCTCTTCCCAATTCTTTCTTCCAGCTTCCTCTGAGTGTCACCGATGGGTAGGTAAAGGTGAGCCAAAACACAACATGAGAATGTTAAACGATGGACTCAGTGTTTCTCCTAATTTCAAACACAGAACAGCTCTTGCATAATGAAGAGTTATGACATGAAAATTTTTTTCTGCTTTCTGACTACTCTACAGAAGAAATACTTAGGAGTTCTAGAAATTGAAAAGAGAAAGAAAGAGGTGTGAGAAATATACAACTGCTGTTAGACTGTAGATCCAGATTCTGGAAATCAGGAAACACTGAAAATATAGAAAATACAGAAAAGTAGTGTTCCAGAACCCTTGACTACATGGAATCCCAACACCACACTTTTCAAGTGACTAAGGCCTTAAGTCTTTTATGAAAGGGGGATTGCCTACTGCGAAAACCTATTACAGTGAATCCCTTACAGCTGTATGCCTCAGTTTCCCAGTAAGCAAAATCTGTGTGCTGTTTCAAATGTTTCTGTAAACAAGGTTTGGAAACGTTCAGCTCACAACATGCCTCATGCATACGAACACTCGCTATATTATTACTCACAAAATTGGCAAGTTATTAATATAAAATAAATGAGGCTCAAAATTATGCTATAAAGCCAGAAATATCTAAAACCAAAGTGACATTTTATCATGGAACAGATGCCTTTACAACAAGTAAAGCATCTAGAAATCAATCCAAGGGGTCCTTAAGTAAATAGCTGAGTTTGTCAGTTTAGAACATTAGTGCACCTAGCAAATCATAGCTGCTAATGTCAACATATCATCCTAGTGCAGGGGACATACAACAATAAATGAGAAGGTAAATATTTTCTGAGGAGAGGTCAATATTTGCTATGCTTGATGCTGTTTAATTCCTCAAATCCATTAATGCTTTAATGGCTAGAATGCAGAGGTGCTCTAAAGCCCTTGCAGCTTTCTACTGACTTGGGATGGAGCCTGGGTACAGAGCACCTTGCAGGAGGGGCACCTGACCTGTCTCACACAGCTTGTATACCATTTATAAATCCCAAGTTACTGATAAATTTTAGAATTAACCCTATGTAGAAAGGCTCAAGGCATGACCTAGGGACCATTTCCGATCTCTTTTGGGAGTTTACTTACAATTTCCTTAGATTTTGTGGTGGATAATCTCCATCCACACAGAAGAGTCTTACTTCAACATCAATGATAAATTCCATATGCTGAAAAGGTCACTAGATGACACCATTTGTAGTAACGGTTTTTTGTTTTGTTTTGGGTTTTTTTTTGTTGTTTTTCCTTTAGTGAGAGGTTATCTTTAAACTTCCTGCCTGTAGAAAGTTACATGTAGTTGAAACAGAAGCCACGACTGGATAGCATCGTGTGGCATCTTGCTCTTTAAGTTGTTATGTGGGGCTGGAGATCAAATCATCACCAATACTAAATGAATACAGCTTCCAGGAAAATGACACTGATTAGTTAATGAGAAAGAGCACATTTTCCCAAGCCACAGCTTCCAATCCATACCCAAATATCGATTGCCTCAAATTATCAGTATGTTCATATTTACAAGCGTGAGCCCATCTCCATTTTATAAGCTGCAGCGATCTGTTACATTAGCAATAGAAATATAGATTTACAGCTTCTTTATCCAGGTAGTTTTTCTTCTCCCCTCCCAAATACAGTTACCAATCATAAAAAGACATAGAAAGTCACCAGTTACACCTAGTTAGTAACTCAGATCTTCAGAAAGCTGGTGGTACAGCTTCCTCATGTTTGGTTTTTAGGGAGGGAGAGCGGCAGCAGAAGGGGTAGGCTGATGCAGTTTGCTACATTTTTCAGCAGACTTGATTTGCCAAAGTAGCAAACACCCATCCTCTGAAAATCTGTCTCAAGCTACATAATCGCTTTCTCCAGTGACTTGAGAAAAATACAGCTCAGTGTCAGATAGGAAATTACAATCTAAAACTCGTCAGATTTTCCTATGTCCACTTGCCAACTATTTACGGTCCTATTTTCTTGTGAGTTATTCTGTTCTCCAGTGAAGAACACCAGTTGTGTCATGTAATGCAGCAGGACATTTTTCTGACTGATTCCATGCAGATATGACTCTTAGAGCAAGGAAGATGTGCAGACTCCCATGGGCTGGTAGGACGTGCCCAGCTGTGTCACTTCTTGTTGCCGGTGTGTAACAACTTAGGCTTCCCCTGAGAACTCGGAAAATGTTAATACTCAGTCCAGCAGCTCAGCATCCTAATCTCCTCAGAGAAGTAAATAAATTAAACCGAAACGGAGAGACAGTGACCTTGGATAAGTTGCTTTAGCAACCTGTGCCACTTCGTACTCCCCACCTCAGCTGCCTTTGCAGGCAGCCCGGGACAAGGTGCTTTGCTCTTTACATTGCTACAGCTTCGAGCCTCCAGCTGTAAGGACAGCGTAAGAAGTAACAACTGGCTTAAGGTCCTGCAAGTAAAGAGTTTCACAAACCCCCTTTTTATCTACCTTTTCAATACAGGTTTATCAGAGCAGCAGCAAATCTCTAACAGAGCATAAGCACGCTGATAGAAAGGCACTGAATTTGCAAGTGTATCTAAAAACGTGAAGAGGACTTGGGACCAAAGAATTGGTGCCTGAATTGGAAAGAAAGAATAAAAATAAATAAATAAAAATATCCAAGACATGACAGTTGAGGTGGTTGCCTTTGTGAAATTGTTCATTGGGCCTTAATGTCCACAGAAATATATGCAGAATTATTTGCTTCAGTGTGCAAAGTAGGACTGTTTAAGCTTTCCCACAACAGCTTAAATTCTTTGCTGAAAAATTGCCTCCCTATTAAGTCATTTAAACACTCAAGACAAACTTTTTTAAAAATACAAATCTGACTGACCATCTTCAATAGTTTTCAAATAAATTCAATTTATTATCTGCTGTCAGCACCAATCCTATCCACGCTACTCCTGATCAATCTTCTCCTTCTACCTCCAGTTATATATAACTTGATATCCACAAACTTTTTTTTTTTATTTGTTTTTTTTTTTCCCTTTAACAAACTGTTTCTGGGAAACAGGTCCTACAGTTCGGATATTTTTCTCCCTCTTTTTGACAGGCCTATACATGAAGATAAGAACCCTGTTGGGATGCTGAATAGCCTACCTGTGTACAGTGTTGCTCTAAACATATGGCTCTAAAATTCAGAACAGATCTATCATTGGTGAAGTCCAGATAATTGATTCATAAGTCAGCTGCATCAGGCAGGTTTTTTGATGGTATCTTTATAAATAGGTTGGTGCTTTCAGAGTGCCTGATGGTATCTCTCATATTGACATGAAAGGCATTTGGAGGTTGGAATATGCTAGTTATACAACACGTATTCTTGGTGCGGTTCATGAGGGCTGTCAGCTAGCTTCTCAGAACACTAACCCAAATATCTGGATGAATGCCTTTTGTATATTTATACTTTTTAGCCTTTAGTCTTTCAGTCTTTTTAGTAACTTACTGAATTTTGTTAAATAGGGTTCTGCATTCCCACGTTGTAAAGAAAAACTGTGCTTATTCTTTGGAATTACCATGACTGCAAACGGTTCATGACTTAAAACACAATTCAATTCAACAACAGACTGCCTTTCAGTCTCTTATTTGCAAACCCCACAAAACTCAGTTTGTATAACTCAGTAGGAAACAGATCACTAAATCCTTTAGAAACAATAGCTTAATGGACATACACGTTCCCTACTCACTGAAATTGTGGACAAAACCACAGAGATAAAAAAAAGCTGAGAGAATCCCTTTAGCTTAGAGGAGGAATTGCCTTCTAGGAGCTGTGTGCACAACACCCAAGACTACTTTGAAAAAAAATCTCTTACCTGTATTTTTCATTTTGAAAGACGGGATGCCATTGGTAAAACTGATAAGGGTATTTTTCCTCCTTCTTAAATCTAAGTGCTTAAATATTGATTACTTTTATACACACTCTCTGCTGTAAATACATTTGTCTACATATAAGGCATAAGTATACCAAAGCTCTCCTGCCAGAAACAAAAATATTGTAGCAGAAAAAAGGAAGGGGGGGGGGGGAACCCCAACACAACAAAAAACCAAACCCAGTGAGGTCTCCAGAGGCCTTTTCCTTAATTCACACAACAATCAGAAAACTCTCCAGGTGGCATCAAAGCAGCCTTTGCCCCCTCTTGACAGCATCTTTAAAAAACTAGTAGTACTAAATTTTAATGAACTCTCCAATCCTCAGCATTACAATAAGGGCAAAGTGTTTCTTTGCTGTTGACAGAATGAAAATATTGGCTTTAAATGAACAAACTTGTTCATGGGTAGTGATTTTTACACTGCAGAGTTAATATTTCACCTCATTAGTCCAACTCTTTTCCTGTTTTAGAGTTGCAGAGAATATGTTTTAGCAGGATAAAAGTTAATTTTTCAGCGTACTCATAAAGCAAGCTTAACATTATTGCATCAATTCTACAGAGGCTTAAACCATTCTCTGCGTTAATGTATTACTATTTTCAGTACGCACCGTGGTGTCCAATCACAGAAACATGTATAAGCACATACACAAGCATAAAACATCTCTCTGAACAGCCTCTTACTTGCTATCTCAGCTAGAGTTTACAATAAGCATAGAAAAATACCTAACTTTTAAACTCAAGAGTATCAATTATTGAAATCTTTTCACAATAAGCTGAAATGGAACCACTTTTGATGCAGAAAGGGCTTAAAGCATCAGTTCACATCTCTATGCAAGTTTAGAAGCAGTAAGAGAAGGCAGGTGCTCTGGTCACTTGTGCTGCAAAGGGTCCCGCTGGACTCTTGCTGTGTGCTCCCAAAGCTGCCAGTATGGACCAATTTTCCCCTGCAGTTGTCCACATTGAATCTTTCTGTTTGAACTTCACAGCTGGGATAAACTTTAGGGCCAAAACTCCATATGAAATAAAAGAACCATTGCCATGCTGTACACTGCTGCTGGAATGGGATGGAGAGCCACGCCAACTCCCTCTCCTGTTTGTAACAAGGAGCAGGTAGGTCCCTTTGCTTGCCACCTGAAATGTTTCCCCCCAGCCCCGTCGCTTGCAAACGCTTCAGAAGTCAGTCTGCCTCTCCAAACCTCCATTTACAAGGATTATCCACAGACCTCAAGGCAGGCAGGAGTGCTGAGCCCTAGCATTCAGCTGCCCAAGGGGGGTGAGATCCAGCATAGCAGTGAATTTAAATGGACTTTCCATTTTCACAGAAACAATAAAAAGAAGTAAGGCAGAGACAGAAATTTTATTTACACAGATCAGAACTAGATGAGAAGGTATCGAAATAGGAACAGGCAGCTGAAGAAAATAAGACTTGAAGGACAGTCTGGAAGATTGTCAAGGTTTAGGTCTATTCTGCCTCTCCTCTTTTGCTCCACTGAGACCATTGAGAAGTGCAAAGGACAGCGTATTTACGTTCTCCTGTCTTGGCAGTACCTCAAAGATTTCTCTAATAGCTCTTGCTTATCATTTCAAAATAATTTAAGCCAAATTCAACCAACACATCCTTAACCACCCCAAAATCTTAAAACGAGGGGAAAATCCCAAATCTAGATGAAGTCTCACAGAGTGCTATCTGTGGAGAAGAGCAGGCTACATTAAAGTTTTATGTGCTACTGCTTTCTCATTTGTCTCTAATAGTTCCAGTTTTAGGTTTGTACTTCAGGTCATGACTGTGCACTCATCATCCTTCTGGTTGCTGCAATTCACATGTTTCGAAGAAGAATTTTTGCAGCCATTGCTCTAAGTGGGCCACTGGAGTACATACCCTGAGGTGGCAGCCCAACAGCATCAAGGCAGGGTGTTAACAACCACTTCCCAAAAGTCAGCGACCGTCGGCCAACACCTTGGCACCTCATCTGACCTGCCTCCAAACTCCAAATGGAGTTAGCAAAGTCAGGCCTTTGAAGGGGGAGAAAATCAGGGGTCAAGGAATTGCGTGTTATAGCAGGAGCTTTGCACATAGCAACCAACACTCCTTTTCTTTGGGAGAACTCCGTATAAGAAGTTAGTAATTTGACCTCCTCTGTCTATTCTGCAGTCAAATTTCTTCCTCCTTCCAACACTCCTTCCTTTCCTTGTCCAGACCCTCAGATCCTGAGCTGTTGTCTCCCCTCCTCCAAAGGAGACACATTCTTTTCCCTTTCTTTCGGTGCTGTTACTATCAGAATGGTGGCATTCACTATCTTCTGGATCTGTCTGTTAGTGGCCAGCTCAGCCAGGGCCCCCAGGGGTATACACTTTTATCTCTCTGCTCTACGGTATCTCTTCTGAACTTATGCATCTTGAATTACTGGAGTTCCTGTGTGAAACTTTTCACTACAGCATCCAAAGGACTGGAAACACTTCAGTCACTTGAGACTTCAAATTTGTCCTTAGAAAATCCCTTTGGCCAGTTTTTCACAGTTCCACGTGGTTCATCTGGCCGCCCATCTAACAAAGAATTCTCCTACTCTCCATCAACCTTTTTAGGAATTAAAATCAAAGCATCAGAGACAAGTGGAAGCCAATTCCAAATTTATTTCTGCCCCGCTCCCCCACCCTCCAAACTCTGGAGAAGGACTCAAAGCTGGAAAAAGTCTCAGGAAAAGATCTGACACAAGCAGGACCACTAATGACCAAGACTCAATCTGAGCTCAACCGATTGCATTCCATGAGTTTGACAAGCCACTACTAGAGCTATGATTTAGGGAGGCATACAATTTTTTTCTCCTCTGCACCTTATCATACTTCTAGGACTACATTACAATACCTGAGTGCCTCACGGTCTATAATGCATATAATCCTAATGATATCTCTGTGAGGGATGGAGGTGCCATAATTTTCATTTCATAGATGGGTAACTGGGGCACATTACGGAGTACGGTCTTGTCGAGGAGGTAAGGTTCCAGGTGGAGATCACTACCACAGAATAAGGATATCCACAGAGAAGATTATGTCAGCAATAAATATATCAGAAAATTCCCCAGTGCAGCCACTGCCCTCAGTAACATTCAGAGTTTTCCAAGGGAAGCAAAAGAGAACCTCCTATGCCCTGGTCTGCTACTTTTTCAGTGCCTGACTCCTAAACTATCCATCCTTTTGTATATCATAACATCCACACAGCCAGCATCACAGGATCTCTTCTAAGCATACCTGCCACAGCACAGTAGGAAGCTGGCATGTCTCAGTAGAGCAAGGCAACTGGGATCCATTCACTGCTGCTTCCTTTCCTGTCTCTGCACACGTGTCCGGGGCAGCAGCGCTCACAGCTCTCCTCTGTGAGGAAGAGGGCTTAGGCTACTGTGCTCTGAGGTTTATTGGTGTTATTCTACCCAATTGAAAGAGTCTGGACACCCACAGTTCTTCTTTTGGGGAGTTTTAATACCTATATACAGTGGCAAAGGAGTCCTCCAAAATCTAAGAGGGTTGGGATTTGGGATTTTTTATTCTTTTTCTTTTTTTTTTCCCTCTCGTCTTTCAAAAAATCCATGCAATAGTGATGAATTTACTTAGTAAAAAAACCCAAAACCATTTGGGTTTTTTTACTAAGTAAATGGCCCTAGCCTTTTCAGATTTCTACTCCCTGAAGAGGACCTGGGTCACAGACAACTCCTCTTTTGAAGGATGGTCCCCTTTAATCCCATTAGGGTCCACTGTTCTCTGCTGGCAGGCTTTTTCATACTCTGGTCCAAACCAGATTTGTAGTTTGGCCAGAGATGGGGAAAATCTTCAAAGCTAATAATGCTGGCATTATCCTTTCATAATCCTTCCCAGTATGAATATTACATTTGCTGTTTTCCAGTCAGATGGTACCACTGTTGGCTCAAATGGTTTATTAAAACTGCTTTCTATTGGACCTGCTTTGTAATGCACCATTTCCTGGACAATTTTGGGATGGAGATTACCTAGTCCTGCTAACGTGTTATTATTTTATTCACTTCCAACCCAGATGAATACATTTCTGTTTCATATCCTCACTCCCAGTAGTTATTTTACTTTTGCCTCCATATTTCATAGCAGCATCCACCCGAAAACTGACACAAATTATTAATGGTTTTGAGATCTACCCAGAGAAGCTTCTGCATTTTCTGAAAGGTGATTTGAAATGATTTTAGTAATTCCCTACCAGTTTTTCCAGAGAGGGTCCTGCAGAATATTTTGGTAGCAAGCATCCCAATAAGCACAACACCTGATAGTTCACATGAACTGTTACAGCTCCAAGTGCATCAGAAACACTGAGCTATCTGAATGCTTTCTTTGGAAAAAAAGACGACACAATCACTAAGCCTTTTTTCCACTCAAGAACCTGTAAGTTAGGGTTGCTATCATTATCACCACTCACATGGTCATTTAGGATTTGGTTCTGTGCTGGTTCTGCTTTCAGATTTTAAAAATCAAGAAATAAAATGAGGAAGTCTTGAATAACAGATTACAACCACCTGAAACAGAAGTCTGACAAGAACCCAAAATTCAGCTCGGGGTTGCTATGAGCAGCCTTACTAAAGTTGTTGGCTCAATGCTATCAAATATTTTTCAGAAAATAAGTGTAGGTCAGATTCCCATTTTCTGCAGCCTAAATACCTTTTTACTGAACAAATGTATGAACACATAGTTTGTAGATGTTACTTAGAAGATTTAATACAGCTACTTATTTTAAATATCTGATTCATGCAGAAACAAATATATATACTTAGAAATAAGCTCTAGCTTGAGAAAAATAAATGAAATAATAATATATTAATAAGTATTAATGGTATGGTATCATTCAAAGAAAATACCTGTAATAATATAGCCAATTCTCAATTAATAAAAAATCCAAACAGACCACCAAAGGCTAAGAGCCCAAAGCAGCATCTGTCTCCCTTTTTGTGCATAATTGTTACATTTACATAGATGCCTTTCTTATTGAATTTTCAAATAGTTTTTTCATTAAAAGAACCTCAGTAATAATAATAAAAAAACCACAAAACCAAACCAAACCAAACAACCCAAGCCACTTGGCACCAGATTTCCTTGAACCTTTTGTCAGACCTTATGTGAATTTCATCTTACAGGTGAAAAAGAAAACCCAGACAGGTCTCATGTAGCTTCTTGTTTCATCACAAACATTTCTCATAGCTTCAGTAGATAAGCAAGAACCCCTTTAGCATTAGCTTTCTTAATTAGACTCCTAGACACACATTGCAATTTCTTTTTCTGTGAGAATCTCATAGATTCTCTCATCCATTTCTCTATCAGAAAACTAAGTTTAGATACTTATACCAATTGCTTACACGAATCCCCTAGGGTAAATAAAAGTGACTAGCTGTGCAGAAAAGAAAGGAAAAAAAGCATCTGTAAATTTTCGATAAAATACACTGGTTTTTGTGAACAGAGCTTTGCTCCATGTTGCAGATTGTCTTTATTTTTAGGTATGCAATGTGTCTCTTATAGTATTAAGCAGCAAGTCCTGGAGGGATCCAGTAGCAGTCCTGTATTTGCTGGCTTAATGTAAGTGTACCCAGGGTATTTTCAAACCTTGAAGTTAGACAGGGAAGTAGGCTACAAAATTCAGTAGATACGCCAGCAAGAACCCAAGCACAACCCAAAGGCGTGCAGTCAAATCGAAATCTTTAAGTTAGAGATGTAACGAGGTTGCATAAATACCTTCAGTTAGCATGCAGAGGTTGTAACCCATCATAACTCTGCAGGGGCAAAGCAGAAGCATCCTTTATTGCCACAGTGAAAAGCACTCAGAAGTTCAAGTGAAGCCTCTGAAGTCCAAAACCTGGCAGCTCTAACAGGCACTGGATGTTCTGTGGGCATGCTACCCGTCCATCTATCTATCTGCGCTATCCATAGTATCCAACTCAGCAACATGGACAGTAGTTCTGTGTCTTCTTACCCTGTAATAAGGCTATGGTAAGACACACATTGATCCATCAGGTGCATATAACATTGGATTGGATGGAAATGGAAACACGTGTGAGTAAAGAGGAAGAGAAGTACACTGTGATACCCCCAGCACTGATTTTATACAAGCGTGACTGGGGATCTCAGATTCCTGAGACTACTTTGGGTACTCCAAGTATTGGGTTGAAGAAATGCCCGGCTACTTGCAAAGTGTGATGATGAAGGCACCAACACTTAGAATTTTCTTTCAGAAGACTGAAAAGTCTAGCAGAGATGGACAACGGGCTGTACGTCCTACACCCAACACAGGGACACCTTCTTAGTAAGAGTGTGCCTTCAGTATATGCTATACCTTTTCCTAGCACTTCTATCATCTGTTAGTGCTACTACTCAGGTCTGCACCTCTGACTGCATCAGATGTTACCCAGGAATTACTGTCTTGAGCTCAAATATCCTTTCTGCAGTTAGTGCAGTGATCAATGGCAATTCCAAACCTACTGTCTGTCGCTTTAATAAATCACAGCTATTTCCCTTCTAAACTATCTCAGCGTAGGTCCTTAACTGGGCTCTGAAATGGGTAACTACTGCCTCAGTGCAAACCCCATAGCCAGGGTGCTGGGACAGAATTCTCAGATGCACCTTTTGACTTTGCACAACTGCTCAGTGCAAGCCCTTGGTCTCTGGCAGGCAAACGTCTCACTCACACCCTTAATGGGACAGGTACATTCAGCCTCTTCAAGAGCATCACTGTTTGTTAGAGAGTGGCCTTCCAAGCCTTGCACGTCAGGCATTTCAAGAGCAGCTCCAGTCTCCATCAAGCTCTCGGAGATTATTCTGGAACAAACTAAAACTTTAGGCGAGCTGGGATCCAGCTCCTAACTAACCCAAGATGTGTAATTGAGGGAGAAAAGCACAGTAATAATTCAAAATGATGCAAGCAATGCAGGTCAGTTTTCTTGCGACCCGTTTAGCCATTTTCAACACAACAAGGCTACTGCCAGTCTAGTTTTGTTAGCTTGGAGGCGTTAATAATCCTGAAGAGGCAAAACAAAATCAATAGTTCTGTGTTCCATCATCATCTCATGTAAACGCCATGTCAAACCCGAAATGGTCCAGGGTAAACAATACAAACTAGCTCAGAGAAGTTTGGAAAAGGAACTTAGATGTGATTAAAACAATATGTACAGTTACAGAAATCGAGTAAATCTGGCCAGCATTTTGTGTTTGTAGAAGAACCAGTCACATCCTTTTAAAGAGAAAACCTAAAGACAGAGAATATCTTTTAATAGAGCAAATTGCATAGCTGGAAAAAAACTAGATCAACTTTTGGTCATTCAGCAGTTCTTTAGAACTGAAATATAACAACAGCCTATTCTTGCTCCATGAAAAGGGGGGGGGAATCCCTCAGAGATTTGTTTAGGCACCTTTACATAAACTGGCCTTGCAACAGCCTCTATTTCCTTTATTTGACTTACTTTCTGGGACAAAAAAAAATGGAAGTTTTAATCTTCACCTAGTTTTGCATCCCAACCATCAAAACAGAGAAGCGATTTAGAGTTAAAATAGTGATGGTTCAGCCAGTACATTAAAAACCACAAGACCCATTAAATGGAGTTTCTAATAAAAATTCTTCCTAACTGGTTAATTGCAGTTGCTAAATGATTTCTTTTTATAGTAAAAGCTTTATAATTAACAAGCCAGACATTGATTTCTAGTCATTATCAATTTCTCTATGATTATTATTGCTTCTATAATAATCTTCACTGTATTAACATAGATTAAGAAGCTCTTTAAAATAGAGCAGCTTCATTAGCTCCTGCTATCACAGGAGGACCTGCAGAACTCGGCACTTCAGTTAACCACCATGCAGAAGCTGAAAATAAATGTTGCAAGACTCTATTCCTAGGGGCTGACGTGCACAGAGAAGTCTGAGAAACCTCAGCGCTCAACTCCGAGCTCTTAACTCCACGTCAGTAAAGCTTCTAAAATCATTAACTTAGCCATGTTAACAATATTTCTGTGTTAATCTTTATTGCTACGTTAATGAAACATCTTTCATCCCGTGGACTTACTACATTCGAGAAAACTTTATAAATCCAATTGCAAAACTGGAATAATTTCAGCTGGGTAAAGAGCGGTAAAACAGCCTTTGAAAACACAGCAATTTAATGAAAGCATAGGAGAGGGGGGTGAATAGCTCACCCTGGGTAAACTTCCTGGCTTTCAGGTGTTAACAGTGCACTGACCGAAGCAGGAATCAGGATGGGACCCAAGACTCAATTTTCTCTCCCTAAACGTGCCAGGGAATCTTTGCAATCTCTACGAGGCTATTCCTCATTCAAAAGGGTAATGGCTCGCTTGCTGAGCTTTGCCTGATCTTTCCCATCTAGATATGCTAAGACTCATAATAGTTATGTCTGTCCTTTGGACACACGCAGACCCCTCATTTCATCCTGTAACTAACAGCATCCAATCAAAGTTTCAGTACACTTTGCATTTGTTTGCTTTTAAAGTTGTACTGACAACTTCGCACCGTGATTTTGATGTATGGTTCATAGGGCTGCAGAGAAGTCACATAGAAGGCTGGCAACAGGACAACATTTTTCTGAGCTATGCGGGAGTTTTATTGCAGATCCTGTTCCCAGATCAATTAATTCATGGCATACAAATTATCCTTTAATTACTTGTATTTTGGGTGACTATTCTTCACAGACATTCCAAGTGATCTCACTCGAGTCTCCTTCACGAACTTGCAGAAGAAATCAAAACTAGGTCACAATGAAAAAGGGTTTGGAAAAAACTGTGTGATGTTTTACACGATGAATGTAACAGATAAAAGAAGCAGCCCCGTGCAAGTCTCTCATAGCTCAACACAAGCTTACAGCACACCAATCTGGGCTTCCCCACCATCTCAAATGTGTCAAGATATGAAGTCACTAAGACGGAGAATAGCTGGGCAATTTAAAGCTAATTATGAATTTATCAAGATCTACATGGGAATGGAAGTGGAGGGGGGGGAAGCCTTTTTTGATAAAGCCTTCAAGAAGGGAGAGGGTGGGAGTGGTCATTCATTTTTGCAGAAATTTTGATTTGTTGGTCAACAGTTAGAAGTCAAATAATAATGAAAAGGTAAACCATGGCATTTCACGACGATTTGGTTGTCTTGAATACATTCTTCAGATGTTGCACAATGATTTAAGAGCCCAAACCCACGAGAGAATGTACCTGGCGTACAGTGGAGAACTGCGCAGAAACAGAGGTGACATCCAAGAGAGCTTTGAACTAACAAGCTCTGGAACTGGCAGCACTAACTGGGACAGCAGTATGGTATGTTGCCTTGCTGTGAGGCAAGGTTGTTTTGCCTGAGCACGGTTCCCTGTTAATCTGCATACAAACAGAACTAGACATTGTGCCAACTGCATGGAATCGGTTTGTGGTCCTGCACAGGCACACACCTATTGCTGAATTACGTGAATAGCAATGAGCATATCACCAGTGTCAAGAAAAGCACAACCCTCTTACTGCCTCTCCCCTTGCAAATTCACTCTTGATACTACTTTCAGGACCTACATTAGTATCCCTGTGCAGTAATGCATTTCCTGATACAGGCAGACAAGCCCATTGAGAGCCAGCTTGGAATTTCTAATATATAAGTTGGGTGGTCTAAACATGCTCTTAAGATCCTTTGCCATCTGCCTGCTTTTAAAAATTTTAAAACAAGTCTTACTTCCACGTCCCGAGGCATAGAGATTGATATTTCATGGCCTTTATTCATGATACTCAACTGAAACTTGATTTAGGGAAAGCGAAACTTTGCTACGCAACGGTGCGGAACTATTAACATGACTTGATCTGCCCATAACCACCAGTGAACCACTGCAGACGTGACCAAGGAATCATCATGCCCTTAGAAAACTCTCTAGGCAAACTCAATGGATACGTCCAACAATATGATCTAAGGGAATACATGCATTCATTTCCCTTTTCCATTCACCTAAGAGGATACTGAAACTTTTATCTGATGCCACATTAAGGTATAATGTGCACTGATATGCAACAGATAGGGAATTCCCCAAACTGTCTTTGATGTATTTCAGTCATGTTTCCATCAAATAATTCACTATAGAAAGAATACACCCAGAAATTACTAGCTGCTTGGTAACTAAGCAAAATTTTAGACCAAACCCATGCTATTTCTTTTGCATCTTCAATTCAAATGGGTTTTAACTTGCTGTGTCTGATCTAGAGGGGAAATGTGTGCATATTCATCTGAAAATCTTACAGAGTAAGAAATCAAACTTGAGGACAAAGTCCAAGTCTTTCATCCTGTAATACAGAGAACATCAAAGGGCCACACCTATGAAAATATTATTTCTCCTCTAATTTTTTTTCCCCCCAAGGCCATCACAAATCTCTCTGCTCTTGTCTTGATTTATGTTTCAACAATGTTTTCAATAACCTCTACAGCTCAATGCCTATTGATTAAGTACTCTGGAAGTGTTGCAGAGAATTGTTACATCTTGATACAGCCTACATAGAATAATAAATATACTGAAACTGATGTATTTTCTCAGATATGACGAGTACATGAATGTAATTGGTATTCTATTTTATGACAAATATCCTGTGGTAACAGTAACCAGGGCCCTGAACTGTAACATAAAGAAGAGCTTTGCATCTTCAGCATCTCATTGGATAGGGCTGTGTACTGCCTTCTCTAGATGCAGTGCACGGCCGGTTTAGATTCACATGCTACTCAGTATGCAAGCATTTCTTATAAATGTTTCAGAGCAAATTCAGCTTGGTCCAACTCTATTAACTTCTTGAGACATCTATGTTTCATCGGAAAGTGGATTAAAGCAATTAAAAGCTCAAGGCATGTAATGATATAGGTGTCTCCTCTTACGCTATGATCCCAGCTCATCCCCACTGGAAAACCAAAGGGCCAGGCTGTGCTCCTCCTGCTGCCACAGGCGAAAGCAGCAGTGGCAGCAACTCCACTGGCATTTCTTGGTCATAAAGTTATCACTCCATTATAATGAACTTTGCTTTTGTGTGAGAAGACTCAGGCTGACAAGACTACACTGGTCGTTCTCAGGACACGTTCAGAAGAATTTCTTCACAACTATGAAGAGTAGTAAGATAAACTGATAGGAATTACTACCTGGTTTGAGATTAATTACAGTTGATGGCTTCATGTAGGTGATGATTTAAAAACCTCACAAACCCAAGATATACTCAAGTTCTGATTTGAACCCATATACCACCTAGCTTGAAGGGACAGACACACAAAATATACCTTAATCTAACCATGGTTCAACTCTATGAATTCACTGGAATTTGTACAGCTGTCTTCATTCCTTATTTATTCTAGACATAATTTTCCACGCAAGCCCAGACAGAGTGAAAGAGACCATTTCCAAATCTATTTCTGAATTTCACAAGTAGATTTGCTTTGCTGATAGAAAATTCAAATCTAAAGCCCATGGTTCTAAAAAAAATCTAACCACCAGGTTCAGTTGTGGCTACAAAATTGCCCATAGTCCATGAAAGTTACTCATCCATATTCTCCCCCCTTGCTCTCCAAATCCCAATTAGATCTGCACTTTTTAAGATGAAAATGTGAAATAATTTAAAAGATGAGACATTTAAGCCCTGTGCATTACACAATGTAGGTCTCTAGGTATTTATTTTTCTAAGTATAACATGGTCTGACAGCTCTTAAGAGATGTGATCGCAAACAATAAATTATTTTATAGTCTTATAAGTCATGAAAGTTGTATTAAATGAAGTTAATAAAAATATTCTTTCAGTATATAAAAGAATGTTTTGAACATGAATCTTGAACTAGGATCAAAAGATGGGCTCGAGCATAAAAAATTTTAACTGAATCAGTAATAAGAGGGAGGGATTTCTAAAGGACAGGGATTTCTAAAATTGCATCCATGGACAGCAAGTTAGTGGGTCACACTTCAGAACAGGAGATACATGAAAAAGTAATTCTGCCAAGAAATACTTTCATGTCCTGTGCTTAATAACATGAGTTGCCTTAAGATGACTAACCCTATTAACTCAGTGCCTCTCAAAGAGATGTTGCAGTAGCTTTTGGTGCCAGCTAATAGTAAGGAATAAACTAGCAGGCACGCCATTGTGTTTTAGACCAGAAGAGCTCTGCACTGCACGTTTTCACAATTCCTTGGTGGCGAGGCCATTTGGGTCCTTATTCTTTGGCAGATTTCTCCTAGTATTTTCTTTCTCTCTTTTCCTCTCTCCACCCACCCAGACTAATTAATTCACCGCAGTTCTGGTTCAGACATAACCATGGAGTTGTCCTGAAGGACAATTTGGGATAACCATATAAAAAAGGCCCCTTTGCAGAATACATTCAGATGCTCTGAGAACTGCTACTCTGCTATGTCCCCAGGCTGCAAAGACACAGATGTATGGTGTAACATCTCCCTGACATTATTGATACTGATAGAAGGAAATTAATTTAAACTGCATGAAGCTAAAATAACTGAATTTTGCATGAGAAGAAGAATGAACTGGGAAATTGAAATCCATACTCATTTGATAGAAGGACTTACCCTTTACTTTCCTGAGACTACTTTGGGTACTCCAAGTATTGGGTTGGAGAAATGCCCGGCTACTTGCAAAGTGTGATGATGAAGGCACCAACACTTAGAAGTTCTCATGGTCCCTCCTCCAACTCACTACATGACCTAGGCCCACAGCCCCAAGGTCCCCCTCCATCCCACGCCAGTGGTTTGTGTGGTTTGCTTAGACCCTGGTTCCAGAATCAGACAGGCTCCCTGGGTGGACTCTAATACTGGCCTATCTTTTCCCCATCCATACCTCATTCATAAAAGATCATTTGGTATCTGGACTTTTGATATATTGATACAAAGATGTATTTAAGCTAAGGATTATGTGAATCTAACCCAGAATCCATTTTATTTGGTAGTTAGATACCAACAGCTTCTAATGTTGAAGATGCTAGGAAATTATATTCAGTCAGAAAGATCTTGATGTGTGTATTTAACTGAAGGCAGAAGTACAAACACAAATTAACAGTGATACAGCCATTTCCATAAAAGCAGTACAGAAAAACCTTTCAGAAAGAAGATGGCTGTAATTTACTAAGTTTCACAGAACTAAAAGGACAGAAAGCACATGGTGTTAGAGAGGACAAGCTTCAGAGGAAAAAAAATTAAAAAAATAATTATAAAATGTAGTTGATTCAGCCACTCTTCATTTATCTTTGTACTACGATTACTACCTCTGCATCTTGTGTTTTTGACAGCTTCACAAGGATATAGCTAAATACTTCCAATAATCTTCTTAGACTTGGGAATTCACTATTTTCATTTCCAGTAGAGTTGTTTTAGGTGAGAATTCAGGAAGAACAAATAGTCAATCATTAATTTTAGCATCAGCTAAACTAGATGAAACCAAGAGAGACAACTGCAAAGGAATACCCTTGGAAAAGATATTATGATTATCAGTATTCTATACAATTCTGTACGAGAAAGGTCACGTCCCTCGTATCTTTCAGAATGAATGTATCAGCAGGATGGCAGTGAAGATATGCACGGAAATAATCAATTTGGCTTTCACAAAATTCCCTCACAAGAAGGCATCTAGTTATATATAAAATATACTAATTGACTTCCAAAAAAACCCAAAACAAAACAAAACAAAACCCAACCAACCAAAAAAAACCCACCAACCCAAAACACAACCAACAAACCCAACAATAAATCATTTTGGTTTTTTATATGGAGCTCTTCTAGCTGATGGAAAATGTAAGAAAACAGTCCTCATATTCTTGCTGCCAGAGAAGTCCCTCCTGCTCACCAGCTGCCAGGCTAAGCCTGAGTAGCCTACAATGTGCTTCCATGCATGGTAGAGAGCTGACACCAGTGGAAGGGAGCTGCAGGATCAAAAAAAGGGGACAGGAACCTGCCAGAGACTCCTACCAGATCCATGCCTCTGCACAAGGCATGTTAAGAGTTCCTTGGCTGCCCTTGAAGGCCAACACTTTGTCACTGGAATTCTTTCTGGTAAATATCTGGTAGAACATACGTATTTTAATGCAAAAGATACTAAAGATGAGAGGACACTTACATGAAAAGATAAGAACACATTTTTTTCTCAAAATATTTTGCCTGAGACGTGCAGATTGTTTGGAATTTTTCTGCTTTTGTCCTGTGATATTAAATCTGAAGTAGATTTTACTAGCACAACAGAACTAGTGTCATTATTTCACTAATTAGTCCTATTTCTGCTGTTAGCACAGAAAACACTGGCTTTTTTTCCCCAGTTTGCCTCCTTCAAAGACATGCCAGATGAGTTCAGGCTCTGTTTTGAGACTGTAAATTAATAGCAGTATTTTGATCAAGCTGCATTTAAAATGACTATGATCACTTAAAAAGCATGTTAATTCCAAGCCACCAAAATGAATGGCTGATGCTCTTCAGCTTTTTGTTTCCAGTGGGCAGCTGCAGATACTCAAGACTATGAACAAAAACCAGAGCAACACTATCTGTCCGTGGTAATGTCAAGCAACAAATCATTTGATTTCTCTAATTTTAACTTTTTTTCCCTCCAGAATAAACAGAGAAACTGTCAGTCTGCTTTGCTTTGCTTTGCTTTCCCCCATCAGCTGTGAAAACCACCTCTTGTGCTTGGGTATTATACAATGCAGATGGCATGCAGGATCAGACACGGTTCTGAAAACTCTGCCCAAACCCCAAACAAGACGAGTTATGGACAGAGTGACAGTTTTACAGGAGCTGAATTGTCTTTGCTTTTGGGATCTTCAGACAGAGTCTGGAAAGAACCCTCTGCTAATGCAGGCTGCAAGAGGCACACATATGGTAGTCACAGGCAAGGTACAGTATAGCTAGTCCTTAGCCATGTGTTTCGACTGTTAAAAGCTAGGAAAAGATGAGAGCAGATATCTGCCAGAGCAGAACATACCTATGGTAGCAGAGTGCCCTGTTCAGTCATAAACACACTACCCCAACCCCAAACACCTCACCCCCCTCCTTTTTGGGTTTTTGTTTTTGGGTATTTTTTAGAGAAACAATGGAGGAAAAGGTCAATTTTTGAAGAAGCACTGAAGACTTTTCTGGGTTCTGTATTTTGTTTTTAAGCAACACACATTTTTCCCCAGATGAGACCTTTTTTTCTTCTTGTTTCTAATACTTCTTTTATTTTTAAGCAGAAATGATGAAAGTACTGCCTCCCAGTTTTGCTAAACAATGCAGAATTTATTCTGACACCTTTGGAGCATTTGCTGTTGGCAACAGCTACATAATGAACACTGTACTCCTGAATACATGGTATAAAAACCATGATGGGGTGGTGGGACTTTCAGAACGTAAATACCCACATAAGTAAGGTATAGAAAAGAGATCATTTGCTTAATGTAGGCTGCAATCACTTGGTAGCATGCTTGAGTTCCACTTAAACCCCTCTTCAGGGTTCCAGGTAAGATTATTTGTGAAGCAAGAGCTAAGCCATCTTTTTGCTCTTTCTCCCCTTTGACTTCTCTATAAAATGGCCTAAATCCTTCCCTGGGTTGATACACCAGAGGAAATGCTTGCCTTTAAGAGGCAAACTAGTGGCGAGGGCCTGGGGGAATAACTGTACCCATCAGCTTGCTGAGAAGTGGTTTAACCTGCTTGTTGCAGTGCTAGCTTAGGGCTTTTCCTCAATGTCTGAAAATCATCTTTCTGCAGGAAGGCTGAGATGGGTTTGTGCGATGCCAACACGCTCCCTCTTTTGCCTCTCTGAGTGGTGGTTCCCCCCCGGTACCCCCCTCTGCGGGGGCAATCAGTAGTGCATAGCCTAGATGACCACGTTCAGTATCCTGGACCTGATGCTAGCAGATACCAGGGAGTGACATTCCTTCTGTTTGCAGTCCCAGCACAACACCAATGCCAAGCAGAGGAACAGCTCTGCCTCGGGAATTGATTCCAGCCAGAGGCCGAGGCAAGAACGACACAAAAAAAAATCAACATTGTTCATCTTACCTCTTTTTCAAAGCAGTCACTGCCCAGGACCACGTGTAACTAAAACAAGGGATCCTGCACAACGTCCTGGTTTGAGCTAGAACAGAACTAGCTCAGTCTCTTCTAAATAAGTGCACTCTCTGAAATAATGGTATATTTTTGCAGTCAGTGTCTGCTTCTAGAAGTGAAGAGCTGCTAATAGAACAAAGCCACAAGATAACCCTGTTCACAGCATGGTAAGTGTTGTCAGTGACAGCCAGCTCCTTCTGAGCTGGACAGAGCGCCCACCCGTCTTCACAAAAGGCACACAGGCCATAAGAAACACACACACATGATAAGAAAATAAAATAAAATTAAAAAAAAAAGAAAAAAAAACCCCACTAGTTAAGAAGCTTAATAACAAGAATAGAGCATTCAACACAGATTAATCGACGGAAAGAACTCAACCCCCATGAAGCATAAATCAAGAAGACTAAAAGCCATACTGTTGCAAGAAGTCCACCAGGACCACTTAGTGAGCATAAACCAGGCAAAACCAGAAGTAATTGTAGTGCTGGTGCCACATCCAAGCTCGTGATGGAAGGCCAAGTGGAAGAGGCAGGGTAGAGAGCAGCAAATGCAACCAGGCAGTTGGACTTTGGCAGCCAGCGCAAGGGGAGCTGGTCAAAACGAAGCGGCAAGGGAGAGACGTTCGTTTCTATCCCTTTCTGCAATCTCTATTCCCAAGGTCTGAAGTTTGGCTGGTCCCCCCTTGTCCACCCTTTATAACACGCTGTGAACCCCATCTGTCATGAGAGGCCTTTATAGGAGACCGATAAGAGACCAAATGCAGCTGCTGAAATGCCTCAAGTAAATTGAGCTACACCAATTTGCAGTCACCTCGTGCAAGAGAGCAATAGCCATTAAGCTATGATTATAGCCTGCCATAAACCAATATGCTTAGCTTGAGCATGGCTTCCTAAGAAATTCTCACCTTTCTCCTTTTGGAAATGCTAGGCTTCTCTAAGAACTCTGAAATGTATTGTTTTTCTTTTTCCTTCCTCAAATTGTTCTTAAGCTTAACAGCAGTACCACATTTCTAATTAAATGAACAGATAAGGTGCTGATAACATCTGCTTCCTGTAATAAAAACTATTGATATTGTTGACCTGACAGATTATCTGCAATAGACAGAGCACAGTGGCCAAACCTTAAAAGCAAGGGAGGAAGAGCAGTTTAGCACAAGAACACATATTATTATTATTATTATCCATTCTTCTGCCTTTTGGAGTTACTAAAAATGATTATAGAAATTATCAGTCATCTCTGCACCTTGTTCTGGTGTAGGAAACAGAAACAGTGATTGAATGTCATGAAGAACTTGGAAATTTATTTTTTTTTCTTGATGCAATGGCTTTGTAAGGTGAGCTTCTTGGGTTTGTTTTTTATGGTAGCATCCATAGCAATGGAATCCCCAAGATTTATGACAGGAGATGCTGTTTTTCAAAATTTTTGTCCCATGTTGTATAGAGCAAAACTTCAAACAGTAGAAGAATAGCCTAATAAGAACTAACATCTCTTACAAAGTTTTTTGGCTAAAAACCTTACCACTCCTGTCATAGCTCAATGCTGATTCCTATTTAAAGTTACTGTTTTTCTGGGATCTGCAGTAAAAGCTGGTCCTCTGTGAAGTAAGGCTGTACAATTGCCCACTAAATAATTACTCAGCAGTTTTACTACTAGGCTTAAAAACCCAACATTCAGAAGTGTCATACACTTTCCTTAGTTAAATGTTATGGTAGAAACACTAGTTACCTTTTGGTGTCTCAGAAAAGAATCAAGGCCAAGTTTCAACTTCATGCAAGGACTTGTGGAAAAATTAGGAATTAAATGCTTCTGCATGGCATTAGATTTGTAGCTGGAGACAAATGGCTGGCCTGCACTCATTTTAGGGCAACTCAGTTCATTTACACCACAGAGGTGGCCCCAGGTGAACCTCAGTTTTCCTCTCCAGGGCTGGAACATTGACCATTTCAAGACAAAGCACTGTGAGCTGCCTGTGCCGCTCGGTTTTCTGCATCTCTGGACGTTTGGAGGTCATGGTAAAGATAACAGCCATCTCTTTATCCCTAGCTTCCGAATTTCCAGAGGTAAATAAACAAGCCAACAAAATGCTACTGTAACAGATTCAATCTCTTTGTTTGGGTCCCAGTGCCAAACAGGAGCACCTTATTTTGGGAAACTGACCCACATCATTTCCCAAATATTCGAGAGTTAGCTAAATACTTTAGTCTGGAAGGTATCCAAGTGGGGGGTTTGTTTCTTTGGGTTTGTTGTTTTCATTTTGTTTGTTTTCTGTCGTTTTGGTTGGTTTAGGTTTGTTTTTTAAAGGGTTAATAGAAGATTTACCTACATTTGCCAGTGATCACAACTCATGGAGCATGAGCTTTAAGAAAGGAAAAAACCCAAACCGCTATGTTGACAGCTGGCTGTGTAGGACCCTTATCTTTGGATGAGAGTTTGATTTTCTTTGTGCAGCTTTTCTATGTATAAAAATATTACTGCAGATGGGGAAATCAAAACACAGAGTTAAGAAAGCCTAGAAATGTACCACGTATGCTTTAAACTACTGGGCCTGAAGAGGAAAAAAAAAAGGCAGAAATGTAATGGAAAAATATTTAAACTCCTAGCAATTTTTCACTAAGTCTTCCTAAAAAAAGAAATGTTCTCTTTTCACAACATGAACAAAGAAAGTTCATTTTAAGTCAGATGGGATTTTCCAATAGCCATTTCATCTTAATTGTCTTTAATCTCATACTTCACAATAGGTTCTCCTGCCACCTAATATATATTAAATTTTAAATGAAGTGGAACACTGGTAAGATAACTCACGATAATCAGTAAGCAAGGTTTCTCTTTACTGCAGCTATTTTTAGTTTATATGAGGCCTTTTTCTCCTAAATTTCATCCCAAAGAGAACTTTCAGGTCATTTCTAGGCTAAAAAATGGCTACCTGGGCTCTTCTCATTTCAGCAAGTCAAAACTCCAAAAACCTGCCTCCTGATCTTCCTGTCTTCCCGAGTTTTGCACAGCTACTCTTCTGCCTCTTTTCTGACTGGCTCTTTTAAAGAGAAAGTTTGCTGCCCATCCAAAACAGTCTCCTGTTCAAATCCCTTTTTTTTTTTTGTCTCTGGTGATGCAAAACCACTAATGTGCTTATAAAAAAAAAATAAAAAATTAAATTACGATATTTTCTGCTGTTACTCAAATTACTCAAAAGCTCCTTGTTACTCAGGTGAAAGCATCTATCAGTTGTGTAACCTCTCGATCCTTATTTGCACTGGCCACTCTTCTTAGCTTACACTCATCTCCCCAAACATGAGGCTTCCTATCCAACGCCATCTGTAATTAACACCTACATTTATAGGTTGATGACTTTTTGATGACTTGTGGCTGAAATGATGCATTTTATTTCCCTTTTATCAGCCATGTAAAATAAATTGTACACTGAATCTTGAAGTAATAGTTGGGAAAAAGGCACTTAATTCAAGATCAACAGACACCTTAAGGGTCAAATTGTGAAAACAAAGATCTTTGTGTGACTTCTGATGGAAATTAGGTAACTTTTCTGATACTCTGCAGCACCTAACAATATTTTATATATTTTACAATTCTAACTCTGTGAATATGGCAACTAATTACCACTTAAAAAAATACTGTTCTGTCATTAATACTGATTTTACTTTTCTTCCATATCACTGATGCATCCAATTGAGATAATTTTGAATACTCACATAAATGTATCTATCTTGACAGACTTAAGTAAAAATACTTTCACAAGAACAACAAAAATGACACGTAAATTTGCATTAACTCAAAGGGTGGAGTCTTTCCACTAGATATCCATGGATGAATTTGATCCCTGGTCTACAGAGGATTAATATCAATTAGTCAGCACATAAAAATAGTAATAACTGTTTCTCAGATATGAAAAACTGTGAAGCCAAAATCATAGTTTTGATGCTGGGGAATGCTTATAGAATGAATATGAAATAGCTACCACATGATTTTTTTTTTCAATTGTATTTCTATGTAACTAAATATTATGGGTACAAAGCTGTAAATATTAAGATTATATAGATACAGCTAAAGATACAGATTTCACATGGCGTTTAAGATACAAATCATAGTCAACCACATCAAAACTTCAGGAAGTGTTGCATTATTTACTACATAAATGGAAAATAAGAGGTGGTAGAATGTGCAACTGCAGATATTTGAACAATTGGAATACTTAATGAATTGCTGAACTCTGAAGAAATAACCTTGACTCACTCTTTGTCAGTGAAAGAGGAAAAATTTTGAGGCACGAGATGGCACACGTCAGTAGGAAGAATATGATTATACCACATTCTTATGTATCCTTGCAGAATTATACTCTTCAGGGAGTAAGGCTTTACAGGTGGAGATACTGGTTTTGATGGAAAAATATATGTTGTGTAAGATACCCTTGAAGCAGTGCTTTCTGAAGACATATAAACTGACTCTCAAAGGACACGCACCAATCTAACCACACCTCTTTAGTCATTATAAAGTTTAATAAAACAGAGATCCGAAGGAAGCCTTCCTCACTTGGCCACTTCCTTGCAGTTTACTATTTAGGAATGCTGCTGTAACGATGATAAAAAGGACCCCCTCTTACCAAAGCTATATAAAACTTTTGTGTTACTTAGATCATTCAAGTGTTGACCTTATGCCACTTTTCAGCAAATAACCCATCAGTCTGCGTCTTCAACGTGTCAGCATACCGACCTTTTAAGTGCACAGGAGCAGACGTCACTCTGGATTAGGCACCAGCTCTCACGTGGCCTCTGAAAATCCTTTCCATCCCAGCACCAGCCAAAGAGCAGCCAGCAGTCCTGCCACCAGGGAGGAGCTCACCCAGCCTCCACCCCACTCCTCTGCTGCTGTTGGCAGCACTGTAGCTGAGAATGATTGATAGCTCAGCTGGGAAATGAGCTACCACTTGCTCTGTTGTAGCTGCTCAGCTTTTCAGAAATATTTTCACTTTTTGCATACGTGTACCCATCTTGTTTGAAATAGTAAAAGCACTTGTTTTGGCTAGGAAAATAATAATTAAATAAAAATAATCTAGAACTGCATTGTTTCACAGTTTATAGAATTCCTTTCTTCTCGCCAAAATAAAATCTTTAAAATATCACCTCTCTACGCAGAGAAGGAGGGTTACTGGAATTCGGTACAGAGACTTCACACAGCCTAACACGGCCTGAACTGGAACTGTCTTAATTCCAGTGTAAAGCAAAAGCCCCTCAAACTTCTCTGTATGACCAGACAATTTCTTTAGAGGACCATTCCCAGCTATTGAGATCTTATTTTTCTTAATACAGAGAATGTTCTATTAGCAGGTCTTTCATCCCTGACAACTTTCTCATTACTGCTCTTGCTTTCTACTCTAAAGGCCTTGGAATATGCCTAATAGCTAAACTCATGTTATACCTTTCCATCTAAATAACAATGACTGCCATTAAGGAGCTCTGACAAGCTTCAAAATCCATCTAAATGAACTTTTAGCAGGTTAAACTTTTTAAACTTGTTTATGACACCAGACAACTTTCTCTGTAAACTCCTTTTTTATGGGTTTTTTTACGCTACAAACCAAGTTGGCACCACGTATACAGCCCAATGCCCAAATGAACATAAAGCTACAATGACAAATACAACGAAGGCTTAGAAACAATTCAGGTAAACCCAGATTAGTTTCTGACTGTTGAATGCAGAGGACATCAGGCTTTGGTCTGGTTTGAGCATATCAAAACAACAACAACAAAAAAGAAGGTAATTTCATATTCTTGGTTATACAGAAGTGAAAAGAAAAGGAACAGACAAATCTAAAGTTAAACAGTAAGGAAAAAAAACCCTAGTTTCTCCTCCCCTTTCTAGCACTATACACCCTGCCTTAGGTCAAGAGGCTTACTCATGGGAGCTGCAGTATTAATAAGGTTATGGAAGAAAATTAAAGATTATTATCTTGACAATTTAGAACATGAAACCATAGATTTGGCTGAAGTATATAAGTTGCCTGCAAAGTAGATCAAATTTTTGAGGTACCGGTGAAAAGTGAGTAGGTGGAACTGCTTTCTACATTGCATTGACAGATACTCCCGAAATCTTTTGTGGGAATGAGATGCTCTTTATTATGGCCACACAAGTTGAAACCCTGCCTTTTGAATCCCCAATTCTTTTTCTTCAGTTTGATGTTCTTTTCCTAAACATCTCAGGCTGTGTAAGCATTTGCCTGGTACAAAGAAAGCTCCCCAGGAGCTCTACGTGGATTTTTTCAATGGTTTTACTTTAAGGTCCAGGACAACAGCAGCTTTGCCATCCCCGGGTCCACAAATATCTCATAGTCAGGGAGATGGAAACTTTTCTGCCACCAACATCATCTGCTCATGTTTCTGCTATTACATCATCAGGGGAAAAAAACAAAACAAAACAAAACAACAAAAACCACCACAAAGGTAATTTCACCAGAAGGCCCCTGGAATTTTCAAAACCTTGAAAAACTGAAATTTTCAGTTTGTTTTTTTTAGATCTATAAAAGTTAAGCTTTTTTTTTATTGTGAATTTTAAAGAAAAGCTTATGGATGTTGGCATGGACTTAAAATTCACATTCCTGCTCAGTGCTTGTAGCTGAGAGATTCTGTCCTGCCACCATAGTAGTTACTGAGTAGAAGTATCTCTCGTCTGAGAGGAGAACCTGCTCTGTTCTGCCTTCCAACAGCTTTTGGTGTCTGGATAATCCCTAACGGCTTGATAGAGTCATGTGAAAGCTGTTCTCCTTTGTGTTACAGTCAGACCAGGAGCAAAATTGCTACACAGATTTCTGTCTCTCACCCACACACGCATGCTTTCACACACACACTTTTTTTTTTTTAACTCATCATATGTGACAAAAAAGTGAAACTAAAAAAGAAACCAGCTGTGATATTGCCTTGGATATTGTTTGTTGAAGTGCTAAACACAGTGGGTCACCCACCATCCACAGTTTCAGCAGAAATTGTTGTTTGTCAGTCAGCACTGTTCCACTAAGAAAGTTAACGTGTCAATTCTATTCCTTCCAGCAGTATCTGAAAGAAATCCTTACGCTGCCAGATGAGCGGCACACGGCAGCAGCACTCGTAGCCAAGAAGCCCAAACGGCCAGCAGCCAGTGCTGCGTGCGCTGCCTCTCACGCTTGGCCCCAGGCTCCCTTCTCCTCCCTATTACTTCAGACTTTGTAGACGTGATAGGACTCATGTGACTTCAGTTGATATTTTCCTCGGTTTTTCCTCTGGCAGCAGCACGTACTGGACCAGGGATAAGGTTTGGTTTGGCCCCCTTGGCTTTCGAAACTCAGCTCTCCACAGTCTCTGCCTGTGGCACTCCGAGTCACACAGGATTGCATTAGTAGAGAAACAGCAGCTAACTATGGCTCACTGAAAGGTAGGCTTGCTGTAATCCCTAAGAAAGCAGAAGATGTCAATACCATCCGTCTTAATGGCTCGTGTGTTTCTCGCAGCACAGCTGCCAACTAGCTAGCTTAGGGGGAGGAAGATTAATTTAATGGGACAAAAAGATCTCGTGGATGGAATAGACAGACTGTGCTCCCTGAGATGTTAGCAGAAGAGAAGCCAGCATGGGACAGAAAGGGCAATCCTTGGTGTGCCATAAGACCAGAGGAAATGTTCATTGAGGGAGAAAAGAAAAAAAAAACATTTGAGTGAGGAGAGGTAAAAAAAAAAAAAAATAAAAATCCATCTTCCACAGAAGAGAAACAGCCAAAAGAAAAGGAGGAGCAGAAGAGGAGAAAGGAAAACCTGGTGGACAAGTAAAAATTACTTCTGCATTTGGAAATCTATTTTTCACAAAGTAATAGAATTGTTGGAAAACGCATTACCTTGCTGTTGTCACCCTGACTGTGAAATAAGGAAAAGAGTAAAAGGATATCTGTGTTTTTCATCCCACAAATTTAATTTTCATTAAGCACAAACCAACTCATTAAAATAACCAAAACCTCAGAAACAATTAAACTAACTGAACTCTGCAGAGTTCAGATGAGGGATCGTACCAGAAATCCGTGGATGGACACGGAAAAGGAATGGGTAACTTTGTGAACATAATGATGTTTACAAGCTACCATTATTAAGTGGGATAACTGCATCCCTACAACACTGCGTTTGATGAATTAAAATGAAAAAAGAAGCCAGGAAGCAATGCAGTCAACTCAGATTCATGGTGGTGAAACTTTTACACGAGTCAGCGACCCTGAGACCTAACAACATATGAACAGCAGAAGCCATTGTGACAAGACTGAAGAAGTCAGTTCATCCAGAGGGTGTAAGATTGGCTATCAAGCAACCCTTGATTGCTATCACCACAGGAGTGCCTTAAAGAAAAGGATCTGGTCTAGCAGAAAGTGTCCCTGCCCATGGCAGGGGGATTGAAACACGATGATCATTAAGGTCCCTTCCAACCCAAACCATTCTGTGATCGTTCTACGATCTAGGACTGTTCTCCTCCTGCCATTTCTGCACAAGAGAGAAGTGCCATGCCACAGGAATAATGAGACAGTGACAATACCTAGATCAGGCTTTTAGCACTCCTTGGATGTACTCCATCCTGCTGTCTCAGCCTGGAGCAACTTACCCCCACCTGCACTGTGTCATGGCTGAGATGTACTTGGAGGGGCTTTCATCCCACACTTCAGCATGCTGCCTTCCTAAGAGGGGGACTGCTTTGCTTCACAGCTACAAGGTTTAGAGCCTTACATCTTTCCACACCCCAAAAGTCTCAGATACCATGACCCTCCAGGGAGTTGCACATCTCATAACTTGCACCAGCCAGCCAGCAACTACTATTTGCAGCCAGAGGGAATGAATGAAGGAAGGAGAGTGGGCAGGGTGCTGGAAACATCTCTCCCCTATGGAAACACCTACCCCAGTACGAAGTAACTGCATCTCAGACATTGGAATGGACTGCCCAGGGAGGTGGTGGAGTCACCATCCCTGGATGTGTTTAAAGAAAGGCTGGATGTGGCACTTACTGCAAAGGGACGTTTATGTTTAGGCCTTTATTAAGATAGGGACTTTTACATCCTAAAGAAGCATTATTACTGTTGCTAAGAGAATGTCATGGGAAGCTCGGAACTGGGGTTACTCTTTCAATCAGAACCGATTTTGTTCCAAGTTATAATGAAAATTAAACAAATTAAACTGTTCATTAAAAAGTTTTCAAAAATATTTGGCTCAGTTACAGTGTTTCCTTTCAACTGAAGTCATCCCAGCTCCGATTTTGTCTTCTGAAGAAAATGAGATTTGGAAATAAAAAGTAATCTCAAAACAAACAAAGAAGCACAGGTTTTGATTTAATTTAACGGAATATGTATGAATTTCCTAAACACTGACTTACTCCCAGAAAATATTTCAGTCTCATCAGTGGGTGAGACAGCATTTTCCAACAATAACTGTTTGGCTGAAAATTTTCTACCTTGCTCTAATTGTTAACTCCATAGTCTTTTTATCTTTGAGAAGTTTTCTTCTCCTTAATCCCACTTAACCCCAAATCTGAAGAATAACTTTCAAATCATAATCCTATTGATGCATATAAGATCTTCAGCTCACGCTTCCCAAGAAGCAAGGTAAAACAGATAGTGTTTAAATATTGTAATAAAGAGATTTTGTACTGAATGACAGTTACTCTCTTTATGATCCTGGCACTGGAGAAAAAGCACTGAACTGATTATATTTCTTGTTTTAAATATTCATGTGACAACGTTGAAGAGAGAAATGAATATCAGAATGAAAAAATGACAAGAAAAAAATGACTACAAGAAATCTCTAGACATTTATCACAGGCCTAGAGGATACAAACCAATCAACTTTTAAAATCTGCTCTTTGATCGAGATGCCCAGTTAAAGCCTACATTATTAATAGATGATTCTGTTTAAAAAGTCTATTAATCAAGGAGGGATGAATGATTAAGTGGATAAAGCACCAGCCTTTGACCTGATAGGCAACTTTCACAAGTCTCCCATGAATTCAATTCATAAAAAAAAGGAAAAGAATGCTTTGATAGCTGTATAAATTTTCTGGAAACAATGGTTCTCGTTGTTTTTCCTCTGTGTCACGAAACGAATCTTATTTGCATGCAAGGCCAACTGCATTACACAACTGCTAGGCTGATAACTTGCTACAGGATAGGGTGTGATCAATAAACCCTGTGCTGGTTGTGTTTTATCTAATAATAACAGTAAGAAAAAATTTCTTCTTTCACTACTCCACCTTTGTCATCCAAGACTTCTCTAAACCTTTAGAAAGATTAATTAAAAAGGCCTCAAAATACTGAAAACAGTTCAGTACACAGAAATTCTTTTTTTAAAAGTTTTGGTGGCATCCTGGATGAGGAAACACAGAACAGCTTGACCACGTTCATGCTGTAAGGCCTGAGGATCTTGAAGAGTTCAGCACTAACCCCTGTCATGCACTGCTCCCCTCCAGGAGCACTGGACAACCAAAGGTCTCAGTGAAGTGTGTATTGAAGTGAGTATTCAAATTACTAACAAACTAAATCTATGGCTAGATTCAAGGTGTTTCTTACTTTACAAATATTGTTTTTAGTTTTGTTTCTTTTGTTGCCGTTTTTTTTAAAAAAACAAACCCATATATCAGACTTTCTAGTGAATATCACTGTTTCCAGAACCTATTTGCACTGGTGATGGAGAGAGGAAGGAGTTTACAAATTCCTGTGGTCAAAGAGTGAGTCTGTGCCATTTAGCATCACATGGGAGATCCTTTTAACTTTGGGTACCTAGGAGGCTGCAGAGTTTGCTCCTTTTCTCATTGTTGAGTAGAAGAAAGTGACATATTTTTTTTTAGGGCTTTGAACACTTGTTTCCACACTAAATTACCCCAAAACACCAGCTCTATCTGCTTTCTCATTGAGCACTTGATTTGTCATCATGCAGTATTTATTAAATCATATTGTAATTGCCTTTTGAGCAAAAGAATAAAGAAGTCCATCTTACAGCAGAAACTGAGCCCAGACATTGAAAGTATTTAAAAAAAATATAGTCATACCTATTCTACACTGCAACAGAGCCTGAGCAGAGACCTGATGCCTGTCTTTGTTACGTTCTTAAGCCACAGAGTTAAGGCAGGAAGCTCCACAAGTTACATCTGCAGCCGTTGCACAGGCTGCACCTTTCCCAGCAAATGCCCCATGGCATTGCCTTGATTGGAATGAGGTGGGCACAGGAAGTGCCAGAGTATTGAAACTTTGCTATGATACCAGTTGGAAGCTATCCCGCTCTAGTTGCACCCTCGAGAAGTCTTTAGCTTTTTGTGGGTTCACTTCAGTGCAGTAAGAGACAACGAGGCACTTGATATGAAATCACAAATTTCCTTAGAGATACTCAGCTGGAATTCAGCACTGATTCCACCCAGTGTTGCTGTGACAAACCATTTCCTGCTGACATGTAAGAACAGAATCAGTTACTTACACGAATGAACTTAATTCTATAGCACCGTATGATAATCTGTTATAATATAAATAATATCTGCTACTAGGATATGTTACTGTCAGTTGGGCTCAAACTCAAAGCTGCACCTACCACTCAAGGTGGGGCATTTCAGTGGTGCCAAGGGAAATATGAGGACAGTAGCTATCCCCAGGTGAGTAATTGCCACCTCTCAGAGATGCCAGCTAAGGTGCTTGGATGGAGAAGATAAATTGTCAAGAATGATTGCAGGTCTTGTGCGTTTGGGCTTATGGAGACATTTTGGTTCAGATATGTGGGAAAAGAAGTGGGGTTCCCATAACCCTCACCTAACACGGTTGGTCACAGAGAACCAAATTCACACAAAGGGGAAGCAGAGCATGCACACTGGCCGTGAAGATTCCAGATTAGCTGAGGCTAAACCAATTTTCTTTGCGTTCTTCATACCATGAGCTAGAACCCAGCTGCTAAATCAACAGATAGCACCATTGCCACAGGCACAGGCATTACAGAATTGTAACAGCTAGGAAGTAGAGGAGGTGGAGGAGGTACAGTGTAGTCAGATGACCCCATGCAGAGGGAAAAAATGAAACAATATGAAATTACTGACCAGCTTTTGCACCCTTGAGTGGGGTTCAGTGCTGAATCTCAGTGCCCCTGGGGGCAATTTTGAGAAATAACTCACTGACTGCATTAGATACATAGTAATAGATCTTTAAAATAACAATTTCAAGATACAAATCTACTAGGAGGGTCGTTGGGAGGCAGTTATGTTTGGAAGAAAAGGATTGAAACTTTAGTCAGGCCTTAAAGTGATCCATTATGTTCCATGACACCTATTGCATCAAGGGATTTCTGCTAGTCCCTAACTAGCAGAACTAGCACTTCCTAATATATGGAATAGTGCCCAATACCTCACTGGAAACAGCCTATGCACCTACAACAGATAAAATCCTTTTCCTCTTGTCCATCACACCATTTGCAAATTGCATGTCCTCACAAACAGCAGAGATTCCTGACTGGCTGTTGCCTCCATAAAAAGCCAAACCAAATTCTTGCTTATATATCATCCACATTCCAAAGAGCTTCATACCTGCACTCACTTTTGACCTATAGGCTTACCTTTGTCCTATATCCAGATGTACTTCTGTATTGCATTGCTTGACAACAATAACAACAACACTGTCACAGTGATGAGGAACATTTGTAATGTCCATGAAATACATCTGTCATGGACAGACCTTCCAACAGAGCCAGCAGGTGAAACAGTAAGGTGGGTAAGGTTCTCTCCCAGTAGTAGAGAGAAAAATCAGTTCAGTGAAAGACAGGGTGTAAATTATGAGCCTCACTCCAAACCTCTTGCTATAGCTAGAGAACAACTCCTCCTCTTACTCCACAGGCTCCTAATGAAGCTGCAACTAACCTTTTTAATCTTTTATCTAGTTTGTCTACTGGAAGTTGTGATGCTTTTTATTCTGCACCTATCAACAGGGAGAAGTGATCATTATTATGTAATAGAGGCTAAACCAATTTTCTGATTGTATCTGAACCATATGTATGAAACCATTCCTGCTTTTGGCATAGAAGGAAGTCTGGAGGAAAAATAAATAACATTTAGAAACAAATACAGAAATGTCCTTTGTGTTTTAGAAGAAGGATAAACTAGGAGAGAATTTTTCTTAAATGCACTGGTCTGGGGACAGACTGACTGAATAACATGACATTCATGTTGTGGCTACCTAGAAGCTTATTTGCTTACTCTCTTGATTTACAAGAGACTTTTCTTGTTAAATGTGTAAGTAGGTAAACATTTTGTAAAAGAGTGCAAAAAATACTCAGAATTCACAAATGCCAAGAGAGGCTTAAAGACAAAATCCTATATTCTTTAACCATCAAAAGTTCTGAGTATATTCATAAGCCTCTAGGTAATCTTGAAAGGTCAACAGACTTGAGTATTTCCTGCCTGAAGGGAATAGAAGTTCCAGGAGGTAGGTTTGCCTGCTTCTTGCCCACTGGCAGTTGTTTAAAAATGCTGGAACTACAAACATATACATCAACTTAGGGCTATAACTGCTATTAGTAAAAGTTAAAGCTTTTTATAACTACAAAGTAAACATTACTTCTTATAAACTGTAACTTAGAAACCTGGAAAGGCTCAAGCCAGAAAAGTTTGGCTCAGGATCCAAACTTTAAGCAACTCAAGAAAGCCAAGTTAACTCCATATTGTGATTTGAGCCTCTCTTGCTATTTAATGTGTAAGTTTTCAAGATTACTGCTCTCAGAGAGTATCATGTCTGAATACTGAAAATCAATGCTGTAAATAGTGAAGCAAGCAATTAGGCTAAATCCAGTTTCTAAATTCCTCTCAATGCTTTAAGGATAAATTGTAAAACTTGCCACTTGATATTAGAAAAATTGATTATACTTTGACAACCCATGTTTAATGAATTTATTACACTGTCTTACAGTCTTTGCACAAGACTTACAAAGGTTGTTTCACTGGCAAGTGTAATATTGAGGCTACTTTAATACACACAGAAACAATTCCCAACAATTTAGAACAGGATAGGAATTATGCTGTCAGATCTAATTGAGAGTAGAGGGGTGATTAAACAGGATTGCACAGGACTGCTTTGCAAGAACAGGGGGTTTTAACCTTTGGAAGTATTAAGACAATTCTTTATAACAGAAGCAGCAGGCAGGATCTTCAGGTTTTTTGTTCTGTAGTAAAAGGAAGCGCTTGGAAATATTTTGCACCATCAAAGGCCTGGATTTAACACTGGTTCCAAAAAATTAACCCCTGTATGTCTCAATTCCTTTTTTTATTGGCATACAGTCCAGATCTCCAGCATCTCTGTCATTCTGGAAGAAGTTCTCACCCCCTAGCATCTGCTTCGCTCTACAAAAAGCACTAGCTAGAATGTGTCACTGCTGTGAGGATGTCCTGCCTACCAAATCAGGGGAGGGCAAGGGACAGATTATAAAGAGCTGCATGAAATATCTCATGGCCTTTGAGTGTGCTTGTTTTGATGGCTGTAGGAAATGACCATTCTTCTCTTCCACTCGGCCTTTAACCTAGGCAGCCCTGGTCATATTAGGCCTACTGATCTGGCAAATGATATTTTGATGAATTTTACCTACCTACACAACTGAAAAGAATGATCCTCTATGGCAGTCTGGTAGCCAGCTTCACCTTAGCTTCCATTTCAAGCAACTATTTTGTTATTCACTGTGAAACTTTATTTTTCCTTTCCTTTTTTTTGTATTTTTTTTTATCTCCTAAGAAGACTGTTAACATTTATGAGCTCTTCCTCTCAATTCCAGATTATTTCCAGTTTGAATTTTAAGAAAAATCTGTCGTGATAAGCTTTTATACATTTGATGTTTCTATACTTTCTGCTAAGCATCTTTGCTTCTCTGCCATTCAGCAAACTTTGAACTGCATTTCTTATTTTAAATCCACTTAAACATACGTGTATTGCTCTTAAATTCTGGTTCCACTGTGCTCTGTAAGCCTTTTATCTGTCCAGAATTGAATATCCCCATTGTCTATGCAGTATTTATGTACATCTGGTTGTTTCAGATACAACGCAACAACAAATTATTCATGTTAGAAAGAAAGCTTAATATAGATACTGCTATAAATATTATTGGGTATTGTTTACGGTTACATGCCTGGTTTCTATCTAGTTCTGTTGAAAAGAGTGAATAGAAATCATATTTAACACTTGCCTGTGACACAAGCCTGAAGACTACATGGTAAAAAATATCTGTCGTTTGAAGCAGAGTGTTTGTCCTCATTCTGAGCACTGCTCTGATAAGGAAGGCTTAAATAATCACTTCCCCTTGCCTGCTTTTAATTAAAGTGACAGTAAGCAAACACTGACTAGAAATCGATTAGAATCAATGGCCTTATGGCAAACTGGCAGAGAAAAATCTAGCGTGTCAGTCAAGATCAGCCCAAAGAGCCAGTTTCCAGGCTGTCGTCTGGCTTGTGCCTGGAAAGGAAGAATTTAGGTTCTGTAACACTAAGTAAAAGGGGAAAAAGACCCTGACACAGCCCTTGAACGAGATGAACTGATAATAGAGAAAAAAAGGCAATCCTAACAGTCCACCTGCCTGGTTTTGCCCTGGTAGCCTTTCAAAAGAAGAACAAGGAACAAAATGTTTTGATGTCTGCCGATTTGCAGTCGCTACAGCAAGTTTGTAGGCTTTGGGTAGGTAAACAGAGCAGATGTGTACTAGCATATATCCACTTGTTTTGCTACCTAATCCTTCCAGAAGTATTTTCTCAGTATGTCTCTTTACAGTCATGTCCTAACTCTGCACTTAGACATTCCCTTTTTCTACTGAATGTCTGACAACCACCAAGTAAATCACAAAAATAACCTAGAACCGTGTCATGCACGTCTCACATTCCTGCCTGTTTGGCTGATAGAAGTCTGGCCTCGGAAAACTTTAGGTGATTTGGTCAGGGAGAGCCAAAGCTCTGCCATTTGGATCTCTTTCTTTTCTCCAACCCCAGGACTTCCCTCCCCCTGCAGTGATAAACATTTCTTCCTGTCTCTTTCTTTGCCCAGACATGAGGCAGCCTATCTGTTCCTGAATTAGAATATCATGTTTGTCTTAAAGATAAATGAAGGTACAGTTAGAGTCTAATGATTGGGTTTTGCTCCTTATCGAGGTACTTTTATTCCGCCCCCCTCCCCCCCCCCAAAAAAAAAAGTTGTATTTTAATTTTATTTTTAATGCTTTTAGTGGTAAGGAAATTACACTTCTGAGTAACTAGTTTGTAATTTGTGGTCATGCGTGATTCTGATAGCTAATGAATTTCATTACAGGTAGGGTAAAAAAAAGGAGAATGCCTGTACATTTGCATGTCCATGTGCAGGTAAATAAATAGTAAACCACATTGATAACAGAGGCCATTATAATTTGAATAAGATTATTTTCTCTCTAGGAGAGATAAAGGGTAATGAAAGACAATTCAAAGCTAGTTTGTTATTACTTCATCAAATACCTCAGCCTCAAGCTGATAAAATTCCCTTGTATAGCTCCCACGAGACATTAACTGCAATGATGCTGCCAACCATTTGTAGTGATCTCTAAAAACATTAATATCACTATTTAAATGAGTTTGTGATGTAGTATAACAGAGGGTAAAGCTAGAGGTGAAACTGCTACATAAGCTTTCATAAACCGACTACAAGTGTGTTACTGGGCATGACAAAAAGAATTATTTTCACAACAGACAGGTGCTCCAAAGAGACTTTTGCAGAAGACAAGTTGGGAAGTGTTCTGGAAAGCAACTTTCACTGTCCTCACCACCCTCGGTGAAAGCCAGAACTTCTCCTTTTCAACCAAGTAAGGAGTCTTAGGCTCCAAAGAATCAAATCTATTTGTTCCTGTCTTTCCCTGTCATTCTCACTCCACATTTCCTCACTCTTAATTGTTTTAGGAATCCTTTCTTTTGTGGCCCAGTGCCTCTGAAGGTCTGGATAAGTGTCCCCATGACTGCCCTAACACTGTGTATGGTGCAAGATTAAGCATACGTGTTGGTCTCCGTCCTGTAGTGACTTCTGCTCAGAGATGGAGGGGCTCATGTCATTCAGAGAACACAAATCAGAAGCCTGCCATGGTTTTGCATCAAGGCCTTCAGGGGAAAATGTGTGGATCTGTAATATAATGGATCTAACCACAGTTTTACTGTGTTAATCCCACCCCAAGAACCAGAAACAGCCAGTTTCATATAGAATTAAGAAGTTTGCTGGGGCTGCTGACTTACAAAATAACTTCTAAATCTGAAAAGTAATGCGTTCACCTTTTCTGAACCAAGGAAGTGATGAGGAAAAGAAGGCAAGTAGTTATTTTAGATCAAAATGTTTGTATACTTACAAAAAGAAATCATGCTTGACTACAGATTTATGTTAAAATCTTTTCATGGCAAGCCTGTTAACTGAGACTTTCTCATGGGGAGTATTTCATTATCACTTGGAAAGAAGAGGCACAAAAGTAAAAAGATACTGTTGTTACAGTGACTTGACTGTGAGGGAATTTAACATTCTTTGGTAGATGTAACATCCCTTCCAAGAACAATCTGGAAAACCAAAGTAATTTTGTCAAGGATTAAATTAGGTTGGGTGAAGGATGGCCTGAGGCATGCACATCTTCCCTGGAATGTTTGGCTTTGGGGTTTTTTTCTTTTTTTCTTTTTTTTTTCTTTCTTTTAAAAAACAACAAAAAAACCCCAAACAAAGCCAAAACCAAAAGAGGGTTCAGAAGCTTCTTTTTGGAAGATAAGTCCACCAGTTACATACTTGTACAGCACAAGGACCACCCTGCTTCAACATAAATAATGAGTTAGTAAAATAAACTCTGCTCCACGGAGACTAATACCATGGCTGCTGCTGAGGACTGAGCTATTACCCATGAACTTCAGTTATGAAAACCATGGATATCCAAGTTAAAAATCAGAATATTTTGACTTGAAATTTTACGTAGAAGATCAGGTTAGCCTAAAAATAGTAACCGTAAAATCTATGAAGGAACAAAGAAATGAAGAGGATAAAAATATTTAGGCCTTTGCTAATTTAAAAAGAAATGAAGACATCACTTACAAAGCTTACTGTAGTATTTGAGGACAAGCTTTTAAAGACCTTGTATTGTCTGGTTTACTAGGTAGCATTTTCATTTCAATGTCTGAAATAAAGTGCACGTAATGCACAACAATGCTTGAAAACACTACTGAGTTTTGTTCATATCCAGAGATAAGGCAATTTTTTCCTCTCCTCTTCTCCCCATCTACGATACCTAAGACTCAATCAGTAAAGTAATTCAGACTGTGCTTCAATTGCCTGCCAAATAAAAATTCTTACCAGAATCAAGAGGCTTTTGCCACAAAGGAGAATGTGAATTAATATGGGTATTAAAATGATTATTCATTGTTAGTATTAACACAATGGATTCTTTTCCCCACAAGAAGAGACACTACAAATGTTTAAGACTACTCTGTGGGTTTGGTTTTCAGTATCCATTTTATAGAAGGTAATTGCTGTCTTCTTTCTTTTTTCTTTTTTTTCTCCTTAACTCTGATTTCTATTTTCTTAAAGAGCAGAAAAAGATGCTTATTTTTAAGATATGTAGTCTCCTTCTCATATCTAAAATTAACACAGTCACTGAAATAATCTGGTTGTAGTGAAATGGGATTTTCCACTTCCAAACAGTTTTTTGTTTGTCCTTTTACAATTATCAAGTAATTGACTGAGAATATTTCAAATTACATAGTAAGTGCTGTAGGATTTTGCATTCAAAGCTGCCCCTAGTTCAGAGCTTACAAAATAAGAAAGGTAAGAATGAAGTTGCAGGGAACAGTTTTCAGTAAGAAACATTTTTTGGGGTGTTGAGGTTTCTTAAAGACATAATACATACTGGTCATAGTATTTTGTGGGGGTTTTTGTTCCCCCCCTCAGTTAAAAGCAATTCTGACATGTAACAATAATCGCTGGTCCAATAAAATACATGTCCATCTCTTCAGGGAGTGATATTTTCAATCCCTGTCATACACACAGGCAGACTTAAGAGCTTACTTGTCAAGATTGTTTCTGTCAGCAACTGAATCACACCATTCTGCTGAAAACATGTTGTGCCAGGACTCTGGCAGCACCGATTGTTCTTTTGCAGCAGAGAGGTGACACGTGCCCCACTTTAGCTTTGCTTCCAGGCTGTTCAGATGAGGAGTGACTGTTAAGTGGCAGTGTTCTTCAAGGCAATATGTTTAAGGATATGGTCCTGACCCACCTAAGGAACCTCCCTACAGAGTGAACCAAAAGGAGAAAGAGAAGGAAAAACCCTATGGGACAAACCCCAAAATGGAGTGAAATCAAGCCTAAATTAGGCTTGAAATAAATAATAAATAAACTAATAAATGAAATTCATCCTGCATGAGCACCTCCAGGTGCATTATATAGACAAGAAGCACCTCTTCTATAGGAAGTTTATCAATAGATTCACTCTAAACAGACTGAAAATTCACACTATAACAATTAACAAAATGGTTATGTTCCAGCAGGACATAATAGGAAGCCATACCCCCATACAGCTCTGGCCTTACCAAGATAATCAGCAGTGCATTTCCATTCATCTTCGTGAGAGCAGAACTGGGCACGTTGTTAATAACAAAAGCCAGGAGGGAGGAATTAACAAAAATATTTCCAACAGAACTGCCTTTGTAAAGATTAGACTAGAAGCCAGAGATTAAAGGATTGCCATTTCAGCCACAGACACACATCTAGAAATGTATCGGTATGGCAGATCACGCTTTCTAATGGTTTATGACATTAAAAAATATTTTTAAAATGCATTTTCTTCGGACTATGCAGAAATATTTTCCTTTGGCATCAGAGAGAACTTGCAGGGTAAATTACCTTCCCATGACCAAAGTCTCACAAGGCTAGGGTGAAACATGCAAGCCACACTTAATTCACCGAGAGATTGTCTCGGTATTGCTCCTCAGCAAACTGTGTTGTGATGCAGATGGAGCAAGAAATTAAAACCTTTTCATTTTCCAACAGATGACCATGTCCTAGCATCTTTGGGCTGGGCAAAAAGAAAAGTGCTTGGGTGGCTCAGCGACAGGATTAAAGGGCAAGGCTCAGATCAAGCTCAAATCCTACCCAAACTGTAAAAACCTCTGAGTGTCCTAGGACAGTCCTTAGGAGTCCCTCATCCCAGTACTATTCTCTCTACTTGCTGGCTTTTGCTTTGGCCTCCTTCCAGCCCTGATACAGCCAGGTGACTATAGCCCTGGTGAAAGGAGGTGCCTGTGGCACTTGCAGGATGAGGTTGGCATCAGGTCTGGCTCTCCCTCTAATGAAGCTCTTCTGCTTGTGCAAGTTAGCTCAGGATGAGTCCTCTGTGTAAATGGTGGGCACCTCTGCCAGCTGTGCATTAAAATAAACAAACAAGTAAATAACTGAATGTGCCATGCACACGTGAAGAGGCTGTTTTGACATCCAAGTGAAGAAGTGGGGGGCTTTGTGAATCCCAGCCCCACAGCTGCTAACTCTGGGCTTTAGGGAAGCATCCAAGTTTCACGAAAATGAGCTTGGATTTCAGGGTTTCATTTCATCAGCGTTTCCCCCAGCAAAGCTGGGCAGCTGTGACAATCCAGGCACTAGAAAAAACCCAAACCTTCCTTTGGGAGGATAAGGATCCAGCTGAGGTCTGTGCATCCCATTCCCAAAGGTGGGGCCTTGCAGGTAGGTGCTGCTACATGTATTGGCCCTTAACTGATACTGCACCAGAAATCCATCACAGCTGGTTTTAGTAGGACTAGTAACAGAAACATCAGAACATGGTTATGAATCTTATCCCCAGCTGAAGATGGGGCTTCCACAATAAAAGATGGATCTGGAAAATCAGCACAGTTCCACACTTTCATGAAAGAATTCAGATGCTTTTCGTGTTCAGCATTTTATTTCACACTGATCTGCAAAGCTTGGTTGCAGACCCAGCTCCCCAGATTTGGAGGAGATTCAGCTCTGGGACCTCACTCTCACCCTTGGATTCTTCACAAGGATAATACGTAATATTTTCCACAATGTGGAAAAAAAAGTCTGAATGTGTTTTAATGCCTCAAATAAGCGGCACCACATTATTCTTTTGAAGAGTTTGTTCTCTAGGGAATAGGTTGGATGAAGATTTTCCAGTCGTATCCCAGACCTTAAAATCACAGCAGATATAATCAGTTTTTGAGATGCCCTTTATACCTGTCAAACTAAATAAGATTACAGATTTGTCTGCTCACAAAAGTGTGATGTCATATAGTCCCATTTGCTGCAGTTCAAGTCATTATCTGTCTTGTCTGAAAGTGCAGTGTGCATGATCTGCAAGATCAATGTTGGGTTTGTTAAAGGGGAAAAACCCAAACGTGAGGGCTGCTGAATTCTCAAATGGAAAAGCAGAAGTCTAGATGCCATAACACATGGCTGTCCCTCTAGAAGTTGACTAGAGACAGGCAATTTCCTAATTAGCAAGAGGCAACTAGTTTAAGGCAAATACCAGAAAACACAATAGGAAAGGAGAGGGTTGGAGGAGCTTAGCTACATGTGCTTTATTTACAGACTGATAAGCAAGTTCAAAGCAGCAAGTGAGAGAGAAGAGCACAGCATTTTTGGGCAGATAACCAGAGCTGCTCTTAATTCATCCCTCCAAGCATTCCTGGTGGCACCCTGCTTTATGGCACCAACGATTCCTTCCATACCACTCTCATACCAGATACACCTAGCTGCAGGAGACAACAGACTGCTACACAGCATTGCTGTCAGTCAGAAGCTGCAAGGCTATAAACTGGCCTGTAGAAGACAACTGGAAAGACTAGATTCAAAGGTTAAGAGATTGAAATATTTTTAGGAAGAAGCTCTAAGCAGCAAAGGGTTTTTTTTAGTATGCACATGAAAAATCAGGGGGTCCTGCAGTGTACTGCTTTCAGACAAACAGATCTCCACAGATGTGCCTGAACTTCATGAAGCTGTGAAGAAATTTATGTATGAACTTAGCTGCTAAATCTATCGTCACTCAGGCTTGTTCCATCATCTAAAATTCAGCATTTTCAAATGTTGTCTGTTATGTCCTATCCTATTTCCATATAAAAGTCCCCATTTTTTGTTCTTGCTTTGTCCCAGATACATCAATGATATTTTACTAGCAGACCTGATCTCGGGAAGGTAGCACTGCAGAATGTCACTGTCTGTTTCTCTCAGCTTTCTTTGGCTAACATGATATTTATAAGATTTCAGTGGAAGTCTCCAGCTTGGGAGGGGGGAACAAGGCCAGGCCCAGAGTACAAGAGCCAAATTCCTGGTCCTTAACTGGAAAGAGCACCCATAGAAATGCCACTCTAACTTTGCTTAGTGACCTTCAAATTTTGCTGGGCAAAACACTTCAAGAAAGGACAATTTTAAGAATTGGAATTATTTACAGTGACTTCTTACTACTTATTATATAGGTTTAATGATACAGATCAAAAGAGTATTGCTAGCTAGACGACAAAATGAAAGGGTAGGAGAAAAGACTGAACTGAGAATAAAAATAGTGAGGTAAATAATAATCTGTAGTAAAAGTAGTTGAAAAATCTTTACAGTGACTTCTTGCCACTTATTATATAGATTTAATGATACAGATCAAAACAGTATTGCCAGTTAGATGACAAAATGAAAGAGCAGGAAAAAGACTGAATCAAGAATAAAAATAGTGAGGTAAATAACAATCTGTAGCAGAAGTAGTTGAAAAATCTATGAGGAAATATCTTACTATTTCTACAAAATGATTTTGATAGGTAACAAGTTATAAGCTCAAGATAGGCACTGGTTTATAGGGAGAAAAAGTGACTCCTAGGTTTTCCACTGTTAGAACAGACCTATGCTCCCTGAATAAATTCCTAAACTTAAACCCCATTCTCTCTCTCGCCCCTGCATTCTTTCCATACTCGTGTTTGACACAAACATCCCCAAAAATTGCAATATTATGGTAATTTATTGGCATAGGTTAATAACAGGCGAGAAAAGACCTAAATTTGGCTCAGAACTCCAGATGAAAATACTTGGTACGTCCTGGATTTTAATGTAGAGAGCACTGGGTCTGCTCGGGGACAGAATTCTGCCTGTGTTGTTCATTTGCAGAGCTCTAAAGGAGGATGTCCTGCTTTGAACTGGGATGCCCTTCACCTATTTTCTTATTAGAGTATTCCTAAACCAGCCTGGCTCATCTCTTTCTACAAATAAACACTTTATGAGTGCTCAGTTACACTTGACTAGGCAGAAAGGAATCTCTTAATTCCTGGTATTCAGTATGGGCTTGGCTATTTTACAGTGCATTAAGCATACAAAATGTTTTATTTATTTTGCTGTCAAAAAAATGTATGGCCTGCCAACTTTATTTCAACTACACTTCAAACTGGCTTCACCCTTGCATGTGACTTTCTGACAGTATTAATCTCACAGGCTGTATGTACCATAATATAGATATTTCTGGCTGTTCAACTCCAGACTACTATTCCCATCTTCTTCCTACACACCTATGAATGTCTTCCCTTCAAATAACCCATGAGTTGTAAGCTTATAAGCTGTATTTTTTTTTAATGAAATCATATACTGGGTCACATAGTTTACCAAAATCTCTGTCTTTTGTTCTACTAAATAATTAAATAGATATATTTATATATTTACTACATATTACATAACATTGTATTTTATATATGCATTCAATGTTAAATTATCAGACATTTATTTTAATGAAAGCCAAAGCTGATTCATATCTCCTTGCCTGTTCCATCTCTGGAGGCAGAATGGGAACAGGGAAGGAAAGCTTTCACTGTAAAGTTTCATCATTTTTCTTTGCACTTGAATATTCAGCAGTTAACTTTAGAGACTGAAGATCTCAGTATTCCAGTCCTAAAAAAATGGGACAGCATCAGGAATCACAAAAATGTACATGAGAAAACTGTTGCCAATTTTCTAATTTCTGAACGAAATCACCACATGAAAAATTTCTGAGTAAGGCTACCTTTCATACACACCTCATCCTAAAACCTCTAGAATTTCTCTGTCAAAATGATTGTGACAGGAGAAATTTCAAACATATAACAAAATCTTCTTCTTTGTCCCAGCTGCCATTATTAGGTTAAGGGTAAGTTTTTTGGGAGTGCCCAAAAGGGGAAAGAAAACCTTTGAGTTATTTCATCATCTATTAATACACACTGGTGCTTTGTGGTATTTTCAGTCGTGATTAAGCGGGTAAAGGGACACAACACTGACTTTTGGTGAGATTATGGGCCTGTTATTAATCTATGCCAATAAATTACCGTAATATTGCAATTTTTTTGGATGTTTGTGTCAAACACAAATATGGAAAGAATGCAGGGGAAAGAGAGAGAGAGAGAATGGGGTTTAAGTTTAGGTTTGAATGTACCTAAGAACCAAAGTCATAGGTACCCAGTTGATTTGGCATCTATATTTCTGAGATTAAGACATTACTTCTTCCAAAATCTGGCACTTGTTACCTTCCAGTGATTACTCTCCTAACAGAGACAGAACTACACTTGCCTGCCTCACCTACCTGATTGTACCAGAGGTGAGGTAACCAACTCAGCTGCAGACCAGTAACAAACAGTACCAGGCAACAAGGAGATGGAAGAGGGGATAACAGTGTTATTGGAAGAGTATCCTGCTTCTACTGCTATTTTTCTCTTCCTGAGATTACACAATATATTTAATTTTGAAAGAAAATGTGAATGTAGCCTGGAAGTTAAAATTGGGAAAAAAAAAAAGTGAACTAAGTGTTAAATAAATAAATATATCTCTCCTTAATTGGAGTGATTCCAAAATGCACTCATGATGGGGGTGGTGGTGAGGTGTTCATTAACAATTTTGTCAGGTGCACATATTTTAGAATAGGTGTTCTACTGATGTAAACACTTAAGTCAATGAAGTTTCACGTTCGTGAAATAAAGCTATAATTAATGAAAGTTCAAATTCAAATGTGCAATTGCAAGAGATTACTAAAAAAAGATGAAAAAAAATCTGGCAAAATGCAAGCCACCCCTAACTCTATGATCAACAGGATTGCGTTAAGTCACTCAGTCATGCTAATTCATCCAGTTTTATTACTAGCTCTTCATTAACACTCACACTCTGTGTAATTATGCAAATATCTCTGAAGGGAAAAAAAAAAAAATGTTCATTTCGAACCTGTTCTTTAGTTCTGGGCAAAGTGTAACAACGTCTGGTTTTCAGATACATAGAGGTAGCACCTATAAATATGCCACCACTAAGGGCATCTCGCTAACCTAAACCAAACAGTTTCCCAGCATCAGCCTGGGCCAACCTTTCTGTCCCTCTGAACCTAACTTTGACCTAATGCTGAACTTCACTCATCCCTAAGGAGGGGGTTGGACTTGGTGAAAGTACAAGAGAAGAAAACACTGGAGTGTTCTGAGCATGGTAGATCAAAGATCAAGAGGTATTGCATGAGTTAAGAATATTGTTTCTCTACATACTTGATTTGAGATATAGTCCAATCAGAGGGATTTCAGTACTGACTCTGAAAACCTTGAATTTCACAAGTTTGTTGTCTCTGCTCAGTGATGCTCAGGTCAGCAGTCAATACACAACCCAAAAGATGCGAGTGAGAGAGTCAACATAAAGCCTTTACCAGGCTAGGCTGTGTCTGTCCCCATGCTGGAGCTCAAACTCTGCTCAAAGATCAGTCTCTGTCTCATTGCTGACTAGAAGCAAAAGGAGACAGGAAGATCTTTTGCTGCTGACTGGTTAGCCCTAAAAGCAATTACAGTCCTGTACCCTACTAGAACCTCCTGCTCTCTCACACCCCATGTCAGATCACAAATCACAAGGGGCAGCGTACAAATCATGCACGTCTGACTCCAATATAAAGTCATCCTTGACACACCAAGGTGTTCCTGGAGCTGTTACGTTAAGACACTGATCCTAAAAATGCAATTCCTTCTCTGTTTGTTCCTTGAGACTGGCTGTGTCCATTACTCAGTACATTCAAAACTGAACAGAAACAGCAGAGCAGGAACAGCCCAAGTAATTCTGATTAATATGAAGACCAAAAATTAACATTAAATGTCCTCTCTGCACGTTTCCTTTCCTATACAAAAATACAAGAGAGCTTAACATTATCATTAACTGTTCTTCTCACTGAACAGCTACTGAATCAGGTTCAAAGAAGATTTGGGAGTGTGGGATTTTCTTTTTCTGTAATAGGGAAGATAAGGACTGAAGTATTGGCCGCGGTGAATGGAAAAAACAAATCTTCCTGCTGTGTGCTGGGAGTGTTGAGAGGAGTGGAACTTCTTTTAAGACAGGCTGCCTGAATTATAGGAACAACAACATTAAGCAAGCCATATGACTGAATCTTAAGATGGGGCACTGCTTGGATAACCCCCCTCCCAAACACACAGGCTTGGATGAATCCAAGGAATCTCCTTCTAACTCTGCATCTAGTTCTGTATATATTCACCCGGATACCCAGTTGCCAAATATTATTACGTGACAGATATTTGAAGCTATTTGCCTCTTGAATTTGGTTAACAACATTATTTCCCAAATATATTTTTCATCTTGTAAGTCATTAAGGAAAAGAGCTGATTCCACACAGGTGATGCTGTTTCACCTGCTTAGGACACCATCGTGCATCAAATACACTCACTCCCCATGCTCCCACTCCAGCAGGACCAGTGCATAGCAGTAAATTTAAAAAAAATTAATAACTGAACATATTATTATAAGGACAAGATTAACATGAAATGCTAGATCTCTGGGCACGTGCACACATGTACTTCATTGCTCCGTGATCTCACTCCTCACAAAAAACAAACTGTTTAATTCTGATTTTTAAAGAGCAAAATCATTTGCTATATTGAAACAGCCCATTCATCACATAAAGCATTTGATTCTGTCACCTCAAGTACTTGTTAAATCACTTCCAGCTGCTACAATCAAGGGCTAGGTACTTCCAAGGTCTGACACTTTCTGAGCTCTATTACACCTTTAAGTATGATTCTTCAATCCAATTCTAGCCTTCATAATAATCAAGTGCCCACTCCACTTAACTTCAAGGAAACTGGGGAACCTGGAATTCTCCATATATGTCTGTATCTGATTTTCAATCAGATCTCTTCAACCCACGGCTGAAAGCTCCTGAATACCAGCTAAGTATTAAAATAGCATCATTTGCAACTCCAGCCGTGTCACCGGTAGCACTTCCATTGTTAAGCTCCTGTTTTTCCAGGTCCAAAGCAGGATGTTTGGACTGAGGCTGAAATAAAACACACAAGGCAGAATCTAACTGCAAGCGAGCACAGTGCTCGCTGCACAAGAACACTGTCTGCTAACAAAATTCAGTTATGTGAGTCTTAACTAACCCCCTGCATGTTGCTAAATTGTGCTTTGTGTGATTGCAAATGGGAGTGTCTCACACGCTGTAAATGCTGAAATGCAGAGGTTAGTACAAGTGTGCCTCTGGCTAGTAATCTGTTTGTAACATTAAACTCCTGGTTGAAACACTAACACGAGTCACTCCAAAGGAAGCATTGTTATACTTAGGAATTTTTCCCCACTTGTATTGCATGAACTGGAACAACATCTGTTGGTCTCTTTTCTCTCCTGCCCACCTCACGAGTGAGGCACTCAGATGCATTACTGCACAGAAATTCCTGAGACCCTGCAACTGCTGGTACAACAGGGGATACCCAGAGATTACTTGTACATCCCTGTCCCCCGCATCCTTGATCAGTGTCACCTTTATTTGCCTGCTTGCGCAATCTTGCAGTTGAACAGCCCTAGCTGAATTTCCATTATGACAGCTTGTAGGAGGAGACAGCAAGGGAAGTGGGACAGCAACACAGTTTTCCACAGATACTGACTGAGGAATACACAGAACATCGATTGTCTCTTCTTCTGATAGAAAACACCCACATTAGAGAAGAGGTGACATTTGGCATCCCCTTCTCCAGTGCTTAGCTAGTAAACTGCTGGAATATTTATCCCTTTAATAAAACAAAATCAAATAAAATTTCCCAAATCCTAAAATACCCCTCACTAGAGCAGCAGCACAGGACAGACCATGTGTAGCTTCATTTCACGTGGTTTTGTGTACTATATTTGGGTTCTTCCATCTAGCAAGGGGGAAGTTTAATCTTGTGATTGACTCATTCCTCCAACACTCAGGTATTAATTCTCCAGGGCCTAATAACACTGAAGTTCCCACTGCAGTCTTTCCATGAGAGGGGTACCCGTGGGACTCTGTCCATTTTGTGGAAACTTGTAGGGAGAGGAGGAATCCTTTGTAGGGAGAGGAGGAATCCCTTGTAGGGAGAGGAGGAATCCCTACAACTGCTTTTCTCTGTACCCCAGTTAAAATTAGACAATGTATTCAATAAATTTTGGCAAGGGCAGACAGGAATTTGAAAAGATGTTTTTCAGAAGATCAGTTTTAAAAGGGTCAAATCACACTGGCTTGCAGAAGGCTTTTCATTTGGTTGTGGGTAAAAGCACAAAGGATTTTTGTGTTTATTGGGCAAGGTACGCTATTTAGAACACTTCAGGAAATTTTCTGTTGTTTTCCCTGCAAGGTTTGTTTTGTTGGGTTTTTTTTTTAACTCTCCATTTCAAAATAATATTGTTATTTCCCTATGACAAAATTTTCAGGTTCTTCCAAAACAGTTGCCTTAGTAGCTTAGCTGCCTAAATACTCCTGGACAGACTTAATAAAAAGGCTTCATACAATCACCTCTGATGTTTAAAGAAAGAGGACTGTCTCCTTTATTTTCAAAAACCCCTCATTCTCTGAATGTTATATACAATCTGAATGCATTTTACACACAGAGCTGAATTTACAAAGCAAATGCACACCAGCATTCAAGATGATGGAGAACACTAAAAGCTGCCCGTGTTATATCGGATAAGCACCCAAAATACCCCATAAGCAGACATATAAAATAAGGCTCTTAATTGTAAGTTGGGAATTTTTTCCAACCAATTTTTGATTGACACTCAGTTTACTTCTGCTGAAAGGGGCTGTGGCTTCAGGAGAGGCAGGAACACACTCAGTGTCCCTTTAATCCTTTCAGACCAGGAGTTAGACATTCCATATGTGGCACTCCTCACTGTTAATGGGCACAAAAAAAGCCGTTTGATGACAGCAAAGAGAAAGAGAAGAAGGGATATGGACACCAGGAAGTCTAGCTGAGAAGAGCTGAGGTTTGACATGGGTGCATTGATTGCTGCCCCAAAAGAAAGGGAAAAGACAAAGCAGTATTGCTTTTTCTAGTCTAGTAAATGAATAAATAGAAGATGACAGAAAGTCTTTTGGATGCTTATGAATGTCAAATACTTTTAAGTGGCTGCCTTTCCTTGTCACTTAACGTTAAAGAGCCATATAAAACTACACTTATGTTCAGTCATTTGGCTAGGAATACAGGGCTTCTCTGACTTTTAACTTCAATATTGATTAGATATAAATGTTAAGGTTGTCTTTTCTTTTAAAACAGCCCCCCCTCTTTTTAGTTTATGTATTATCTTTGTATAGTTCTCCCACCATCTGCGCATATTACTTAGATTAAGAAGTGGAATTGTAAATTAGTCCCAAAAGAAACCCTTTCAAACTCTTGTTGTTTGGCCTCCTTGCTTTTTCGTTTGTTTTGGCTTTTTTTTTTCCCCTTTGTTTGTTTGGTTTGGGTTTTTTTCCTCTCTCTCCCTCCCTTGAAAAGTGCCTGTAATGGGTCTGCACAAGTACATTTCTCTGTGAGGTTTTGCAAACCAAGCATTATAGCATTTTGCTGGTGCATGAAAACAAAACAAACTAACAAGAAGTGAAAGCAACTAATCCTTCCTAACTAGAGATGTGAATTTTGCTTTCTAAGCACAAGAAGAAACTGATCAGAACATCATTACTGTTTCCCATACTCACCTAAGAAATTTCCATCCATTCATTTGTACTAAAGTGCAAATTAACTCTTTGGTGACTACTGACAGCCTGAGTGAGCAGGAATAGGTGGTCCTAATGTAAAACAAGAGTAAGCATCATAGGCCAGAAAGTCTGTAATGACATCAAACAACTGCACCACTTGTTTGTGAAAGCTGGTTAGGTGGTTCTATTTTTAACACAATAGATGGGAAAACCCAGAAAGAAACTAAAAAGCATGGTTTATACCAGTAAGGAGTTCAAGTGTTCCTGCTTGTAACAGTGAACTGTGTTATTGCTAATTAGGGAAAGGAATTATTTTTACCTCCTTCCCCTGTGCCAAGCAGGCATAGTTCAGCTGCACCATTCAAATCTTCCTCTGTCACTGCTTTCCCCTCCACCTTCCAATTCTCTCATCTACACAAGCACATTCTTTTTCTTATACCACTAAAACACTAAAACATTCATGGTGTTCAATCACAAACACGGCTTGCTGGCAATACTCAATTGAGAGGCAGAAAAGAATAAATATTCAATTGTAAAGATTTGTGAAAGAGTTTCATAATAGTAAGATGTAAACATAATAAAAGAGCAAATTCAGTGCACATGGTGAAAAATAAGACATTCCCTCATCTCACTGTGACTGTATGCTAGTTATTGCCATTAAGGAACAGAATCTTGGAGCTATTTTAGCTAGTTCTGTACACATGCCACCTCGGAGCTTACTAGTGATCAAACAAGCAGACAGTGTTAAGAATGAGAGGAACAGCGAACAAACCAGAAGATGTTGTCATGACACTGTATAAATCCACTACGTATTCCTATCTCAAATCATCTGTGCAGTTCTGATCTCCTCTCTCAACAAGGATATAACAGAATTAGAAAAAAAAGCCATGACAGGAAGGCAATAAGGAGTAGCAAAGGTTGCACAGCTTCAGTTCAAGATGTGATTCAATAAGATTCTTCATAAAGGAAGAAGTAGCAGAGAGAAGGCAAACATGAGAGGCACAGACAAAGTGACTAGGCAATGACTGTTCACAATTTCTGAGTTGGAGCTGCAAAATGGAATAAAGCTCTCAAAAAAAACCCAACCAAAAACCAAAAAAAACCCAAACTTTTTTTGTTTTGTTTTACCCCTCCCTACAAAACAAGCTGCTCATTGGCACAAGACTTTGGTTTTGCTTGGTTTTGGGTTTTTTTTGTTTTCAGCTGTTTGTTGGTTGGTTGGGTTTTTTCCTTACGGAATCACAGACTGGTAGGGCTTGGAAGGAAACTCTGGGGATAATCTTGTCCACCCCCCCAGCTAAAGCAAGTTCACCTAGGGCAGGATGCACAGGAAAGCATCCAGATCAGTTCTGAAAGTCTCCAGAGCAGGAGACTCCACAACCTCCCTGGGCAGCCTGTCCCAGTGCTCTGACACCCTCACAGGAAAGAAGTTTTTACTTCTATTTAAGTGGAACTTCCTGTGTTCTGTTTTGTGCCCATTTCCCCTGATCCTGTCACTGGGCACCACTGAAAAGGTGGTGTTCCCTTCCTGTCGTCACTCACCCTTTAGATATTTATTAGCATTGATAAGATCCCCTCTCAGTCTTCTCCAGGCTAAACAAACCCAGGCCTCTCAGCCTTTTCTCCTAAGAGAGATGCTCCAGTCCTTTAACCATCTTTGTAGCCCTCTTTTTGTAGCCCTGGACTCTCTCCAGTAGCTCCCTGTCTCTCTTGAACTGGGGAGCCCAGAACTGGACACAACAGTCCAGATGTGGCCTCACTAGGGCAGAGCAGAGGGGGAGGAGAACCCCTCTCAACCTGCTGGTCACACTCTTCTTAATACATCCCACAAAATCAGCCTTCTTGGCTTCAAGAGCACACTGCTGGCTCATGGTCAACTTCTTGTCCACCAGGACTCCCAGGTCCTTCTCCACAGAGCTACTTTCCATGCACCCTAACCTGTACTGGTGCATGGGGTTATTCCTTCCCAGTGCAAGACTTGCACGTGCACTTGCCCTTCTCTTCAGGCCTTCCACTGCACAAACTGGTGGGACATGCCACTTGAAAACCAAACATTTGATGCCTATTGTCCCATCCCGTGAAAGATGTTCTGATTTGGTCACACGCTGCAGTGCTGTAAGTAATGGTAAAAAGTGCAATGTGATACAGAGAATCCAGCACTGAAGTTCAGAAATATTAATAAAAGGCTAGAACAATGCTATGAAGGGTGACCTTGGAGAAGGAACAATCAAATGCCAAGTGAAAAAAAATGGTTTTGATCTTTTGATCAGTCGGTGATGGACACTGTACATTCATTACATTCATTCTTTCCTGTGTTCAATATGCATTAGGCTTTTTAATATAAATCATATTAATTAAAGCAGCTGGAGAGAACTAACCCCATTAAGAGACAATGACTTCAGCAATACTCTGCGTTCTGAGTAGAAGACGAGGGGTGCAGACCTACCCGGCCCACTACAGAGATGGGGGAACATGCACAAGGCACCTCCCTGGGACATTGCTTTGTGCTTTGGACCCTGTTCTGCAAAATAAAATCTATTGTCCAATTCCCCCCCTCCGTTTTTACTGGGTCCATTGAACTGCACTGCTGAAAAGCCATTGAAGAGCAAGGCATTAGAGATCAAAACCAGGGTAGAACTGCAAACACAGGTCCCTCATCTGTGGCAGTTTTGCTTTGGACCTCAACTTCAAACTCTGCTCCTTTCTGTCAGGTGCGCTGGATGAGGATACAAACGTCTCCACAAGCTTCAAGATTATTGAGATACAAACCTGAAGGTGAACTTTCTGGCTCCTGCTCTTCTTTTGCCTTTAAAGCTCATCTCAACAGCAGCCTCCTGCACATGGTACATTCTCATTGAAGTGCATATTTTCCTAGGTAGTACCAAGCACTTCAAAGCACCCTCCCCTGTTTCTCTACCGCTCATTGGCTTCAATGGTGAACAGCAACTAAGTTGCTAGTATTATGTCTGGTTTCTATTCCAAAGCAACATCAAAGGGATGTATGTATATTTTAAAGAATTATAACTAGAGCTGTGCAAAACTTGCCTTACAAGCCCCAAACCTTAGTAGCACGTTTGTATCTTCACCGTTCTTTGTATTTTCCTTTTCATGATCTGTGTTAGGATCACAGAAAAACTGTTGATAGAAAAACTCCAATTATCCCAAATAAAACCATGAGACTTTGAAGGTTCAGATAATGAATGATGTCCACAGGCGCTGGGGAGACTAACTTGTTTCAGTTAAGAAGGAATGCCAAATAGTCACACAAAAAAATACACGCCTGGAATTTGTTATGTGCTTGGTCTCCTTACTTCTTACTCTGTCTGATATGTATTCCCTCAAGTTCTCTCATTCTTTCCAAATAATTTGCATGACTACTCTTCCTCCCTGAAATAAGACCACAAAAGAACTCCCCACCATGAAAAAAACAAAACAAAACCAATACCACACAAACCATTTAAGACATTTTAAACATACACTTGACATTTTTGAGTTTAGGGATGCAAGTGGATGTTTATGCTGAAGTTGTTTACCTGAAGGTACTTTAGGTGCCCCCATTACTGGGTCACCACGCAGTAGCTACAGCTCTCTCAATCTTTCATGTACATCCCCCATGGGAAGTCAAGAAGTGCTATTATGTCTGGTTTATAATCAGGAAAATGCAGACAAGAGAAGCAAAAAGCGTGGTTTCCGAAAGTACTTCAGATCCTAAATCACTTAACCCTCATTACAAGCAGCATTGTGCTGCTCTCCAGGAACAGTACGGATAAGTCAGCAGCCTCTGCTATGTTCCAGTGAGCAGTACAGAAAAGTGCTCCTCTGGGGAGCAGCCTACATGCCATTTCTGGCAAAAGAAATGTTAGACATGTTTACATATCATTACATCCAAACCAGAGAGGCCTTTTTGAGAACAGCAGACTGTTCAGGCCTCGGTTAGTTTATAGAGTGTCACACCCAGCGTTCCCACTCGCTCATGATCCTTGAACCATTCTGGCTTTCTACTGCAGACAAATCCTGTTAAGTGCTGTTTTGAGTCTGTCAATGCCACTTCAGTTCCTGCAACATTAAATGTACCTTTGCACAGGTTGGTTGAGATGCAGGTTACTCGAATCTCCAGAAACCTGAAGCCCTGTCCTAACTGGAGAACTGTCCTCAGACAGACCATGTTCATACCTACGTGTACACACGTGTGTGTATCTACGGACAGGGGTAGAGGATCACTGGTTACTTCTGCCTCTGTTTATTCCTTAAAAATTCAGAAGGAAATTGCTGACATACAAACATGGCTCGTTTGGTACATACTGATGTACTGGCCATTAACAAACACCACTGTAACTTGAAGCTTTTCTTCCTTCTTCCTAAATAAACAGGAAGATACTCTGATAGAAAGGAAAAAAAACCCAATAACAACAACCAAAAAACTCAAGAAAAGCAATAGAACATAAAAACTTTCTCCTCATGCTGATATTTTATAGATGATAAGGCATGAAATGATTGATCATGCCCTGTAATGACGGATAAGGACAATTTGCTGAAAGGTCAAAACTATTAAGTAAATAGTAGGAAAAAAAAAAAAAGAGAAAGAAGACTACATTTCTCTGAGGCATATTAAGTATAAATGGCAGGAAACCTTCATGTCATATAGCCACATTGCTTCCAGTTAAGCTTAAAGAGTACTGAACCGAAATATCAGCAATCAGTTAAGCATTTTTGGTTGTTTTTTGACAAGCAAGATTTGGGCAGGATTAAGGGTGTTTGGATTACCTTCAACACATATTCATGTTTTCAAATTTATACTTCTTTTTTCCCCCACAGGTTTTCTTTAAAATAAGTGTATCATAACTTACTAATTTCTTCTTCATTTAAGAGTTTGCTTCTACATAATCAAGAACAAATTTAAAAAAAAAATAAAAATTGTTAATTGCAAGCCTAAATTTATTCTTATTTCAGGAATTAGATCTCTCCAGATTTTAATGTAGCTATTCCAAGGCTGGATTTAACTTAATCTATAGATCTGATCATTTGTGTGCTGCTGAAGTGCAGAGACTCTTTTCAGTGATAGCAACTCCTCCTTGTAGGCTAAGCTCACCTACCTCTAGTAACTAACGTTCAGGGAACTCAATGAAGTCCCAACCAACTATGCACTTAGGAGAAACCCTTGTGGAGCTGCTGCCTGTGCTGAGTAATCATGACCCAGTTCTACTGAGTATGATGCTGCAAACCAAAAGGCTCTGCAGAAATTCACAGTACCTCCTAACATAACAAGACCTCTCTGAGAAGGTTATGTTCTCACCCTACCAACTATCAAATGGATTTATTGAAATTGTCTAAAATTCTAAATATTTTCATCAACAATTCTCAGACGATCAGTGAGAGCTCAACGTTCATATATAGTAGCTTGGATTGTTTGGGGGGTGGGGGGGGTTTTGGTTTGTTTTTTAACTGTTGGGGTTCTTTTGGTTATTTTTTTTTTATCCTCTTCCTGAAGAAATCCCTGCAAAAACACCTCTATTACACCCACAAATCACTGAATCTACTTAGCATTTCTTGAAGAGGTTCACATTTATTTATTTTTTTTTAATGTGACTTTTTTTGTGCTAGTACATTTGTCAACATTAGAGTAATTAGCTCAAGTTTCATCAACTAGCTGGTGCAATCTGTTCAGAAAGCAACTTGGAATGTTAAAAATCCTAATAAGCTGCTCCAGCTTCACAGTTAAAGCCTGAGGGATTTGATTTCAGTTCTGTCTAAAATCAGAGGAAGTCTTTTAGAAGATAAATCAATACCATTAAAAACATAAAAAACAGAAACAAAAACAAAAAAACCTAAATAAAAATGATGCTATTAGGCAAAATTATTTTTCTGATTGTTTAGGTTGATGCATACTTTTTTAAATTAAGCAGTATTTGACAAAGAAAAAACTGAACTAAAGCAAATCTGGTGCTCCAAACCTACAAAAGCTTCTATCCCTCAGTAACCTCACATTTGAGTAATCCAACAGAATCCAGAAATATTGAATCACAAATAAAATATCTACCCAGTATCTGCTCCTAGAGAAATAGGCATGCAATAAATAATTTCTGTACTCTTCTTGGTTCTTGTTTCTCTTGGGGCTGTTTGTGTACGCGGGCACATGCATTTGTGTTTTAAGTGGGGACAGAATCACTTAAGGCAGAATACAAGGAAAAACATACTTTTCAATACATAAAAAGCACTTATTGATGGGGGTTTGTCTCCACCAAAAGGCAACACAGAACAACAAAAAAAAAAGAAGGAGAGAAAAAGAAGAGCAGAGAAGAGGAGAAAGAGCGAGCAGAGAAGAGGAGCTTCTGGAAACATCTTCCTGATATAAAGAAAAACACACTTTTTACTAATACAGTTCAAGAAGACATGAGGCTTGAAAAAACTTTCAAGTATAGCAGTCAGTCAAAGAAGCTATGTTAACAGCACTGGATTGCGCAGTAAGGATGACATGGGAATAGACACTAAGATACAGGAAGGTAGACCTTGGGTAGATGGTGAGTTTGCTGAGGCAAACTGAGGAAAACTGATACAGGAATGGGACAAGAATGAACACTGACTTGGTTGTCTTGATTCAGAGAAGTCCCACGAATTGCAAGATCAAAGCATGCAGCCAGGCACAGCCTCATTAGGGATGGAAGGGGAGAGAGGGAAGCCGCATAACTGGTACTGTGTGATGGAACTGGGAATAAGCACTCAGTGTTGCTCAGAACCTCTGTCCTCCCTGGTGTACTGTCCGCTGCATACTCCAACAGAGCAGATTTAATAGGCATCTATACGTGCTATTAGCACAGTAATAGGAACAACAGATCAGGAGCAGAGACCAACATTTTGTGAAAGGAGAAAAAAAAAAAAAATGGAAAGAGGTGGGGAAAAGGCCAGTAACAGATGCCACGGACTCTGAGCACTGTTCTTCAGCAGCAAAAAGAATTAAAACCAAAACCAGCCCCTAACAATAGCCTCCTTGCCTGTTTGATCACTTCATAGAAAATAAATATTTTTCTTAAAAGGTGCCTTCTCCAAGAGTTCAAATTAGGCTATAATACATTTACTAATTAGCAGTAACATACTAGAAATCACAACTTGCAGGGTTTTAGCTAGCACGGATTGTTCCTCTTGCAAACAAAATTAAACACACTTTTACAATCTGTTTCCTGACAATCTTCCTGGCTTTGATTCTGTTTTGCCTCGTGCCAACAAAAATAAGAGGGCTACGCTTTGATCTTTAGGCAATACACCTGCACACCCATCTTCTGAGCACCGCTGGTCTCCAGAGCTGGGAAAGACACTCCTTTGGTGTAATGTTAGGTAAACTCACACATAAATCCAGAGTCATATTTTGGTTCATGCCATGTTTGCACGGAGTACAGGTACCATAAATCTAGTCCTCAGCAGTTAGCTCGTAAAGCCAAACCTGTGCCATTCGGTTCCCCAGCATGGCTTGGGGATGCCAGAACCATGCTGTTCTGCAGGCTGCACAACAGCAGCAGCTCACAGGCAACCAAGCTGCTCTAGAGCAGCTTTAAGGTTGCTCTGGGTTAGACTGGGAACTTGGGCAACAGCCAGGGACTCTTCCAAATTCAGAAGAGGGGAGAAGCAGTTTAAATCCCACATCTGCCTCTGCTGTAGGTTAGCTGAGCCAGTGCTCTTTGTACTTGCCTCGTACCCTAAAGCTCTGCACAAATGAAATGATTTTCTCGCTCCTTTGCTGCTCTCACACCAATCAGCAGCCCCTGTAAGTGGATGTGCACTGTAACTGAGGACAAAGCCACAGTCCCATTGCTAAAGACCATGCCAGCAGGAAGGATTGCAGGGGGCACCAATGTCCCTTGGGGGATCACAGTTCTCAGGTGCCTGGTTAGTAAGTACCAGTCATAACTCACATTAAACTCATCAAAGGTTGGGGAGTGGAGGGAAGTTCTCCCTCTCAGATCATAGCAGTAGGCCCTGTGGAAAAGTCTATGGAAGGAAGATCTTTCTGGTTACCAACCCCTGAGTACAGGAACAGTGTGCTGACAGCAGTTGCCATAAGACAGAAGAGCCTTTAGATTGCTCTGATTTATGCTTCTTCCAATAGCCAAACAACTCATTTGAGGGTAGATACCGAGGTAGCTTCAAATCTTTGTACACAGTTTGGCAGCATCTGAGGAGCTAAATAACAGAGCTGCAGATACACTTACACATACTGAACAGTAAAAAGAAGTGTTGGGTGACAGTCTTAATGTTCCATCCTTTCTAATATGGTCTATTTCAACAGTAACAGCCTATTATTAAAGCCTTTTAAAGTGGTACAACATGCTACATCTCAAACAAGATTTAAGTTGTTGATAAAACAAGTCTTCCAACTGTCTCTGCACATTTTAGCAAAATGCTATAGGTTCTAAGTTACCATAAAATGTTGGGTTTTTTCCCCATCTGAACAGAAGCCTTTACTTTTGAATACCATTTGATGTCTCAGAAGATAGAAACTGGGTATTCATTTGCAGTTAATTTAATAATTCCACTGTAGTTAGTTATTATAATGAAGCTGTTATGAAATAATTCAGCAATGCTCCTAAAGTCAATGGCTTTTCTGCTGTCATTCTATTCAGAGGGTAAACCTGTATCACATGTACAGCAGCATAACCAGTAAACAGCATACACATTTCTGAGCTGCTGTTGGATAAGAAAGAAAATGGAAAGCCTAAATAGCCTCCTTCAAATTTGATTTTGCAAGCTAAGACTACCCTTGATACACAAATGATGTCTGACTGAGGTGAAAAGAACTAATTAAACTTTAAACTGTAAGAAGAATTTGGTGTGTTATCAGACAGGTATCTAGTGATTTTCTAGTCACAGAGACTAGTAAAACACAGTGCAGCTGGCTTTTACATATTTTTTATGCTTGCCTGCCTGGAAAAAATATTGAATGGAGAATTTTTCTTGAAGTACTGCTTGGCATCCTTACTCCAAGAGCAGAACTCTCCAAATTCCCAGAATATTACCCTTATTTATATTACTGCTCTCATGTTATCTGTGGGCCTCCCAGATTCTAAGTGCTGCCAGGGTTTACCTTGTTCCCAGTATAAATCAGAGCAGCCTTAGAGACTAGCTGCCTCCCAGGCTGCTGTAAGAAGGGGAAGAAATCAATTCTTAGCTGTGCCATGAGCTCTGTGCCAGTGGAGGACACCCTATAGATATTTTCAATCAAAAACTCGCATCCTCAGAGCAGCATAAAATGTCTAGGGTGAAAAACAAATTGGACCCTTTGGTTCCTTCCTTTTAGAGATACAGAAATGAGCCCAAGCCTGTTTACCAGCTCCAAATACACCAAAACTTTGGAGGAAGTTTGGATCTATAGCTGTATTTTATAACATGAGCCCATTCCTACTCCTGACATATCTTGCTGTGCCTGTGATTAGGAAAGGTTATGGCTGTGAATCATGGCTTGAGGAAATGTGTAGTACACCTGTGTACAAGAGTAAACTAAATTCAGTTTGCTATTTATCTACTGTATTTATCTCAGTTAAGTAAACTTTGAGTTTGTCAAGATTTCCTGCTGGAAATTCTCATGATAATACGAGTATAATTGCCTTTTTATTGCCACAGACATCTGCTACAGTTTTCAAACAAAGAAAATACCTTCCCCCCCACCCCCTTCCTTTGTCTTTCTTTCTAACTAGAGGAAGAGTCACTCTTATTTTGTGTGTAATAGATTATAAAGCCAACCAAGGGGCAGTAGAAACCAACCAGTCAACCATTCTTCCTTCAGAATCTCTAACCTTCCAGCAGGACAAGAAATAAAAAGATGTACAATAAAGGCTACAGTCCATTAAATGAGAAGTCCCCAACCTTGAATGCAGAAAGGATCAGACAGTTCCCTTCTAATCCTCTGTTTTCCTACTGATGATCCTGGGTACAGTCAAAAAGGCTGTGTCAAAGGCAGTTTGGCCAAGAAACCACCTCCCTTAACCCACTGGCCCTTCTGCATTCTGTAACGTCCTGCATTTAACTTGACCTTCTTTATGAACCCTGTGGTGAGATGTTAGTGATTAAAGGTACATTTTGTAGATCATTTCCCTTAAGATATAGGATATTTAAAATTAGATTGTCAGAAAGACAACATAAGGGCAAGCTTTGGTGGTGCCTAAATCCCTACAAATTCTTTGCTTCTCAAGGCAAACCTCGGAATACAGAATGCATTAGCACAAATGATGATCATTTTTTGCTATGATAGAGGTCATGGGGGAAGTCTGTATAGGTAAATTATTTCACTGTTTAGTTCATATTATGTGTATCAGTTGGATTAAATTATATAAAAAGAGCAAAGTTCAGCACTTGGCACTTAACCTTCGTAAGAGATTTTTCCCTCCTTTTCATTAAAAGGAACAGTTAAACACATTGGTGTATCTAGTGACTCAACACAGACTAATATTCAGATGAAAGAGTATTAAAAATCTGGGAACAGCATCCCTTCTGTTAACACTGCAGAGAGGAAAAAAAAACCTTGAGTGAAGTTTTCAAATATTCTGGGTTTTAATCCAATTAATTCCCAATGATAAGAATCATTCTTATAGTCAGCTACCAGGTTCAGCAAGATAAGCTAGACAGCTGCCTGGTAGTCATAATCATGCTCTGATATAAAAATAAAACCACTCTGTTTGCTTTGTTAATAGCTCTGGAAATTTGAACCAACTTACTAAAAGGGAAGAAAGGTATTTGGCTGTCTTGAAAATCATCATACAGCACTTGTACGTACGAGGTTCACTTGAAATGAAAGGCTGAAACTGCTTTCTAACAGGACACACCAGTTACAATTTTCCAAGGGACAGAAGTGGTTGTTAAACCAAGAGTGAATGTTTACTTGAAGTCACTTTTCAAGACACTCGTCAGCGTTGTCCCCGTGAGCAGTCCCTGTTAGGAAGTCCCTGCAGCCTCATTCGAGACATGACCAATTTCATCAAATTAAGATATGAAATTCAGGGGGTGGCCAAGGGTCTCTGAACAACGGAGCTGCAAAATGGACCACTTATAAATAAATAAGCAAGCTTAAAAACAAATAAATAAATAATTAACAGCAGCTACAAATAGACCCTGCTATGCCTTTCCACTGCTATATCCATGAGGATATAGTGGTAGGAAGGAAGCAAATTCCATCAGAGTGAAAAACCTACTTGTTGTATGTTTCCCTGTACACCTTTGGATTTCTTCCCCTTGAAGTGAAGAATTAATTCTACTCTTCAGATTTTAGACGTACTTTGTAGAATGGGGGGAAAAGAACATTCCAAAATTGAAGGGAATTGAATGCACTCCTCCGATTTTCCTTCTCTTTGAGATTAGAAGACACTGTCACGACCACATTTCCCTGTGCACTTCTCCAAAAAAAAAAGTTATGGGGATACACTGAAAAATAAATCCAGTCACTTAAATCACTACCAGTTTGGCTTAATATGCTGGGGATATAAAATGCATAAATTGATGAAAGGCTTCATGAAAGATTAACATACAGCAAGTCCTACCTGCTTATTTCCACTCCACTCCACCCCATTCCCATATTTCTCACCCACTCAGCTCTGCTGATGGAGCTCTACAGAGCTGCAATCTGAAAGCAGCTCCATGGCAAAACCAAACAGAACTCCTCAAACCTTGTCCTTTGAGTTTTGCTTCTACTTTAATAACAAACGTATCCAAGCTTATCTTCCTTTCCTTGTCCATCAGTGCAGTCATACTTAGAGAATGAAACAAACCGAAGACAATCCCCTGCACCTTTCCACTAAAAATACAGTAACAACGACAGTAATATTGTATCACACACTAAAACAATTAAAGACCACAGATTTGAACACAAGACTGACTGCTTAGCTCTCCTATATGCCAGTAATCATCTATGGCAATTCTTTATAAACAACCTCAACAGTCATTGCCTCCCTTTGCTGTCCCCCTTACTGCCCCAAGCAGCAAAACTCAACCTCCTTTTGTTTATACAAACTTAAGCTCTTTTTAGTTACATTAATATTAGGGGACTGGAGGGAGGGTGGTTGCATAATTTCTAGCATAGTGAAGTCTTGAACTAGGACTGGAATTACTAATATCACTGAAAATCTCCTAGTCCTAACAATAATAAATTGAAAATGACTGCTTGGATTATCTCTGTAAGTAATGGGATCACATTAAGACAAGTGCAGTGAAGATAAATATTGGATATAAACTCCTCACAGCAAGACATCTTAGAATGAGAGATGGGAAGAAGTTCTCTTCCCTGAATTATATTGATTTAGAACAGGAGAAAAAACAGAGCTGAAGTTGTAACACTAGAAAAAGCACTGAACTGGTCAAAAGCACAAGGGGAATGGTGAAGAGGGAGAGAAGACCAGTACTTAAGTAACCTACACTATAAGCCTGCAGCAATTCAAAATAAGTGTTGGTCTAAAAATCTTTGGTGTGATCATGAATAGAACAGTGTTATTGAAATTTATGGGGACAAAAACAAAAAAAACAAAAAGAAAAAAAACCAAAAAGAAAAAACACTAGGCCAATTAATCTTTAGCAGTCAATCCACTTTAGACTGCTTTGATGGCTGAATTTAGACCATCATGAACAGGATCTGCCTCTGAAATGGTTTAAATGTTCTTATTGGGTGCATCTATAGTTACTGAGAAAAGCCCTTGCACACAGAAAAATATAGGCAAAAAAAAGAAATAAGTGAAATACCTGGAAAAACAAGTGCCATTTTGTCTTGGGATTGAATATTAGCCTTTCTATCAACCTGCATTAAGCAGATTAGCTTTTAGAGTTTGAGTGCCAGTGAAGAGCCAGTCTTTCTTACTGGTCAGCACTTAAAAATACATGCTGTGGGACAGTGTCAGTAAGCAAAAAGAACAGTGGCATCACCCATAAGGTACCAAATGACAAAAACCACACTGTTCACCAGTCAAGTGACAACTGTCAGCCCCTCTATAGCAAACGAAGTGAGAAGACTTGTGGCAGGAACATAACTGCACACTCCAAATCACCCAAGAAGTCCCCCTGCCGTGTGTTGTAGCGGTGACCTTGATCAGGACCTACTTCTACAGACACTTTCCAACCCAAAGAAACACAGCACATCTCTGCATTCAACCAGATGCCACGTAGCAAAGCCAATATAGGTATCTTGGAATTCGTTTGTGGTAATCTCCTCATTCCTCCTAGGGCTTTGGTATAGGGATGGCTTCCTGCAGCAAGAAAACAACAAGCCAAATTTGTTGGCAGTTGTCTAGCTATAGCAGGGTGGAGACCATTTCACTGCTGTACTGCATTTCTCTTTTAATGACTAATGACAGCTCCCAGTGACAGTTGCCATCCCCTTTTCCCCATCTTTTTTTAAAAAGCAATTAATAGTGTTAACATCTCATTGTTTTTGGCATAGTTTTAGACAGGCTAATATTAAGCTGCTTGCTAACAATAAATAAAATTCTAGAGACTGTGATTTTTCTAGTGCTTGAGCAGTCATCTGATAACCCATAAAGCAGTAGCTGGCTACTGCTGGGACCAGGGTTCCCACAGCATGGAAGGGGATCAGAAAACTCAAAAGCAGTAATGACCCAAGATCCAATCTAGCCTTGGCAGAACAAGGCTAAACCTCACCTTTCCAGTATATTTACATTGCATATAGGCACCTCCCTGTGCTGACCCTTGAGGGCACAGCAACTTTCAGAATATCTCAGAGCAAAGGAGCAGTCAAATCTGGTTTTAACAAAGTCAACAGGAAGCAATTCAAGCTTCAATCCTGGGGATCATCTGGGCTTCACTTGTACTGTAAACATGCCCACCCTTGGCCAGAGAGGAGCCTGGAGAAACTAGCTGATGGGTGAGGTTAGCATGCCCTTAAATCATGCCTGCTATTTATTATGGCCTTGAACATCTGAAGTGCTGAGCTTATTTTGGCTGCCAGTTGAGTCAGCAAGACCATAGAGCATGCCCTGCCTTCTTGGGGTACGCAGTCAGTCAAGGTGCAAAAGTAAAGATATAGGTACCTACAGACACCTCCCTAATGTCTCATATCCTCTAACTCAACCTGGTCCCAGACCCCAAGGACCTATCTTGCTGGTTCTGCACCACAGAAACCTTTCAATTCTTAATACTTTTACCTGAGACTGTCAGCAAGAAAGCTGGCAACAGCCTGATGTGATAGTCCTTTTTTATTCTGCTTCCACAAGGAACAAATTCAGGATCACTTAAAATTAGTTTATTCCAGACTCAGAAATTAATGCCTGCCACTGTTTAGCTACTACAGTATTGCTATCACCAGTCAGCTGGGTCATAGATAAAGAGACAGGAATGGAATATACACACACACATATATATACTGTCCTCCTGCATCATAAGTAAGACCATTGCCAATATTATCTGTTAAATGATGAGAGCAAATCCGCAGCAAGAATTATTCATACAGTAATCACAGCAAAACAATGCAGCTAAGCTATGTTCCTAACTTGAGCCTGGTCAGAAGAGAATAATGCCACTGAAAGAAGATGCAGACAATGTGGTTCTGTCCATTACCTATAGATAAAAAACCTCTTTGGCATAGGGGATGTTTGCAACTGCCCTAATCAGATTCTCCTCACACGTTTTTATTCCACCCTGCACCTTCTGTTGTAAATTAGGCTTTTAAAAAGCAGATAGCAGCACTGTGATCTTATGTCAAGAATGAGAGATGTTTGTTTAATGGGCCTTTAAATTGTTTGTTTTAGAAAATACATACACGACTGCCAACCCAGGAACTTCCCACCATATTTTTTAACTTGCTCTGTCTTTATGCAATAAAAAAAATGATGGGATAAGAATCAGTATAAATAACAATAAAGCTCTGCTTGTTTGCATTTTACTGAAGCACTACCTCCTCTCTCCTCTGCAGTCAGCTTGGGGTTGCAATCAGTTTTTGGAAGATACCCTTTTCAACAACTGGAGAGGAAGAAAAGACACTGATTGTGCCACTGTGAGCTGAAGAGATGCTGTGTTTCACTGAGGAGTGTTAGTGCAGCTTTGGGGATCACATGGAAGTCGCAGGTCATAGAACACATGCAGGTGTTAAAGCTGTGAATCCAGAACATGCTGAGGAGACTCAGGCACTGTGGTTTTCCATTTCAATGTCTCAGGTTCTCCCAGGGCTCCTTTAGGAAACTCAGCTTTTTTGACTTTAATAGTTACTTGGCAAATACTGTTTAAAGCAGAACAAATTATCTTGCCCAACTACGTTAAGTGTGTATCTCAAAGGCTTTTCATACATCTGACAAAATATAGTTTATTGCATACATGTGTCATTTTTTCAGAAGTCTTTTTATCATGTTCCTGTGTAGACTGCTGTAAGCATCCAAGAGTCCAATTAGCTTTTGTTTTCCATATCAGGTCACAACAGAAATAGAAATAGTTTTCAGCTTTTCAACAGGTTTGCACATTTTTCCCCTACTAGGTTCACTTTACAGGCCTCTGAAACACATGAAAGTTTTAAATATAATGTATTCTTTAACGGCAGAACAAGTTGTTTCATTTTGGTTTATTGCCCGTGGATGCATCTATGCAAATTTGCTCTGGTAATAACAAGCCATTTCAGGTCACAAAACCACTCGGGATATGGATATAAAAAATTGGTTCTGAAGGCCTACTGCATCTCCTGGTTTTCCTTAAAAGATAGAAAATTATTGTGGGGTTTAACTTAATAAATTAGACTAATTAGAAAAAGGTCCAGAAAACCTCAGCTAGACAGAAATTCCCTAAAGCTAACTGCAGGTGATGCTATTTAGACTTTGTTTTTATAAATTTCAAAACATTTTAGAACAGAAGCGTGGCCTGGATGATAATAACCTGATTAAACCCAAACTGAATGGAAGAAGCTTTAAACACCCCTCACTCCCTGATGCAGAACTTAGGTTTCTAGTTTCAAGACTGAGAAGTTTGATGAACTAGTTAGGAAAGTCAGCCTGAAAAGGTAAGAAATTACAGACTAAGCTTTCTCCAAGCCCAAGAAGCACACAAATTAGATAAAATTTGTACTTTGCACAAGAGAAGAATTTCAGAGAAGGGCTCAGAGCACAACAGGATTAGTAACAGTGTTTTAAAGAGCACTAGAAAGAAATAGAAAGCTTTCAAGCAGTGAAGAAGGTATTTATAGGAAAGAAAGCTGTGTGTGTAACTGACAGTAGGGATTAAGTAAGAACAAGCATTACTTGAAAATAATAATAAATGATTCTTTACCCATATGAAATCGGAGGGGGGGGAAGCTGCTCCTATGTAAAGGAGAAGGAGCAGAAAGTGAAAATAATTTAGATTTGGTTTTCAATGAAAGTGATGTTGCCAAACCTGGTGTCAAAGGCAGGATAGATAAATAAATAAATAAAAACAGTGGTAGGCTGACATAGATCTGAAGCAGGAGAAAACAAAGGAGCTTGATGCAGTCGTGTCAAAACACCAGCTAATTTCTGCCCAAATATTATGAAAAGAACAGAGCTATGAAATAGCAAGTTAGTTAATGAGGGTTTAAAAAGTATCTAAGTTCAGGCAGCATGATACACCATTACCAACTCTACTATCATAACTGGATTTAAGGACTGAGGAAGAAGTGAGCAATTCTTTTCCTCGCTGAGTTCTGACCTTACTCATACATAAAACTTCAGGAAAGAAATCTGAAGTAAAGAATTTTGACAAGAGAAATGCAGAATGGTAAAATAGTGACATAAGTATAGAGTAAGATAAGAGGCAACACAGGTTTGCTAAAGGTAGCTGTTGACAAACTTGACATCCTTCTTTGATACCATTTTCTAGACAAGGGTAACGTAGCAGATCTAATCTATCTGGCATGGAGAAATGCACTGGATTTTGTGTTACATGTGGCATTTCTAGTTAAAAGGGAGAGGATGTGGATTAGAATTGCATAGTTAGTAGCTACACAGCTAGTACTACACAGGAACCAGCTAAAAGACAAGAGTTTGCAAGGCTGTCAGGGTGTAACTGTCAAGCCAGAGGGATCTCTGAAAATGCTTTCTCAAGGGCTGACCCTGTAAGAAACTCCATTTTCATTCAATACCTTGGCACACAGTAAAGGGGCCTGATGAAATTTCCTGGAACCACCTAGGTCAGAAAATATTGTCAATATACAGGAAGATCAAAACACTGAAGGGGAGGTGGGGCTGCATCCACGTTAGATTCTTCATTCGGTGCAGTCACTGTCCTCTTGAAATCAATCTTTGAAGAGGCAATCCAGTTGTTAATGGGTCTCTCCCCCCCAGTACTGGGCTAGGGCTACTGCAAGTTCTCCTCTGCCTTCGTATCCCAAAGGCTTAGAGCATGGGGGCCCTTACAACAAGCTGTTTACCCTGCAAATCTGCTCCTGTTTCATGGTGCTACTGGCTAATGCAGACAATAGCAATGGTGCCCTTGAGGACTTCAGTCACAGAGAAGATATGTAATGCACACAGTTCCAGGGTCATACATCTAAGATTAAGAAAAAAAACCACCCAAAATGCCCAAAAGGAAGAGAGGTTATTGCTTCATCAGAAGATATTTTGAAACATAAATGTATCACAGTAAGCATGCCTGTGAGGAGAGGGAACACCAGAGCAGAGTGCCACAGAGAAAGTCCATACTTGCACCTTTCTTTGCCTATATTTAACCCCTAAGTTTGTGCTACCACATAGCCTGTTTCAATGCCTTTCTGTCCCTCTGCAGCCCTCAGACACCACTTCCAAGCAGGACGGAATGAACAAGTACATCTCCTCTGCTCAGTTCCTGAAAGGATGCACCCAGCAGCCCTAGTCCAACAGGGACCAGTATTTACCCCTCTGAATGAGAGAGGAGAGGGGCACAGCCTCTGCTCTGGCACAGTGCTGGCTGAGGCAGATGCCACCCATGCAGGAGGCTCAGCTCTTCTCATTGACTGCCCAGATGCAGAGCATGGCAGCTCCACTTGGCTCACAAGGGAAAATGGCCATGGCTGCTCAGGAGCATGGTATCAGCACAGGCTGCCCATCGCTTCACTGCTACTCAGCTTTCTGACTGCTAATGCCTGCTTGAGCTGATGCTGAGAAGAGCAAATGCCCTCTTTTAAGGTCAGTTTCTTTAAGCAGAGAGATCCAAGACTGACTTCATCCCTCAGGAGATAGGTGCTTGTGAAATTTTCTGGTTCAGAGAGGCTGTCACCTGTTGCCTTCCACATGAGAAGGGGTTTGGTCATCTGAGAATAGCTGATAGACCTTGCTAAAGCTCAGTAGTAGAGCTTGAGTTCAAAACAAACAAACAAGCCCCACAAAACAACCCCAAACAACGATAATAAAAACCACCAAACAAACCAAACAAGAAACCACAACATAGAAAATGCAACACAAATGCAGCCACAAGCTGAAAAAACCCACTCCTATACCATCACCCCAGCAGAGAGCTGGAGAGAAAAGGAAAAGTCTGAGTATAGGAGAAATGGAAGGGAGCTAAATGTGGTGCAAAATTAAAAGGGGTCAGCACAGGCAGCCTCCCCAACCCCACTCCCTGCCCTTTGCCTCTGAGCCAGTGGTCCTACTTCATTGTCAGCAGCAGTAGACATCTTCATGTTTCACTGGAGTCAGTCTGCATAAGGGAACCTGTCCCAGAATCACTATTATGAACTGTTCAAAGTTACCTGGTAGATTGATTTATTTGTGGTATACTTGAAAGATTTTTAAGAAGGAATCATTTTGATTCTTCAGTCTTGGTTAACAATCGAGCTGGGTGGAAACCTCTCTGAAATCTGCCCTGAATTGGGGGATATTAACCTACTTCAGCTACATTATGTTCAAAAGCTATGGTGCTGGATGACATAGAAAACCCACAGGGAGCTAGATCAATCAGAAATTAAGACTTCCAGATGCCATTTTATAAATTAATGATTTGATTTCCCATTTGTACTACTGCTGATGTAAACAGTTCTCAGAAACCTCCTAGTATAGAAAAAAAACCAACGGGCCCAGAAGCATATTTTAGTGTTACAGAACTTCAACAAGTGTATTTATTGAAGTTCCTTGAGGGGTTGTGTAATATGTGTAATAGACCTAGAACTATGTTTTACGGGACAAATTCTGCTCTCAAACTTCATTAGAGGCTTTAAAGTGGCATAATGGAAAGTGAACATGCTCCCTCTGAGATGTTTAACTATCTTTTGAAATAAGGACAAAAATAGGAACTAAAAACAGGAACTAAAAACATTTGCCCCCTGGAAGACACATACAGTCTACAAATGAAAAAAGATGAATAGCCATGTACTCACTAGAGTTGATTACCTCTTCCAGATATAAAGAGATATCCACCTAAGTTTTCTCCTTTTGGCAAGCTCTCCCACAAGTTAGAAGAGTGTTTGACAATGATCAAATATGAGTGTTAACTCTTATGTTTGTTGAAATCTTCCTACTTCTTCACACACACACCCCCACCCCCTTCCCTGCCCCCTAAATACCCAACCTTCTCAATCACATACAAATCTGGGATTTCTGTCCACACCCCATAGTACACTTCCAGCTTTAGTAGTTGTCAAGATGAGCTTTACAACTGCTAGCCTCTAGCAGCAGATGAACAAAGTAGTGTCTGCTACTTTTTAAACTCCCTCATTTTTAAGCCAGTCTCATGATAGGGCAGTGGGTCAAAGGGTTGCTCCATGATGGTCACTTCCACAGGCACTGCTTACAGAGCAGTACACAGAGACTGACACCAGACTAACCACAAGCAATCTGGAGGAAAGAAACACAGTAAACCAGATACCATACTGACTGGTAGACCCAAAGAACTTGTTCTGGGCTGCACACACTCCTACCTGGGGACATTATGGAGCGAGTACATAATGAGTTTCTTACTGCTGCTTTCTCAACTACAATAATGCAGCATCCCTACTTCCCGAGGAGATGGGAACAACTCATCAAGAAGTAGTTAAGAGATATTGTCTGGTTTGTATCTTACTGAGATGAAGACAGTGTTGGTTTATGGCCTGGGTATAGTCTGGAATATACCCCTAACAATGCCCTGGGCAAAGGTAACTGGTTGGGTTTCAGTGGAGTTGCACTAGATTAGAACACGATTTTGGTTTATTCTGCAGACAGACAGAATTTTCAATTTAAAATATCTTCTGGAAGCTAGTTTGACACTGTCGACTGTTACTTTCTTTTCATAACATAATCCAGAGACAAAAAAAGTCCAGCTCCTGACCCACCCCCCTCCAAGTGTTTATTAGTTTAGTTTCATGGTAGATTTGCAATTATAATTTCTGTAGTCAAACCTTAAGGACTACATGACATTTAGACTGAAGTACCATTTTTATCTCCACATCCGAATTCTCCTGCTCACAAAAACAGCCAAAGCACTTTTTCTAGAACTTTTTAGCTCCACATGAAGGCACTAAATGAATTACAGTATACACTGCATTCAATAACAGTGAGTACTTCAAAGCTTCCTAATAACTAGGGCATGAATGTAAAATGTGTTGCTCTGCACATCTAAGAGTTTTCCCCTTTCTCATCATGTTCTTTGAAAAGGTGGCTTTATTCAGATTTTTGTGACTGTTCTTGTTCTACAAAAGCACTTTTAGGATTTTATTGAGGTTTACATACACCAGTGTTCAAGACGAAAGGCTTTCATGTCAATTATTAATAACAAAATCTTTCATCTGTCTATTTAAAAAAATAAAAACATGATCCTTTTTTTCCTCATTTTGATGTTTAATTTAGAATGAAAATCAAACTCTTTAAAAAAGTTTTCCCCACTATCACAAGGGAAACTATAATGTTTTTTAAGAATTCTCTCTATGAAGATAATGCCAGCTAAAAATAAAATAGGAAATAATAAAATAAGAGACTTAATCCTTCTACAAAAATGTTGAGCATACTTAATGATTTCCACAGGAGCGGAAAGGCACTCAGGATCTCATGGAATCAGAACACAAAATGCTGTTTCTACTAAAGTATTTGGGGATAATCAGTTCATTAGCTTAGAAAGTGACTCAAGAGGGACTTCAAGAGCTGTAAAAAATGGAATTATTTCCAATTTAACAAATACCCTATTTGGTTTGACATCAATTCTCCTAAAACATCTCAGCAAGACCTCAGACCATCCATGTATTACCACTGAGCAGGAGAGCTTGTCCTGGGATGACCTGAAGGTCCTTCTGCCCTTGTTCACTGACAGACCTGTGTGTTGCATGCAGCTGAAGCTGCAGCTGCTCTGCCAGAGTCATTGTATAGACCTCGCTGTAGCACTGCTGCCCACACACCATCTGAGGTCTCTGGTCAAAACCTCGGTCTGTCAGAATTCACACAATCCACTTAAGAGGCTAATTTTAAAATGCCATTTCATTTGCTTTTATTTCTGGAGCACTAACTGCCAGAGAAAAATCCTCCTTCACCAAAACAATCATCAGGTAAGCATCACTTCGTACAGACTCCCCTCCAAAATTTCTAATAGCTCTACCAAATTTCACAGTTAGCATTTGAAAGCAAGTCATTTCTTTGGAGACAGCAGTGCTTGCAGTTCCTGGATTTTATTTGAAAAGTTCTTGCCCTTCTAATTACATTTATGTATCCATTTAGATTGGATATTTCTAGTGCGATTTGGTGTTTCTAACACATACTTCATCATTTCATTTTGAGCTACAGGTGTCCCTGTAAGTACCTGCATACAGCTTCAACAAAATACAAGTGCTACAACAAGCTGCACAACAAAAGCCAGGCTCTCACACACCCTGTCTTGGTCTGGCATCCTGTCAGATTTAGGAATCGCACGTATTAATTAATCACACATATTAAAGAGCTCTGCTGCTACAGTCTACACATCTATGATCACTGATCTCAAATAGATGCTGAGTTCAGAGAGCAGGACAGTGTTCTTGGGGTAGTGAAACTTGCCTATGCAGACACATCTCTCATTTGAACTATTTTGTCTGAGTGGTAGAAATACATACGAAGTTCTCAGTGCCATTTTGATTGGCTTTGCTCCCAGCAAGCTTAGAGGACATGGCTGTTAAAATCAGGGGAGCTGCCCAAAGAATTATTCCAAGTGCTGATTGCAGTGAGTCACTGATACTTTTGCTGGACCACTTTTAAATTATTTAGCTTTTAAAAACAACCTCTAGCCTAAGTCTATGAAAACAGGCCTAGGTCTTCAGTTAATAAAACAGTCAGAAGTACAAACAGGAATAAAAGAGCAACACACATCTTGGAAGTCAATAAGAAGTGAGTGGAATTATTTAAAAAAATAAAATTAATTTAAAAATAAGCATATAAGCCGTCGCCCCCACCTCCTCCTTTATAAAACAAAGTGCAATAACTACATTTTAACGTCTGTTTATTTCAAG